>CM041738.1:13646349-14246349 GCA_023373845.1 Nibea coibor
TGATATGCACAGCAGTGTATTTGATACAATGCAAAGTAATTACATACAATAACACAGTGCCATAGTGGATTGCCCCAAGTCAAAGACAGGATCTGTGTGTAATTGTGTGCATTGTGTGATTTCTCATTAACTTTGTCAAACCAACCAAAGAAAACACAAAACAAAGAATAAAAGGAACAAAAGTATGATTGATTATAATATGTTAATGACAAAATACACTATCAGTAATTATAATCACCTAGTACAATGGTTAGTCATCATGTCACTCTGTTTATCATGAACTTGTGTGTGTGTGTGTGTGTGTGTGTGTGTGTGTGTGTGTGTGTGTGTGTGTGTGTGTGTGTTCATGTGTGTAGTACGGCGTTTGCTGCTGTGTGAGGAACTGGACCGCTCATCATGTGGCAGCGTTCTCTTCCATGGTTACCTGCCACCCCCAGGTAAAGATCTGACACTGAATATAAACTGAAAACAGAGCAAACCAATAACGTGACTGTGGACAGAATATTAAACTGATGTTCAAAAAAATGATGCAGACAGGAAACAACCTTTAAAGTCACAGAATACTATTAAAGTAGTAGAAATTCATATGTATTAATCTCATTGTCTTTCCTTGACAGCAATCCCTGCCCGTAAGCCAAGCCCTGCCTCGGCAGCCACTGGCTCCTCCTCTGATGAGCGGCCAGGTCCAAGTGGAGCAGAGGGCTTCACCCGTGTTGGTCCCCCTCCTCACCCTTCCCTTTCTGGCCCACCTGGAATGGACGACAACCACAAACTGGGTGAGTAACCTGGGTCAGCCTCGTGAATTGTATCCATAATCTGTAGATTATGTTTAGTCGTATAGCTGTTAGGAGCAAGTTTCATCTTAAAAATGCAAAAAGCAAAGGTAGAAATGAGTCTTATTTTTGACGAGTAGCCTGCTATACTGTCTCCCGTTACCAGAACATGTGCTGTAGCCTGCACACTGGTTATCTTTTTGTCTATGTTTCTACACATTCATGCGTGTCAGCGTAGTATATGTACCGGTTATGCTTGTCCACATCTGTGTGCATGTGTGTATTAATGGGACCTGATTCTTTTAGTATGCTGGCCAGGGTAGCTTAGTTTCATATCGACCTATTGATGACAGACAGTATAGTGAGCTGCAGTAAATAAAGAATATATATATATACTCTGGGCTGGTACATTTCTGTTTTATTCAGCTATTCAGATAATAGCAAACAATGTAAAGTCAAAACAGAATTCAGTCTGATTATTAGGAAATGAAAGCTGTGTGTTTATTTATATTTTGTGTGTGCAGGTCCTGTGGTTGACCCCAGGAAGGTGCTGATTATAGCTGGACACCACAACTGGATTGTAGCAGCTTATGCACACTTTGTCATCTGCTACAGGTAATACTGCCACAACACAGCCTGTTAACATTTCTCATTCACTGTATAGTTCATCAGGAGGAGACATTACATTATTTATGAATGTGGAAGTCGTTATCTGCTGTGTCTCACATTTCTCACTAAATGTTGCTATATCTGTTCGTGCGTCTGACGTGTCATGACAGGTTTATTTTTATTAAAACAAGCTGACAAGATGAGAGCAAAGCATTATTTAGTTTAATAATCATGAAGAAGCATCTTTTTAAAAATAAACTACAACATTTTAAAGGTTAATAAAGGTAGTTAATTAAACCTGATATTACTGAAAAAGACTGCGATAAAGATGATACAAATGTATGTGGAGCTGACTCAGGACATGTATGAAAGTCGTAGGTGCCAACATGTTTCAACAGTGAGGTCACTGTTTGTGTGTGTGATCTCGCTACAGGATAAAGGAGTCTTCTGGATGGCAACAAGTGTTTTCATCTCCCTATCTCGACTGGACCATTGAACGCATTGCACTTAACGCCAAGGTGGTGGGTGGCCCGCACGGAGACAAAGATAAGATGGTGGCCGCTGCATCAGAAAGCAGTATCATCCTCTGGAGCATCCAAGATGGAGGCAGTGGAAATGAGATAGGTAAACAAGGAGATACTGCATGCTTGTGTCGTTTGCATTCTCCGCTCGTTAACCCAAATTTACACTAACCTGTCCCCACCACCCCAGGTGTATTCAGCCTTGGTGTGCCTGTGGATGATCTCTTTTTCATTGGGAACCAGCTGGTGGCTACAAGTCATACTGGGAAGGTCGGAGTGTGGAATGCCGTCACGCAGCACTGGCAGGTAGGAGGGGGTGTGTGTGTTTGTGATTCTCCTCAGTGTTCGTGTTGTTTGTATTGTCCTTGTCTCGGAGGCCCTTTAGAGTCACTGTTTAGTTTGTACATTTTAAGCTACTGTAGAAACATGGCTGCCACTCTGTAAATATAAAAGGCTCATTCTAAGCTAACAAAAACATAATAGCTTTTATTTTCAGGTGATTACACCCTAATGAAAACATCATTATCTGCCATATTCTGTGAGACCTAAGTCTCTCCCTAAAGCAAAATAGACTCAACGGTTACAGGCATCAATAAGTGTTTGTATCTGTTCTGTATTGAACATGTGGAATATACAGCATGTGCTTTCAGTTGAATAACACTGTACTGACTGTGAGTTTACCTTTTTGTGTGTATACGTTAGGTTCAAGATGTGGTTCCCATTACCAGCTGTGACACAGCAGGATCCTTCCTACTTCTGGGCTGCAACAATGGCTCCATCTACTACATAGGTACACATACTAATGCACAAACACAAATGTGTGCACTCACAGGGTTGCCTGTCTTCTCAGATTATTGATGGAATAATAATCACTCAGATTATTGATGGAATAATCCATACGAGAAAAGGATATATACGGGAAGTGACTCCTTTCGTGTGTTTGATGTATAGTTGTGACGACTTTGTATGATTATAGTGGATACTGGATCACGTTTGACCTCGACCTTGTCAAAATCGTTGTCAACACATCATTTTGTCTTCTTTTCAGACATGCAAAAGTTTCCACTGAGGATGAAGGATAATGATCTTCTAGTGACAGAGCTTTATCATGACCCTTCAAATGATGCCATCACTGCACTGTCTGTCTACCTCACACCTAAAACCAGTTAGTAGACCTTTTTTTTATTAGAAAATAAACTTTAAAAGCTGTATACCCGTACACATCTGCCTATTTTTTTCATATTGTTTTTTGTGTGGCTACAACATACTGACCCAACATTATAACCTTCTGTCTGTGTGATTTTGTGTGGTTTCTCTGTCATCCCCTCCCTCCCTCTGTCTGTTCTCAGGTGTGAGTGGAAACTGGATAGAGATAGCCTACGGGACTAGCAGTGGTGCTGTGAGGGTCATCGTGCAGCACCCGGAGACAGTGGGGTCGGGTCCTCAGCTCTTTCAGACTTTCACTGTGCACAGGAGCCCTGTGACAAAGATTATGCTGTCTGAGAAACATCTGGTGTCAGGTGAGGAAGATGTGAGGGGAACAGTTTCCCTGCTGATGGAGGGAACTGGGTAAGACAAGGAGTTTATTCTGTTCTCTCTTTCACACCTGAGTGTATACACGTGATTGAAATCTACTGTGGTTGTTTTGTGTGTCAGTGTGTGCGGACAACAACCATGTTCGGACGTGGACGGTGACCCGGTTCAGAGGGATGATTTCCACCCAGCCAGGCTCCACCCCTCTAGCATCCTTCAAAATACTGTCCCTGGAGGAGACGGAGAGCCATGGGAGCTACTGCTCTGGGAATGATATAGGTGAGAAAGTTAAGAAGCAAATGTGAGGGAAGGATAGATGTATTTCTAAGAGAAGGAAGTGGATCTTAACTTTGCATTTCTGGTACACCAGACCAGCACTGAGAGGCCACTAGGATCCTAAATGAGGACACCTTTAAATGCACCTTAACATATTTTTATTACTTATTTACTCCTTATTGCGATTATATTGTTATTTACTTTTTACTTAAATAATAACCATATTATTTATTATGTTTTCTATTGTTATTACTATTCTTTTCTACTATTTTTAATTAAACAGAGCTCCCATAAATACATTGTGCACCTTCATGATTATATGTGACAGTTAATTATAATTAAATTGAATTGACTGAAATTGATTCAAATTAAGTAGATATTAGATACATTTTGTACAGATATGAATGTATATGTGTTATGTGAATATCCTTGAAACACTCTACAGTACTGGCCATATAAATTAAACTGCCACAAGTCTTTAACTTAAGAATGATTGAATTTTTTCTTCTCAGGTCCATTTGGAGAGAGAGACGATCAGCAGGTTTTCATACAGAAGGTGATCCCCATCACCAACAAACTGTTTGTGAGGCTCTCATCCACTGGAAAGAGGTAGCATAATACATCTGTCTTTCATCTTTGTTCCTCTCAAGTTTTCTTTCCCTTTTGTTTTCTTTTACTGGAATAACGTGGATAGGTTCTCGTACTTCTCTTTAATTTTTGCTACTTGACCAATGTGTTTGTGTTTGCATGCTCGCTACATGTTAATGTGTGTGTGTGTGTGTTTGTTAGGATCTGTGAAGTGCAGTCCGTGGATGGGACCACCATCTCTTGTTTCATGGTACGGGAATGTGAGGGTTCGAGCCGGATGGGGTCACGTCCTCGGCGCTATCTGTTCACAGGCCATGGCAACGGCAGCATCCAAATGTGGGACCTGACCACTGCGATGGACACCGCCAACAAAGGAGAGGAGAAGAAGAGAGAGGGTGAGAAAACAGAGACCGATAGGGGGAGGTGGAGAGAGAGAGAGAGAGAGAAATGTGGATGGCAAAATTGTGTGTGTGGGACAACAGATGAACAACAACAACGGTGTGCGTATGTCTGAAGCTGCTCTTGTGTTTGACAGATGTAGGTGGGCCTACAGAGGAGGAACTGCTGCAGCTGTTGGACCAGTGTGACCTGAGCACCTCCCGCTGTGCTACACCAAATATAAGCCCTGCACCCTCTGTGCTGCACCACACGCGCCTCAGAGAGTCCTGCTCAAGGTGAGAGATGACACAGTTAGAGGGACACACAGACAGAATGTGGGAACTGTAATAAATAACATAATAACTGAAGGTCTTGCCTAGCTCACTCACGTTTATGTCTTTCAGTCTGCAGTTGCAGGCCCCGGAGCCTATTCCTGAGAGTCAGGCTACTTATGGAGCTGTACGACCCTACAGAGAGAGCCCCCTGTTAGCCCGCGCTCGGCGAACGGAGTCCTTCCACAGCTACCGGTGAAATAATATTTGTCTCACTGTGCAGATACATTCACTATTCACCCATATTCCAAAAATACTGACCCCTAGTGGTGTCAAGATTTGCAGATTATTTAGGTTAACTTGTAATTTGGATAATCTGTCCTGAAGAGACCCATCCATTTTTCATAATTCGGTGCTCTACCCCTGACTAGTGGGATCTAGTGTGGGGAGACAGTAAATATGCTGCTCTGAGGCTCTCCAGCACCAGGAGTGAGGACCATTGTGTTGTAATACTCTACCTGCATGCTGATCTAATCTGATTATGACTACACTTTGTTGTTGTCTGCATTTTGTTTATTTATCTATCTACATGTAACTGACTCCTTCCATCTATCTTTCCATAGAGACTTCCAGAACTTCAGCCTGAGCCGAGGTGTCCTGGACAGCACGGGTCAGATGTCCTCACAGGGCCTCAGTCAGGCCCCTGATGCCCGCCGTTCGCTCTGTGATTTTGGGCCTGAGGACAGTGAGCGGAGAGCCTCAGCTATGGAGTTCTGGGCTTGTAGAACAGCCAGTTCAAGCTCTACCATAAACATTGGCGCTATGGCAACTGCTGGTGTTTGCGGGAAGGCAGAAGGCGGTCAAGAGTCTCCACGACAACCTCCTGACAGCCCAATTCCTGGAGGTGACGTTAGGCGAAAAGTGCACCCGCAATCAGAGGAGGGAGACGGTGTGGGATCAGGGGGAGACGGGGCAAAGGTGGAGGGCGGTGTGAGAAAAAGGGGAGTACTAGAAGGAGGCTTTCTGGGGAGGAAGAGGGCACCTCCAGTCCCCCACCTCTCCTCCCTCCCCTCCGGATCTGACGGTGGTGGCAGCGACTCATCTTCAAACGCCTCCCCCTCCCCAACCAAACTGGGATCCTCCACCTCGCCACGACACAGGAAGCTGGCCCCCGAGCTGTCCAATCAGGACAGCAGCCTGTGACAGCTCGACGTGCCCACCAGCCTTTTCTTTAGATCCCAATCAGAGGAGTCATCATGTGGAGACTTCCTGTAGATTCATGTGGGAGATGAGGCCTGGATATCACAGCAGAGGAGGAATGTGGCTTCAGCTGCAGGAAACCACTTTAATTGCTTCTACTCCGCTTTCCACCCCACCCTAACAATGTTTTCTAACTGGATGAAGGACCTTCTTCTTTTGGGGCTCCATACAAGTTGCTACCATGTTTTAATGAGTCTCAGGATGAGTCTACTTTACTCTGTTAGCTTCCTCAGCTGAAACACTTTTATTTAAAAATGTTTTTTTTTTATGTAATTCAGTGGAATTCAAACGTTGCTGTCATATTTTGACTACAAAACCTTACCGCAGTCACAACATCCCGACGCTAACAGCATACCATCTCAACTAAGGAACAAAATGCATTTTTTTTTTTTTTTTTTTTTTTTATCTTTCAAGATTTCAAGTTTATCAAGTTCTATCACAAAATCTGCTGGGTACAACTGGAGCTCCTACTTTGCTTCTGGTGTTTGCTTCTGGTTGTCTAAACAGATGTTGATGATGATGAGGTTAAGTTCAAGTTGAGGCACAAGTCTGCTTAGTTAAGTCCTAGAGAACTGCTGAAATTCTCTATAGGAATACAATACTGGTATTGTGAAGGGCAATGGTTGAAGCACAAGTTTTTTGGCCACTGATGTGTTAATTAATTAGATGAAATCATTAAATTCAAGTTCATCAAAATGGAACAAAAAAACAAATAAGCACAGCACAGTACTTAGTTAACAAAAGCACAACTTGTGCTTTGTCTGATATTTAAAGTGTTTTTATTGACTTGCAGTCTCGTAGAAACTGGCCTAAATCATTCACGCCTTTATAAATACATCCCACATGTAAAAATTGAGAACATTTTATGATCAAAAACACATGTATAAACCAGAAAGGGCAGCAAATCCTCGCTTTTAATTAGCTGAAACCAGCACGTTTTTACATTTTTGTGAACTTTTGTCACAGATCTGTCTGTGAGGATCAGGCCCCGTTCAGATGCATAACTCGCGCGTCTCAGTGAATCTTTACTTTGACTTACCTTCAACCTGTTACCCTAGCCAGAATCTTGGCAGCTACTTGAATCCTAATGCTGCAGCCAAAGACACAATAGTTATTATGTTACTGTCGTTGAAGAAATGACACTAGAAGCTAACAGTCAGCAAGCAGTGAAGTCATTTTGCAGCTCCAGCATGCAGTAAAATTTTCCCAGGGTTGTTGTTTGACGGCTCAATGACAACTATGCAACAGTGGAGTTAAGATGCAGAGCAGCTAAGATAACACGGCTAACAAGTCTTCTTGCTATGTGTTACAGGGCAATGCATCATTAACTTGCGCTAATGGTAGCATAAGAGACGCCTTGCTCCTCAACAAACATTTTGACTTGCTATAGCAGGAAAAGGCATGGCAGAAAGTGTTACTAGCGATGGCTCAGTTCTTTCAAGTGTCCCAGTGAGCCAGCATGCACACCACTAGGACGCTGGAAGTAGCTCAGCTAAACAAAGTCCAGCCGTTATGAACTATACTGTTCTTCCTGCCATGACAAGTCAAAGGTCCGCTGTGAAAACAGTCCAATCCAACACAGCAATTTAAGGCATTTTCATAAAACAATTTGAATGTGAAGTGAATGTGAATTTGGTAGAAATAGTGACACACAGCTGGAACCTTTCAGTCTGAGGGAAGTTATTTTATTTTTTTGAGATGAGATTAAAAGATCACATTCACATAGCAGTGACAGCAAATCAACTTTATAAAGGAATTTAATGCTTTGTGGCAGTGTTGTAGTCAAGATCATTTAACCCGAGACCAGAGTGTATCGAGATCAAGACAAGATCAAGACTTTGTGGGGTCGAGAGACCAAAACCAAGGCAGGGCAAGACAGATTCAAGACCAAGACCAGACAGTATATAGCCTACTTATGTAGCTAATATGCAGCTAATACTTCTAAATCACTTTGGGGGAGGCGTGGTCCCAGCTTTTGCAGTAAGCATTGCATTTACATATTTAAATACTGCTGTGTTTTCTTTTGAATGCCGTTTTGCAGATGGGGGGAAAGGTAGACAGACATTAATATTAACAACAATTTCAAAACAGAGTCTCCAGGACCTGATCTTCAGTACTACAACACTTCTTTGTGTATATACAACATAGGACCTTTAGCTTGACGTCGAAACCGAGATAAATCATTTGGTACGTGATTTATCTCCGGTCAGAAACTTCGAAAAACTGTGGTGCCTGATTAAGATCACACTAATTATTATTTATATTTTATTTTTTTACAGCGTCACAATATAACTACACTCAACACAGTACTCAAAATGACCTACACTACATCACTTTACTCCCTTTGAAACTGATTTCAGTGTGTCTTGTTTTGTTTCAGATGACTGTTGCAGTGCCTTATTTAACTTGTTTGACGGTTATCAGCCTGTTTGTGTGCTTTAATTGAAAAAAAAAGGATTCTGACCAAAGGCTTGTGAAGACTGAGCTCATTATGGAGCCACATAACGGACCTGCTCACTCTGGAAACGACTCATGACAGATTTACAACAGGCCAAATTAGATTTCATGAGTGGTCACTTGAATTGATAGGCATTACTTATTAAATTATCTGCATCTATTGTATATTGTAAATAATCCTGGCGTAGATTAATACCGCAGTCCATCTTTCTTCCCAGCGCCTGGGGAATTTGTGTTCCTTGTAGTTTAAGGTGAACCATTTCGAGCATACGAGTGGTAAAAATATGACGGTATGCTCTGTTGTAAAACAAAAACAATGCACCTTGGTTATGATATAGATGTGTCGGCCTACAAGGACAGCTAAAAGTTAAATGGCAGTAACCTCAATTAGCACAGTCATTCTGTGAGTTAAACCTTTTCTGCTTGAGCTCAACAGATCCCCTCTGAGGCTTTCTGAGTAAACCAAGCCAGCTCTTAATGTACGGTACTTTTTAAAAAATTAAAAACATTATGGGGACAACTGTAAAAACTGATGACGGCAAAAAAAAGAGGAAAAGGTGGAAAGAACTAGAAAGCTTGTTGTTAATTACAATTTGCCATATCCAGCAGCTACATAACCTCTTTTGAAGTAGTTTTTTTAGCACATTGCTTATGATTTTAACATTGAAAGATGATCTGGCCATGTGGTCCCTGCCTGTACAAAGATGTACATTTTGATACACTAATGAACTGTATGGAAAGTAGACATACATATTCAAAACAAAGTCCTAACATGGATGCATTGATGTGTGTGATGGTGTGTTCATACTTAACACTGTTGTTCTTTACATATTGCTGATAATCATATAATGCCTATATTGATATTACCATGCTATTGGACCTAACTGCATTTGCACTATTAAGACTAATATTAAAGTAACTTGCTAGTGTTTATTTTATATAAATATATATATAAAAAACATGTTTAACGTGTATTTCAGCACATAACTGTTTGTCTGTCCTTATCTGTTGTCCCTCAGTTTCTCTCTGGCTATGTTTACATTATATTACAGCCAGATACTAGTGAGTTAAAAGGAAACACATATCTGTTTGTTTAGACTGTCCTGTACATCATTGTTTTACACTGTGTATGTTTGAAATGCTGCATTATGTTGTAATATTATTTACAGTTGCCTACAGTACTGACCCCATGAACTGATATAATGTCGACGTTGAACTTTTCAGAGCCACAGTGTTCGTGCAATTTAAACTCCAACTGTGTTCACTAAAAGCTCTCAAAACTGGACTTTTGTTTTCTTTCTTGAGCTCTCGGCAGATTAAGAGGTCGATTGAAAAGTCGTCTCGTCATTCCCTCAGTTTTACAGTTAATCTGAGGGAAAGATCAAACGTTAACAGCTAATTACAGAAAACCTTTCAAATCTATAAATCTGTATTACACAGCTGAAAGGTATTGCATCAGTTTGCAGACTGGAAATGTTTGTCCGTTTTCTTTTCCAGGAAAAGATTAAAAGTAACTGAAAATATTTCATGAATGTTTCTGCATCTGAGGCTGAGTCTGGGATGACAAAAACTTGAAGATTATTTTAAGGGCCGGTGTGTAAAATTGAACTGGCTCTGTTACAGAATACGGCAGGACTGAAATATAATATGAGTAACTATGTTTTCATTTGTGTATAATCATTTTTAATGACCTTAGGATGATTGATGAAATGGTAAATGCACTGTACCTTTGTAGCACTATTCTAGTCTTCTGACCACTCAAGGCACAGAGCGGTTATTGAACCATGACCTGCTTTACCGCTTGAGCCACAGCCGTCCCACGAGCCTTTTTATATATGTTTTTATACATCTACAGATGATGTTGAACCACCATATTTCTACATAGAACTGACAAACTAAACACTGACTATAGACAGAGTTTCTGAAGCATGGCACAACATAAACATGTAAGAGAATCACACAAGCACATGTTTCATGTAGATTCTCCTCAATGCCAGGAAGACTGGGAGGGGAGGGAGTCGCAGTAAGTACACCAGTAGACACCTCTAAATCCTACACACTGGTCCTTTAAAAAAAACATCAATCTTCAATGTAGGTAAATTTCTTTGAGTTTAAATTTTAAAACTGGGAAAACAGGCTGAAAGAAATGCTGCCAGTCACCGGCAAACTAAGTTTTTTAGCACTTGGTTTGCCTGTCAAAGTGCACAGTTTTGTTTGAGCGTGTGTGTGTGTGTGTATCTCCCCAGCGCTTTCATTTCACTAACCTTCCCGTTCAGACAGTCTCCTCTCTGAGACGCCGTCTGTCGTCATCGTGATTTATGAGTTTAATAAAACTCGTATGTGTGTGTGTGTGTGTGTGTGTGTGTGTAGCTCAGGGCCATACTGTCCCTTACAATCACTCCACAAACTCTCTTTTCACAACGTCTCCCTCCCTCCGTGGCTGACAATAGCTGTGAATGTGGCTGTGAATGTTTTAGAAGTGTCCTTGTCAGACTGGTGTCCTTGAGCGAGGGCATGGTTGTTACTGCCAGTTTGTTAATTTCAAACTTGCTTTGATGTTCCCTTAAGGGACGCAGGAGCAAAACTAAATTACTGTTGCATAGTTTTGATGGAGATACCGGTGTGTGTGTGTGTGTGTGTGTGTGTGTGAGACAGCTTTGTACAGCTGATGGCACAACTGTGTTTTACTAACGCAGCAGAATATTTGACTGACTGAAATGGCATTTTGTCTTCAGCTAGATCACAAATTCAGATAGAGCAGCTTCATTTATGATGCAGCATCTTTCAGCAGTGAGTATGTCTCCACTATGTGTTCTTCACTCCTGTACACACACACACAAAACGTCATTAAGCTGTATGTATGTAACTATTTTGTCATTGTATTTCTACAAGATTAAATGGATATTTAACATGGAACACAATGTAATGTAACACATGATGGAACAAATATTCATATATCACTCGTGGAGTTTTTGTCCTCTGCTAATGTAACACTTTTGTGTCCTGCATAGATATCACACTGAATATGGAATCGCGATGTTTGTGTGTCTCTGATCATGATGGAGTAAAACAAGATTACAAGATAAACTAATGATTCAACTAATACAAGCTGTCATTAAATTGAATTGTCATTAAATTACCCATGAAACATTGCCTTTAAGATTCATAGATAAAGTACAGGACTAGATCAAAGTATTAGGAGTGATTCTTCATTCTTGGGTAACTTTGTAAGCAGCAGCAAATGGACCCAATACAGGAATTTAATAATCATATGTTATTATTATTTCAAATATGTTTCAAGTGAAAAAAAAAGTAAGAACACAACCAGAAAAGATTTTTTTGACCATTATTTATAATTTCCCAGAAAAGCACAAACATTGATCAATGAATCATCTATAAATAAGATTTTTTTTTTTTATACAACAACCATAAATAATACTGCCAGTGTAAAAAAGAAAAGATTTTTATAACAATACAGTAGACTTCAATTTTGTACACAAAAAGCCATCAACATTACACAGAAATTCAACAACTTCTGATAAAATACTGCTTCTAAGAGCTTTAGCTTCTAAAAATTAAAAGCCCAGTCTGTGCAATCCAAATATAAACCACGGTTCATTCCTGCTGCAACATTACAGACATTTCTTTTTGTTGTTGACAGATAAACTTTGAAATCAAACCCAGCTTTCATTCAGCTTTACTACACGAATTCATCATGTGCGCCTCCTTCTGAATTTACCTTGCAGTAAACTGTCCGTCAAAAAATCTCAAATTGGGCTTTCAAGTTACATCACAACAATCAAACGGCACATCTGTGATTCCCAGCCACATTTAACACGTTAAAAAAACAAAACAGTTGGCATTTTTTTGTCATAAAACTAACACCGAGGCCATGTGTAAAGGACTATTGCTGCTGATAATGTGTAAGCTTACTAGGCACAATTACTTGTTGAAGCAGGCGACTGAAACCTTTCACTGGAACTGATCTCTGCTTTGATTCTGAATAGTGAGAAGCAAACCTACTAAACTACAACAGTTGGCAAGCATTGACAGTGATTTATAATACATCCAGAACATTCAGTCCGTGTGTTCTGCGTCTTTTAGGGACTGTTCTGGTTCTTAATCTGAGCAGGATTTCAGTTATACGATCCAGATATGAACACATTCAAAATACTGCAGCTTTTTAACTCATGACCTACGCAATCACAACTGACTGGGTCTATATCTGAACTGTATTGTTGGATGTTGGATCCCTGTACGCAAATTAAGATTATTAATCCCTAGAGGGCGAGAGTGGGGTAAAACGAGACAACCCCTTTTTAAAAAAAAAAAATATACGTTGTGGTTTCAGATGAATGCTGCAACAAAACAAGAATTATTATTCCACTGTAACAACAGGTCTTTGGGTCTGGCTTCCTTTTACAACTTTGGATTTGAACATCATTAAAACATTATTAATACTGTCCAATTTGAAACACTGTAAATTGAAAACATTTTTTCCATATTTTGTTGACAGATTATTTTTTTGCTCTCTTGGTTTGAAACTAGGCCTGAATTTTGACTGAGAGACCTGATTACATGTAGGGATCTTGTCTTACAGATGCGTGTCAATGAACATGGCATGCTCCGTTTTCACTGAATTTAAGGCCTTGATGGCGTCCACAAACTCGTCTTCTTCCACATACTGAAAGAGAACACATGAGACCACGATGAGGTATTTGCAGCACCTGTGAATTCTTGAAAAACATTGTCTTTTTACTGAGTTTTTGTTAGCGTCTGCTTGTGTGTAATCCTTCTGAGCTAAATCATCATAAGATTACAATATAATAAATGAATGCTGAACTGATTGCATGGGATGTTGATTTCAGAGCCTTGTTACTTTTGTTGTATTTGATTCATTCTGTCTCTGCTTGGTTTCTGTGAAACATTTTGGTATTTTTTAACAGAATACCTTTGCCAGAAAATATAGCATTTCATATTTACATATTTTCATTCTCACCAATCCAGAATCTTGCCCCATTGGGTTGTCCCAGCTTCCTTCTTCCATCATCAGTGACTTCCTGTCTATCAGTTGACTGATGCTGCGGTGCAGGGAATGCTGGGAGTAGGCGTGACTGAGGTCTGTTTGGCTGGGAACTCGCAGGACGGACATGCTGCCGACTATCTTTGTGTCAGTCAGACCCTGAAAATGTGATTGTACACACATTTTGCAAATCAGTTTATTAGAAATCATATGTGCTTTATTGTACTGCTAACCATTTTCCAGTGCATGTTTAAATCTGCACTGCATTACCGTGAATTTGATAAAGAAAATACAGACATGATGTTGATCGTTATGGATTGCAGTACCTCACCACTGACCTGCAAAATGCCTTATGGTACTGAAATGAATGGAAACCAATGACAGCGAGGAACAACTGAGGTATACCCTGAAGTAGTAGTGTAAAGTATATACACAACATACACTGTTGCCCATAAAGTTGGAATAATACATTTTTATAAACATGCAAAAACAAAGGTATATTCATCTAATTGAAAGTCTACCCAAGAACACAAAGTTAACATTTTCATCAAGGTCACATGGAGGTAAAGAGATTATTCATTATGTTGCACTTAAACAGGGAAATATCTTTTTGAAATGTAATGTAAATATTACGCAACACAACAAGAAACACAGAATTGAAATTCATATTAGCTGTCACTGTCATACTATCAATAACCAACAGGGGGCACTACTCAGCAAGGATTAGCCACTTACAGGAGGGGGTCTGTTTGAAATCTCTAGAAACATTTTAACATGTGTGCAAGGATCAGAAGAAACACAGCCGACAACCAACTCCCCTGAGCTATAAAAACAAAGTATGAGATTAAGATAAAGCACAATACAGTTTTCAGGAAGTCTTTCCTGATATTGATGTAACTTTGGCCTCATGGATGCTGCTTTAAAATTTGGATATATCAAACACTGTATTTAAGGAAAAATTACATCTCACCTTCACCATCCCTGGCAAACCAACCAATGAAACATAATAATTCATCTTTATTGCACACACACACACACACACACACACACAAACAGACACACAAAGCATGCATAAACAAACAAAACAACATGCATAGAAAGGCACCCACACAAATTCACAATCCCCTACCTCATTGTACATAGTGTAGCTTTTAAGTATAACGTTGCTGATCTCAACACAGTCTGCTACAGTGTCAAACTGCAGGGGGACAATAAAATAAACATTTAGGGGTTTGACAATAAATAAAGAAAATATTCTTACTGTGGGACGATCAGGGAGAAGCACGGAGCTGGAGTGATGTTTAGAGCACAACTCAGGACAGGGCCTCTGAGAGAGAGACAGAGAGAGAGGGGGGTGAACAGAGACGGAGGACGGAGAAAGCAGCATAGATTTAAAAATAAAAATAGAGCATGAAAGATGAATTTAAAAAAGAAGAATGGGGGTTTGCCTTTTCTTTAAATTAATTTAAACGGATATTATGTGGGAGAAACTCAAATAGAGAAGTAAAACAAAATGGAAAAGTTATTGGTAGCTAAGATAAAGAGACATGTTGTCATGTCATTTTTTAAACAAATTAAATATGTCATGTGAAAAAATGTGAAAAAAGCTAAAATGTTATGCAACTCCTTGAAAGAACAAAGAGATACAAACTGTTCCTCACTGGTAACAGCCACAGAAAATAAAAATAATATACTAAAATAATTATTTTCTAAAAACGCTTTACGTGAACAGACATTGTTTCAGTCCGCTCTGCTGGAACAAAAATGAAGACACGTCTGCTCCGTAAAATGTTAGCAATCCACAGAAAAAGAGTTTTGATTCAGTCGTATGGTGATTTAAAAAAAAAATCACACACTGATGTTTTTCTTTCAATTTTAACTTCCTTCCTCCGCCGCCTCACTCACTGCTGCTTTTACCACTTTGTAAACTTGACTAACAATCGCTCTCTTCTCCTCTTTTAACCATCTTGTCACTGTGATCGCCGAGCTCCTCCATCCTCTCACCATGTACGTCTCTCCTCCAGCCTTCCTGGTCTTCTGAAGCATGACCAGTGGAGGGCGCTCTCTGGCTGAAGGATTTTTCCTCAGGGCTCTAAAAGGCAGAAAAAAATCATTCACACCCTTTTGTTCTCGTTCTTATGCACATTCAGTTCTTTGTGTTTTGAAAAGCTTTACTGCAGTTTTATGTGCAGTTTTATATGAGTGGAACAGAAATTCCTGCTGTCCCATCGACAACATACTGCATGTTACATTAGAATACCTTCGCAGAACTAGACCCAGCAGAATGGCTAGCAGAAAGAGACCCAGCAAGGCAAACAGCAAGATGAACCACAGCTCAGAGTAAACTGGTGCTGGTGACATACTGACGCCCTGTTGACTATTTTCTTCAGGCTCAGTAGGATCTAGAGAGAAAGAGAGAGAGAGAGAGAGAGAGAGAGAGAGAGAGAGAGAGAATTAAATAAGTACCACATATTGCATAGTAGTTTCACTGAATTGAAAAATAAGGAAGGCGATGTCAGGGGCAGATACAAACAGAGAGTGTGTGTGCAGTGTTACCTAGTCCTGTGGCAGGGCTGTATCTGATGGTGGGAGTACTGGCACTGCCGGTGTTTGTGGTACAAGTCACCTGAAATGACAGAGCTAAGAAGAGCAGAGAAGAAAACACTTTAAGTTAAAACGAAGTGAGATTTTTAGACTTAGTATACAATACTGACAACACATTTAGTTTGGTGTAGTGTATTTCTCGAATTGCAGCTGCTGTACTTTGTCTGCTGTACAACACATTATTTGTGTTACCACCCTGTATACATTTGTATGTAAGGTATGTGTGTGTGTGTTTGCTTGGTATGTGTGTACTCTCACTTTTCTGTGATGTGCGTGGAATATGGAGGTAGCTGTAGAAACCAGTATAGACCCTCAGCTGGCTCTCAGTCACACTATACTCCTTCAGGTAGCCGTTAAGAGAGAAGGACCCCGCCCAGTCCAGCCAGATCACTGTCAGGTTACTGTCAACTGTGAAAGGAGACACATACTGGGGGGCTGGAGGGAGAGAGAGAGAGAGAGAGAGAGAGAGAGAGTGGGGTGTGTTTTTTTTAATGTTTTTTTTTAAATGGCTGGTTATCTGTGAGTGTTGAGGGATTGAACACACTTGTTACCTTCGCTGAGTGTGTTCACAGTAGTCCAGTTGGAGGTAGTGCTACCCATGTTGTTGAAGCAGGCAGCTCTCAGCTCATAGGTGGAGTATGGTTGGAGACCTGCACAGATTGGTTCACTTGTTATTCACACAAATCACAGGCAGACAGATCACGACAACACACTATGCAAGTACTTCTCAAGGTCCTTATAATTCTGTGTTTAGCTCAGTCGTTCTTGTTTAGAAAGCGCCGCCTGCCTCCAACTCATGCTTCAGTCTTTATAAATGTCTTGGTTTTACAGTACTAATGGATCACTCACAACTAGAAATTCTGAACTGAGGTTTCTATAAGTTGTATTAATTGTTGGTGTTGCTCTTTCTTAGTCTAGGCTTTCTTCTCAGTGATATTTCAGTGCTGCTTTGCTACAGTAAAACACGTCTGGACATTTTAGTGCCATTATAAATTCTAAAAATATCTTGACATAAACACAAAGTGACCTGTCACATTGTAGCTCTGCCTTTTGCCAAAGTAACGGATTTCTATTGGCCCTTCAACGCAAGGGAGGGGCACAGGCTGGAGGGGCTGCGGACAGGCTGATCTGAGATGGAGCCCACAGCTGGAAACGGAAAGAAAAAGAGGTGTGAGTAAGAGAAAGATTTTGTGGTATCTGTATATGCTCATGCTCTCTGTCACACAGTTTATTTTCCCGTTTTCCTTTGTTTATGTTTCCTACTCACCTCTCAATGACTCCATTGGGTGACAGAGGCTCATCCCATTCCACCTGAACAGAGCGGGAGGTCAGGGTGACGGGGCGAGGAGGAGGCTGGTGGGCTGGGGCGGCAGCCAGGGTGTGGAGCTCACTCACTGGGCCCTGACTACAGCACTGTCAAATGTTCAGAGCAGAGACTTCAAACATGTCAACAAGTACACTATCCATGCAGAAAATCGACATATACAGGCTGGAGCACACTGCTGTTTTGCAATATAAAAAGTAAAACTCTGGAGGAACAAGCGCCTCTGCACCATAACAATCTATATTATTTAAGAAAAGCAGTTCAATTGTAGCAATTCATCACTTAAGACGTACGTTTTCTTGTGTTGATCAAGAGTAATAGTTGCTTAGTTTCATATGAAAACAATAAGATCATATCTTTTATGACAGATTAGAACTGTAATGTACGAATATATGAGTATCATTACCTGATAACAGGTGCAGGCCTCTACGCCTACCCAGTACTGAGTGTAAGGATGTAAACCATGCAGTGTCTGCTGGTGGGATGTACCCTCTGAGAGCTACAGGAAGGGAAAAGTGTGAGGTCAGATTTTGCGTCACGACAGCATTCAGAAGCATACAGTGCATGGCCCAGAGAGGAAGAGGAGGGAAGGAGTGTCTGATCACAGAAAAGTGAGATTATACTTATAGAAAACGGAGAAGACAGAACAGAAATCAAGCAAGAACCTCCACAAACATTACTGAATTATTTCTTTACCAGAGTGTGGTTGCTGTGGTTCAGTGAGAACACTCTGTAAAGGCTAACAATCCCGTTGGGTCGGGCCGGAGGACGGATGTCCACTACTGCTGAAGTCGCTGAAACACGCAGGAAAATGGGCGGCCCTACACCCTCAGGTGGGGCGGGTCCCGTTCTCTCACTGGCCCACGTGCTTGCAGAATGACCAGCTGAATTCACTGCCCACACCTGTCGGTCAAAACCACATAACAATCAATCGCATCATGAAATACACATATATACATATATGTATGGTGACGAATGCGTAGAGAACATGCGACAGACATAAAGTTTTTTCTCCCGTCATTAGGATTTCAGACATTTTATTAACTCTTACCGATGAAAGCTTCTCTTAATTACCAAGTATCCACCAGACCACCAAAAGGATATAAGTCAATTCATTGGACCATCCATCAAAACTACCATCAGCAGTGAGAGCAGAACCTTTTCAACATGCAACCCAACACTAACATATCTGCATGACAATTACTTTTCACCTTCATCAAGGAGTTATTCTCTCTCTCTCTCTCTCTCTCTCTCTCTCTCTCTCTCTCTCTCTCTCTCTCTCTCTCTCACACACACACACACACACGCACATAGAATAATCTTATTTGTGTGCTTGTGTTGGGTATAATTAGAGGGTGTACACAGCACCGGGTCAGCCAGGGTGGAGATTTGCATGTGTAAGTCATCTGTAGCCTGTCAGAAGTAGTGCAGAAGGCAGATGGATGAGTCTGAGCTTTACTGTTGAAAGTGTGTGTCTGCGTGTGCGTTGTTTGTAGTTGTGATAGCAGGTTCTGTGCGTGTATGCGTGTGCATGCAAGCGTGTTAAGAGTTGAATTAACCTCAATAATAGTCAATTAGGCCATGATCAATCAGACTGATTGATCTAAGTGACAGGACAGATGGACTGAGATGGGAGAGGGGAAAGAAGAATGGAAGATGGAGAGACTGGGAATGGGGAGGAGGAGGAGGACAAGAGGCAGGGTGGACAAGGCACAAGGAGAGGAAGCTGGACACATTTTGAACTGTAGCGTTTTCTTATTTCGTGGCTCGAAATGAACTCCAACTTCACAAAAATATGTTCATGTGTGCCAAACTGTGCATTTGTCTTTTTTTTTTAACTGCAGTGTATATTTAAATACACATCACACACACTGCCTTTTGAATAAAATCATGTACTATAATAGCTTACACTAATATGTGACTCTCACCATGTCAAGAAAACTATTTATAAAAATGTAAGCGTCTGCTGTTTAAGTTGCCCCTCATACATGCCAACACAAAACCATCGTCCACTACAGCTATCCAAGGAGATATAGGTATACACAATCATGTGTGCGTTTGTATACATCAGTCTAATGAGCTATCCCACACAGAGATGAAGTTTATACAGTAAAATAATCTCAGTATAGTAGGTGTCCTCAGGATGTGTCCATCAGCACATTTTAACTTTATGAATATCTGAAAACTCTTTTTCTTCTTGATGGTCCGAATAATATTTTCAATCGTGTTTTGTTTCAGGAATATTTCTGCCATATTTACTGCTCTTGTATGTAATCATGTAAGCAGCCAGACAATTGTTTTTTCTCAGTATCTGTAGCAGCTACATCAGTCTACGCATACAAATGTATCCAGATATGAGTAAGTGAAGACAACCTTTACAGTCACTTATTAAAATCATTTTGAACAAACAGTAAATTTTAGTGTCTAATGCAACATAAATCCATTAAGCTCAGAAAGAAACAGACACATCTGCCCTTCAATGTTTATTTGTGTATTAATATTTGTGACTTGTGACTCTGCACCTACAGTTTCGTCTCAGAGAGACCGACCTGGACTCGTCCACTGGCCCATCAAACTGTCTGCTGTTTTTAAAGGGGATGAAGTGATGGGCCATTATTGTGCCCCACCCTGACTTCACCAGCTGATGCTGCACTTTTCCTGCTCATAATGCCTTCATCCTGTTCTTTTCTCTTTTCTGCTTCCACTGAAATTAACAACATATTCACTGAGAGATAAAAGTAAAATAACAGTACAATCTCAACAGAATATGTGAAGCAGCGAGTCCTCTAACTCTTCTGGGTTTATGTGTTATCAGGCTAGTGGGATATTGTCTACAATGTTGTGCAGTGGATGAAAAAGGGGGTAATGGTGTGATGGATGGCAGGAAGAATGAAGGAAAGGATACAAGCCTGTGTGGAGAAGTGAGGATGGGTGGAAGGATGGAAGGAAGAGGGTACGTTGGGTAAAGGGCATGCTGTCACCCTGATAAAGAAAAGGTCAAAGAGAAGTGCGATAGTGAGAGATCCCCCCATAGTGTGTGTGTGTGTGTGTGTGTGTGTGTACACAGTAGTTATTAGACTACAACATAAAATTACAAATGAAACAAACATTTGTCTGTCATTCACATAATGCACATTATAATATTGGTTTACTGTACGTATCTAAAAAAAATACTGGCTGTGCTATACTTTGTTTTTAACAACCTGCTGAGGAAAACTGTCACCGGCTTAATCTGCCACATCTACATTAAAATTATATCAATTAATACGAACGGCTTCTTCTTATGAATAAATGAAACAATGTAAACACTATAAGCATCTTATGAACTGTGAATTTCTTCTCTGTGTCTGTAAATCAGCAAACACCTCTGCTGTAATTCTGTCAACAATGTTTTAATTGAACCTTTCATTGTAACACAAACTATTGCTGTTATTATAAACACAATTAGAGCGAGGCATTAATGGAACAGAGCACTTAGAAAGGACACAAAACGTCCAGTTAAATATCCCGATGAAAAAGTGCCTTGGCATCACGTAAAAGAAAAAGTTTCCTATTGCGTATGTAGTTTCCACACAGCAACAGTGACTTGACTTGTTGCTTAAAAGACTTTCAATTAAATTAGCTCCTGTCATGATACGAATTATAACTGCTGCAATGAAATATTTCTACCCGGCAACAACCATGTTCTTCCCCTTACTAGCAACACAGCTAAAGCTGCAATGTGACGCAACACTCGGGCTTGATTAAGAAGTTTGTGCCACATAGACAGAACAGAGGAAAAAGTTCAAAACTAAAGTCAGCCCAGATCACCTTGCCCTTGATCCAGCGCTAAAAGGTAGAACTCATCTCCTCCTCCTTATATCATCTACAGACTTTTTACTGCGTTCCTCTCTTGTCCTCTCTCCTCCTATTGGGCCGTGATTTGGCTTATTAGACACAAAATAAAAATATATGCTGTTAGCTGCCATGGCAGCAAAGGAGCCGCCATGGCAACAAACGACTTCAGGAAACTAGCAGACAGTATTAGTGCATTTTTATTGGACGGTTGGACTGCGGACTGGTTTCGAGCTCTCTGATAGGTCGACAGAGCTACTTGGCGGGTGCATCTACTTGGGGTGAAGGGGCTAAGTTGTGTGAAAGTGGGCAGTAATTAAAACCAAGCATAAAGCTGTCAATAGGAGCTTATGACCCAGTGTAATTAGCCTAATATGATTTCTCTCTCTGCACTGTGGTGTGCTAAACTGGACTGACTTATCGTCCTTGTGTACGCCTCCAACACAGAGAGAGGATAAGAGCCAGATAGGTACACAGACAGATTAACAACTAAATAAAAATAAAGTCAGTCAGACTGACAGAAAGACAGACAGACAGGTAGGTGAGAGGATAGACGGGCGGACACTGAGAAAATTAAACTTGAAATAGAAAGAAATGGCTTGCTCAGTAACTTCATATGAATATCCAAACACTGATACTGTTTCTTCGCTTCTCTCTGACACACTCCACAGATGTTTACGTGCACACACAAACACACCACTGTGTACATGCGTTCATGGACATCACACACATGCAACCACCTTGTCCACGTACCCCAGTCCCCCACTGACAAATCCTCAGGGGACGTGTAGCGGTCACCATTAAAAGGTCTTTCCAATACAGGCTCTGTTACCAAGGGGGCTAACAGTTAATTCGATTGGCTGGCTGGTAATCAGGAAGTGGGTGCTCTGAGGGCCCTGTGATTAATGGCTCTGTTGCCCGCCCGTCATCTCCCAAAGCTCCTCCCTCCCTCCCTCCTCCTGTCATAAATTAGGACCCTCGTAAATAAAGACGGCACCACAATCAGGCAAACTCAATCAATTACACAGGTTCTCTGGCCTCAGCTCATATGTCTGACAGGCAGGAATGCTAATGTTATTGTTGCTTCCAAAGGGCTAGCCTGTCAATTAGCGTACCAATGCACAGCACAACAGCATGAATATGGACCCCGCCATTTAACACCTGTCTGATTACTTACTGTGTGTGTGTATGTATGTGTATGTTGGCGAATATGGATGACTGTATCAGTTGAGGTGCATGTGTGAGCTGTGTGATCTGTGTGTGTGACTGACTGTTTTCAGTCACACACACAGATCACACAGATCATTGTGAAAACATCTTCTAATGTGTCACTCACATCAGATCTAATCTCCAAATGAGATCATAATAAAATCCATGTCCACTGTAGAGGACAAGAAGAAGGAAACATTTCTGAAGTAAGAAAAAAGGGTAGCTATTACAGCTCACAGCTACGACGGTGATCTGTGTTTGAGTTATCATATTTCTGTATTATTTCTGATACCCCCCAATTTTACAGATTTAGGATGTCAATAATCCTTATTCACTCCAAGGATTACCTTTGTTTTTCAATTAAAATAATATCTGTGAACTTATGTTCACCTTACCTTGCTCAAGCTCTCTTTTTCTAATACAAGTAAAACATGTAAAAACCTCTGATCTGATGAATAATAAACAATAATAGCCAGTTAGATGCTTACTATTATTGCTGTAATTCCTCTAGACAAACACACACATATAAACGCACAGAGCGCTGTACCTGGTATTGGTATACAGTATAGGGCTGGAGTGCCTCATCTTTGCAAGTAGTAGAGATATTCCTGTAGACAAGTGTTTCTGCATCACTTCTGTTGATGTCAGTGGTATGGTCCAGTCTGCGGTACACCTCATAATGAAGGACTCTACCATTTGGCTGAGCTGGAGGGGCCCAGGTGAGTAGAAAGGTGGTCTGCAGGCCTGTGCGCGTGTCAGCTTGGAGGGCTAACAGTGGCGCTGTTTGTCCAGCAGGTGGAGCCTCCAGAGTGAGAACAGGTGACCAGTCACTCGAGGAGCAACCCAGCGCCGTGCAAGCCTCAACTCTCACTTCATACCTACACACACACAAGGCAAAAATCAGTCATGTTTGTATATCGTGTAAGAGTAAACTGTCGGAAAGAAACACATGTAACTCAAACATTTAATTACAGTCAAGCAAGTAAAGCAGTTAGTCCTAAATTAAGTAATTAACAACATGTTTGAAATTAGTTTTATTAGTTTGTCTCAAACGTCCATTGAGACGAAAAACAACTTAACGGGGTAAATAATTTGGAAGCACTGCTTCTCCTGGAGAGAGAAAGAAAGAAAGAAGATGACAGAGAGGGAGGAGAAAAAGAGAGCGAAGGTGATAAAGATGACTTGAATGGATAAAAGGTCATCAGAGAGAGAGGGGGAGTGATCTTTAGATGATAAGGATGATGAGCTTTTATTATCTGAATCTTATCACCGCACACACACACAGACTCACACATACACAGCCACATATTCGAGCACATTGACATGTACAGTACACACAACCGCTCTTGCATATGCACTCTCACATACATACGTGTATACAGTCTTTGGTCTTTGGCTGTGTTTTTTTCAGACAGAGAGTGATAGATATATATTCAAGGTTAATTCCCTTCTCTTTTTCCCTCTCTGTCTCCCTCTTCATTTCTTGCTTTGAAAACGCCACAGTCTTAACGACGTCCTTTGGCAGCTCATTTGAGAGGTTGTTTTTCACCTAATCAAGGTATTTGCATTTTGACAAGTGCATTAGTATCCTAATTTATAACACAAGTTGCAGAAATACAGCATTTGAGTTAGCGGGCAGGTGTCTCCTGACAAAGTCTTTATTGGGGCAAAACAGCAGAACAGAAACTACAGAGTGATGTTAAGTATTAATGTTGAAATGCCTGCTACTTCTAGAAATAGGATTTGGAAAATATATAAAACCATACTTGGTTACTTTTTGAGACCCCCTTTCTTTATTTTTGTCCTTTTAAAACCAAATAAATCAAAGTTTTCATCAGTTTAGAGATTTACTTTGAGTCATATCATTTTCCAATATATGTTGAAGAATGCATTGACTGATTGCTTTTAATTAACTGATTGAAATGAGAGTGAAATAAAAGTATACATCAGTCCCTGGATAGTGTTGTGTGAGTGTTTTTCTTGTTACCAAGAGATGGCAGTCTGTTTCCTTCTTCATCATCCATTCTTATGTCTTATTCCTCCTCTTATTTTCCTTCATTAGAGTACTTATTACAAAGGGAAATAGGAAACATGACCACTAAAATATAAAATATTCAACCTTCAGCATTGCAATAATAAAAAAAACAAAAACTACATATTCTTGCCACCTATACATGTACCACATAGTACAATCACAAACATATTTACAGCATAAAAAAGTGAACTGTGGTGGAAATCTGCTTTGACTGACCTGTGGTAAGCAGCCAGCCCGTGCAGAGTGGTGTAACGGTTAGAGAAGCCATTGTCCTCTGGCGTGAACACAGTGCTGGTGATGCTGAGCTGGACTGGATCTCTTTGATGCACAGTGTAACTCACAATGTCTCCATTAGGACGGGCTGGGGTGCTCCACTCGACTCTCACCTGGAAAGACAAACAACATACAGCACAAAAACTTTGAAACAACAAGTTCAAAGTAATAGCAAATAGTAAAGTCATGATTCAACTGTTTTATGAACTCACTTGGCCTGGTCCCAGTGGTATCAGTGTGGGGAGACCGACACCAGAAGGAGCAGATGGGTGAGTCTTTGCCGTGCCTGCCGCGCTGCTTACTGCCCCTTTGCTGTTGTTGGCCCTGACAACGTAGCTATATTGCACGCTTGGCAATAGTGTGAAGTCGTGGTAATGGGTCTCCGTGCCAACATAGATAACTTCACCATCTCTGCGGAGCTCATACCCGGTGATGATACCATTAGGGTGCTCTGGTGGTCTCCAGCTAACCTCTACTGACTCTGGTCCAGTGACCTTCAAAGCAAAGAGTCAAAGGTCACATTAACGAGGGCATAAGAAAATGTCAAACAAAAAGTGTTGTTCACACAGACACACACAGTGATTTGAATCAGACTTTTATTATTAATTATTCTCTCTATCTCTATTCTCTATTATTATCTTGAATGAGCGATGAAATGTTTTCAGTACTAATCAGCAAATGATTTATTTGGATTCAAATCTACAGAATTGGGTACAAGGGTATTGCAAGTAAGTAAGTCATAAATAAACAAACACACCTTAAGAGTTGGGGCAGGTAAGCCAGTGGGGGGAGCCTCCTCAGTTACAGTGGACACTGTGGCACTGGTGGTGCACCCGCCATTGGTACAAGCTAAAAGGACTAGCTCATAAGACATGTGTGGCTGCAAATCTGACAACGCTATGTTTTGGTCTCTCCCACGATAAGCTTCTTCGTCGTTCAGTTTCAGCACATATTCGGTCACCTCACCATTCTGCGTGAGAGGTTTGCTCCATGAAATGTTTATAGTATTGGATGTGAAGCTGTCCACTGTGGGAGCTTGCACTGTGGCAGGTGGAGCCTCTAGAGTTGTGATGTTTGTATAAGGGCTGGCGATGCATCCCTCAGATGTGCAAGCTAGGATTGAGTAGCTGTAGAAAAGAAAAGAATAAATGTCTTTAATAAAAAATACTGATTTGTTTACGGAGTTATTTAGAATCCTCACAAGGAAGCATTACATATAAGTAAGTAATACCTATATGTGGAAAATGGCAAGAGGTCTTCATCGGTGTAGGTGAGGACAGTCGGGTCAAAACTAAATGAGAAACTGACATTGTTTCTCTGAATCCTGTAGGACTGAAGTATCCCATTGGGCTCCAAAGGAGGAGTCCAAGAAACCAACACCTCGCTGGGCTGGCCTTGAAGGTGATGCACTGTTGGGGCAGCCAGCCCACGAGGAGGGGCCTGTCTGGTTGTCACAGTTACCCAGGGACTTTGGGTGTGTCCAGCTGGGTTGTGAGAACGGACACTGAACTCGTACTCCGTCCAGGGGCGCAGACCTGTTACTGTGTATGACAACGAGTCAGCATCTTGGGGGGATGTTTTCCTGAACAACACCTGTTATGGATGAATAAAGGTTGATTAGTTGTATTCTAGTAGAATTGAAGTCGAATACCAAGACATGCTGTGAAATTTGCTGCATTTTTTACATGATATATTTAATAGTTATAACAGCAAAAACAAGAAATCCCTGCCTTTATTGTCAGAGAAGTGTCTTTAGGTTCACCTACCTTCCCCTTTTCAGTACCATCTTCATTACTTCTTCCCCTCCCGACTTCCTCTAGACTTCTCCCAAGTAAGAAGTACTCTCCAATTGGCCCGTTAGGCTGGGAGGGTGGTGCCCATGTGAGCGACACACTGTCTGGGCCAACGAAGAGAGGCTTTGGAGGAGGCTGCGAAGCAGGTGGAGCTGCTGCTGTGGTAACCTGCTGAGGTGGGGTGCGTGTGCATCCTGCTGAGGTACAAGCTTCGAGAGTCAAAGAATATGTGGTCCATGGCTCCAGACGACGAAACAGGAAGTTGCGCGATAGTCCGCTGAATTCCAGGTTCCCCTCACTGTACAAGTTATACATCTGGAAAGGAGAATGCAGGAAAGAGGAAAGAAAAATGTAGAATGGGAGGAAGAGAAGGTGAGTTAAAGTAGTGCATAATGGTTAGTGATGAAGATGTGGTAAAGTGTGTATGTTTGACTTCAGCTGCAGAGTTATTGCTGGAGTGAAGTGTGAATCAGTTGCTGATTTATATGTAAAGTTACAGATGAAGGGGACAAAGTTGCTTCATCTGCTCAATGCTGTGTGCACACTTTGATATACAGTACGTTCTGTGTTTTTGTTTGTACAGTATGTACCGTGATGATCCCATTTGGAGCACTTGGCTGATCCCAGCTCAGCAGTAACGCCCTGCCCTGCTCTCTCTGCTCCACTGTGAAGTTAGCCAGCCCAGATGGAGAAGCCTCCAGGGTCCTAATGCCTACCCATGGACTGAACACGCTACCTGAAGAGTTACAACAAAACATCCAAACTCAATGGAGTGGTTAAATGATTGGTGCTGATATTATTTATCCCTGATGTTTTAAATGAGCAACCTACCTGCATCGTTCACAGCTTCCACTCGTAGACTATACTCACTGTACGGTTCAAGACCAAAGACTGGTGCTTCTAGGACTGAACCCTGAGAGAGAAAGAGACACCACGGTATGATATATAGAGAGATGGAATGAGCATGAGTGCAGAGAGGTAAAAATGTAGGAGAAAGTGCAAGAGAGGGGTGGGCAGATATGAGAAAGAAAAGAGGAAAGACAAAGGAATGATTGGGCAATAGGTCAAATGAGAGAGAATAAAAGAAGAGAGATGGAAAGGAGAACAGGGAAGCGGATAGCATGCCACAGCAAGAGAAGAGAGCGAGTGGAAATTAGTTACACCAACAAATCCTGCATGAATAAAAACCAGTGCATTACTCATTAAATGGGGAATGAAAAGGCACACTGAAACAATGGCAAGCTAAGATGACATGACATGGGATTTGTGATATCAACATTTAAACATACAGGCTGCCATGGTGAAGTAAGTAGACACCCGAGAAGTGGCAGAGACAGAGAGACTGGCAGGCAGGCGGCCGTCCCTTATGGGTGAATTCAAAGCTTCCAGATTGAGTTTTTATGTCACACACGCACCCTTTCATATCACACATACACACACACACACACACACAGACACGGCAGTGAGTGAGTCTGCCAGTAGCTTTAGGCAGTGGGACCCAGCCCAACACCCTGGCAGACACAGGGGCAGTGTGTGTGTGTGTGTGTGTGTGTGTGTGTGTGTGTGTGATACAGTGGGAACACCATTTACTAATTGATAAGAGACACACTGTTGTTTCAAAAGGCCCTGGCGTGCAATGACATGGTAGTCAGGGAACACTAGGCTCCGGGATGTAGCATTGCCTGTTTGTTTGTTTATGGCTGTGAGATTTAAAGCAGCTATGAGAGTGATGTTTCTCTCCGTGTGAACGTATTTGTTTGAAAGTACAACAGAGGAGGCTACATTTTTTTTTCACGTGTTGAGTCTGCAGTTTTTCATAAAAATGTCTGTTCAGACTGTATACTTTCACATAAGCAAGCATATGTAAAGAGATTAACTAGTAACCCACTTCAGCGCAGCGGCAAGAGGATCAAAAAGGCTCCGATTCAAACGGAATCAAATGAAAACCCTGACAAATCACCGTAGCGTGGCACCAAGGATGAACTGTCTGAACAACAACCAGAATGCATGTATTCACTGTTTTCATGTCTGGGAGCCAACGTGTTTTTCATCCACAGTAAAATAGGATTAATAAGCCCCCAGACACCTAGACACAAGCTAAATCCTCCTGCAAATCACAGCACTTCTCGGTAGAGAGAGAGCGAGAGAGGGAGGGACACAAAGAGAAAGACAGACATGGGGTCTCTCTCTTTGCGCCAGAGAGACATAGAAAGAGAAAGGGGCAGTGGGAGTGAGACATAAAGGCCGAAAGAAAAAAAAAAAAAAGGGACCGGAATGAAATAAAGTAAGGCGACATAGAGTGATGGAAAAAAAGAGCAAGAGGTGAGTAACTGATGTTAATAACTGATGAAGGAAATAAAAAAGGAGAGAGACAGAAAGGGGGAGTGTGTGAGAAATAGTAAGACACAGAGAGAGAGATTGAGTGAATGGGTAAAAAAAAAAGATGAAAGCTAAAGTGGGAGAGAAAAAAAAGATAAATGTGGCAAAAGGGAGAGACAGATTAAGTGAGCGAGAATGAGAGATCTCTCTACCTTAAAAGCCAGTGAAATATGTGAGGCATGTGGCCTATAAAGCGGTTAACATATGCACATTGTCAATAGCAGCATCTGGCGCTGGCAGCTTTTATAGGAGCATGGAGACTCTGCTACACGCCTCTAGATGGCAATACATTCAAACACTTTATCACTGAAACACACCACATTAACAGCCTCCTCACACGCGCACATACACACACACAAATACTCAACAATCAAGCACTATGAAATCAGCACCTCGGCTTGCTAACTGCACACACACACACACACACACAGACAGGCAGTAATCAAATGGTGTAACACTAAAACACACTACTATTACATTACATTAACAGCTCCCTCAATAACTATTTCTCTCTCATACATACACATGTGCAGACACACACACGTATAGTCACGGTATTAAGGAATGTGTAGGCAAACACATGGACACAAAAATGGCGGAGAAATAATGTCATAAATATCAGACCAACACAGTTGGATTTGAACGTGTACATTTGTACGTGTACTTTACAGCATCGGACCTTGATGTATATGCGATTAAACAGTTTGAGCTATTAAATGTTTTATTTAGATTTCCATTAATTCTTTATCATCAGTTTGAAGCAATTTCACATATTTAGGCAGGTTTCTAATGGAGGCAGACTTTCATTTTTTGCTGCAGGATCAGCAAAACGAGAGCCGTAGTAATTGTTCAAGACCATGGCAGCAAAATTAAAAGCTTGTGTTTCCGTACAGTCTATTAAAAAAATATTGCCAACCTATGAAGATCACATGAAAAGCTACAACGTAAGATATGAAAGAAAAAGGTTCTTGTCAACCTAAACTCAGCGTGCACGAGCACGTGCATGGCTGTGTGAATGATCAAAGTCACCAGTTAATCATGCTAAATGCAAAGGAACAGGGAGAGCAAGGAGTCAAGAGAGAGGGGGAGAGATGGGGGGGTGTGAAGAGAGATCTGGAGAGATGTAAAGGAAAGAAAGTGTAAACAAGACAGAGGAAGAAAAAATGAGACAATGATAGGGAAAGAAGAGAAGAGACAGGAAGAGGTCTTGCTAATTTATACATTAAAGAGCCCTCAGATCTTACATGGTTCAACACAACTTAGCATTGAGGGCAAGGAAGCAATCTATTTAATCTTTTATTTCCTCATTCTGTCTTCTCTTTGGTGTGTGAGTTGAGGAACAGTAGGGGTCCTCTGGACAGCCTGTGTTTCTGCATGTGCAGCCTATATAAAATGGTCAGCGTGCTCCTTGAACCTTGTGCAAATATATTGATATTGCGTGCATTTGCCTGTATCCTAACAAGCTAACATCTGCATGCATCTTGGTTTGTACCCATGTGTCCCTACTAGAAATTTGTGTGTGTGCATGGCTCTGTGTGTGTGTGTGTGTGTGATATTCAGGTGGAGAGGCATGGTGCGGCCGGGGGGACAGTGTGTGATACTAATTAAGAATAACCATGTGTATTTGTCAAAAGAATTATGCTGATTATCTCACAAAGGCCCCAGCACTGGGCCCCGCAGAGAGACAGAGACAGAAAGACAGACCAACATTAGCATATGGCTACACACATGCATGCACGTACACACACACACACACACACACACACACACACACACACTCTTTCTCTCTCTTTGTCTCTCTCTCCCTCTCTCTTACACACACACACACACACACACACACACATATATGCAGGTAAAAGTAAAGTGAGTGCCTAAGAACATACATGAAAAGAGCATGCCTAATGATAGGTGAATGGGGTCCAACTGGTCTACCTTAGGGATGTTTCTCTCCACAGGCCTTCTCTGGCCTCTCTGCTCTGTTATATTAAGTCCTGCAGAGATAATAAAGCACCATGCTGGTTCACCTTTTCTTATGTGTCTTAGTTCTTTCAGTGTGTGGTAAAACATGCTATGATCAGATATGATTCAATACACTTCAGCTCAATTCAATTCAATTCTTTAGTCCAGTCTATTAGCACAAGCTGTGCCCTGACCAGCCCTGTGAGAGCAGTAATTGTTTTCAGAGGTTTCTGAGGTGAGCCAGTGCACCACACGCTGCTCTCTTGCACCCCATGCCAAGCTCTCAAGCCAAGTTTGCGTGCGTGTGTGTGTGTGTATGTATTTATGTGCGCATGCCTAATTCAATGCTGCTGGAACAATTGCCCTGTGTCTGTTTGCAAATGCCCTGCGTGGGTGTCCCTGCTAGTCAGTGTGCGCTAGACAAACCCTGACACATACAGACGTTCATGCGACACATACACACACACTGAAACACACCCACGGACACACAGAGTGCCATTAGGCATGTGTTTTGTCTGTGGCCAGCACAGACATAGAGAGGGACTGCAGGGGTCTGGAACAGGCATGCCCACTTCACACCGACAGCCATGATTGGCTTTGGCGGCTCTAGACCCCAGGAACAGCATATTTAGTGTGCATATACGCATGTGTGTGTGTGTGATGTGGCCAAAGACCAGTGGACACATTCTGGCGAGTCTGGGACAGTACGCTTAAAACCCACAGATCTCCTGAAATTGAAATGAGAGAGCATGTGATTGTCTGTGGAGTCAGTTTTATTTGAACTTCGTTTCATTAGGTGTCATCCTCTTTTTCTGTCTTTGGGCGGGTAGAGATGGAGACAAAAATGAAGAGTCACTTCTCCGGCTCTGAATACAAAAATTGTTTTAACTGGCCTTATACTGGAGGATAGAGTACCGTATAAAGTTCACGTGGATTAAAGAGAAACAAAAACATTTCTGGGATTGTCGAAATAAATCAGAGGTAAGCTTCTGTGTATTAGATGCAACAAAGAGGTCTTGATGGAGGTTTGTTCATCCAACATACAGACACAAAGTATGTATAAATATATTAGATTCATTGGCACCCCTGTCATCTTTAAACCCTTTACAAGAAATTGATGAACATAATGCAGACGGCCAAATCTAAAAACAAACACTCTGCATTAATGCCCAGCAGCAGACAGACAGAGAGGCTGGCAGGAATGCCTCCTCAAGACATAGTCAAAATCACAGCCCACTTCCAAAACAAACACTTGACAATGATCCAGTTCCAAGTTTTCACACAAACACACACACACACACGCTCTTAGTGCATCCACATGCTTCCCAGCAGAGTTGAATGGACTCAGTTATCACAAACACACTCAACTCCCTTTCCCCCCCTTTTCTCTTATAAGCACTCAGCATTCCCCTAAAGTGATGACCATCATATCACAGTTGCAGCACTAAACACCCATTAAGACAAGTGGAGAGCACTACACTGGATGGTGTGGCCTCTTCACAGACAGACACACAATAACACACAACCTGTCATTACTGAGAGGAAGGCTGTAAAGGGGAAAGAGTGAGAGAGAGGGAGCACAAAGAGGGAGAGAGGAAGTAGGGGAATATAAACTCACTTGAGAAAAATAAATCACTCGAAAGAGTCAGAGGGAGACAGAAGAAGAGGGAACGGAGGATGAAAATAACATAAAAACTGTAATTTGTGACAGAGGTAGAGAAAGCCCAGATGGAAATGTAGTGATGGAAGGGGGACTGTGCAGTATGGAGCGATAGAGGGAGGAGTTGTGAAAAAGATGAGACAAGAGAGAACGATTGCTGCGAGGAGAAGAGGGAGTGTTGCAGCCTGATTATTTGGCTGTTTATGCAGAATGCTGAGAGCCCTCCAATCAGAGCTGGAGACCTCTAACTAAGGGGTCTGATAGGCCGAGGGCCTAACGAACTCTGCATCTGAGTCTCCTTATTCTCTCCTCTAATCCTTTCCTTTCTATCTTCACCTGTGTCCTCCTCCCCTCTCAACCTCCTCAATCCTCTCTCCTCACCCTCTGTGCACTCAGCTCTGCATGTCTCTCTTGCCTCCACTCCTTTGTCTCCCTCATTTGTTAAAGGGTGTCACTGAGTGCAAGGGCAAAGCCTTATCATTCCTATTCCTTTGACCACCCTCTATCCTTTGCTCCGTCTGTACAGACGACAGCAGAAAGAGAGGGAAAGTAAGTGAGGGGTTAAATCATGTCATTCAACAGGTTTAACTTGATTAAAACAGTCAGATTTAAATGTATAATGTGGATACCTGAATGTTTTCTTTTATGTTCAAAATCCAAATATTTTCAGGTCAAATACACTTCTATGGCTATAAATGCAATACCTGGGTAGCATTTTTCCATGGAGGCTGAGAGAGCTTAATGGACTAGAGTTGAAACCTTTGCTAACGGCCAAACATCAAGCAAGAGCAACAACACAAGACATAGCAACCAGGTATAAATGTCAGTCCCTGATTTACTCTCATCCATTGCCTTCTTGCTTGGACACTCTCTCCTTTTCTCTTCATAGCTTTCTCTGTCAGTGTTCTCTTTGATCTCTTCACCTCTGCCACTCAGTCCATCGAAGCTGCTGAGTCCGGTTACTACTTTCTCAGCTCTGGTTTTGGCACAACATCCGTTCCCCTCCCAATCTGCATTCCCAAACAACTTCCTCTTCCCAGTGGTACAAACACTACCTCTGCCCTGGTTTTCTGAGTTGACTGCATCATGTCAGGAAACTCAGAGCAGCCACAAGACATCAGAAGGAAAACCAGAAAACATGTGCTGGTGTGTGACTTAGTACCCTAAAGCATTACGTACGTCTTGCAGGTGATCGTACCTGGAGCACAAAAAAACTCAGATGTATAGGCTGCAGAGTGGGAATAATGACGAGATTTACCTGATTACATGTTAAGAATAGTTTAACATTTTGGGAAATATGCTGTCTTGCTGAATCTTGCTGCCATCATGAGGCTGTCAGGCACTTTTCCGACTACTTCATGTCTTCATGCTAAGCTAAGCTAGCCGCTTGTGTGGTTTCGATCTTCTCTTCTAACTCTCAGATCAAACTATCCTATTCGATCACATCCTTACAGTGCATATCAAAGCAAAACCCAGTCGCTGAGAAACACATGCCAAAATACAGTATGACATGCTTCCCAAGCTACGCATCTGTATTCATACTGTGTTCGCACCATGTGTTTAACTATATTACTTGTTTGTCCCTATCTAATAATTCAACACACCTGCAGACTGTTCGTGTTTAAGTACACATCACATATTCTGATAACGTATATAAGTCTCTCAACTGCGCATGCCTAAACACACACATTCTTACTGTGCAGATCACACACACACACACTGAACATCATGTAGGCTTTGAGACACAGTTCGCTGGCTGGCCCTTGCTGTCCTGCACTCTCTGACGGGCTCTTAATGGTAAACTAACAGATTGTAAACATGCTGCTAACTCTATCTCTCTCTCTCTTTTCTCGGTTCTCTATATTAATCACTCTCTCTTTCTCTCCATCCCCTCTGTTTCTTTCTATCTACCTCTCTTCTTTGCTCATCTCTTTCACTTCCCTCTTACCCCTGTTCCCTTCATCCTTCCCCCTCTACCTCCATCCTTTCTTCCCTTTTCCTCCCTCTCTCTCTCTCTCCCACTCCCTCTCTCCCTCTCTCTCTCTCTCTCGCTTTTCCTGGGGTATTTTTTAAACAATGTGTCCTTCATGTACGGTTGGTTACGGGGTGTACAGAAGGACATCATTAGCGCTGGTGGTTAAGCTGTAATTTACACCATTACCGAGGTAGGGGCCATTTTTATTGCCTAGTAAATTTCAGCTCTGAAATATTTAGACCATATGGCTCAATTTGTGTAATAACCTTAATTTCCAAGCACCCTTCAGCTCCCTTCAGCGCCGGCTGTTGTTGGCGGATGGCGGAGTAGTGTGTGTACACATTCGTATGTGTGTGCACGGTTTGGTGTTTGGAGCACACACACACGGAAACATGGACATGGCAAAAATGTTAACGCATACTCTACACATAGCCTCTTACATACACATTACACACACTCTCTCACTGATTCATTCATTCACACACAGAGAAACACACACACACACACACACACACACGTATGTATGCATGGCGGTAGCAGATTAATAGGGTGTCAGCTTGTGTTTGGGTGAGGGAGCGTCAGGCGTCGGCCAGATGGTTCTCAGGGATGATGACTGTCAGGGGTCCTGCTCTGATCAATGGGATGTATTAATACAGCGCACGCACACGCACACACACACATTGTTGAACATACACACACAAACAAAAACATGTTATGCATGCACACAGGCACACATGCAACCATATTCAGACATATGTATCCACACAGAGTAACACACGCACACACACGTATGCACGTGGTCTAACTTCACCAGTGATCCCAAGGGCCACAGTGTAACATCTGGAAGAGCCAGGGGAGGCAGGAAAGGACAGAAGAGTAAAGGAGGAGAGAGAGGGAGGTGGTAGGGAGGGAAAACAGGAGGCAGGAGGATTTAAAAAGAGGAAAGATGGGAGAAAAGATCAGTGACAGATGCAAGGGAGGAGAGAGGAGTGACTGGAGGAGGGAAAGGAGGTGCAAAGGGAGCAAGGGAAGAGATAGGAGATTGAGGAGGAGTAGAGATGGGTTAAAGGTGAAAGAGGTGATAGAAGGTTGTAAAGACGAGGGCAGATGGAAAAAGCAGAGCTGATGAAATTAATGGTGGGGTGGAAGGAGATGCAGGGAGAGGAATGAGGGAGGAATGGGAGGGTGTAGAGGAAACAGGGCCGAGAGCATGGAAGGGAAGGAAGAAGGAGAAATGTGGAAAGTAATGAAGGCTGTGAGCAGAAAAAGACAAGAGAAAAAGAAAGACAGAATAGTGGAGAAGTAAGGGCAGGTGCAGAAACAAAGGTTTTCCACTGAAGCCGTTGGCCAGAATTTAGTGAAAAAAACAAAATGAAGAAATTATTTAATGAAGATAGAAACCCAATAAGCTTTCCAGAGGAAAAAAAAGAGTTCAGGGATGAAAGACGAAGAGTAAAGGAGGAGGAAATGTAAAAGAACAGAGGAGAGAAGACCAATAGAAAGCAAAAGAAAAGTAAGAGAACCACAATGCAAAAAAGGCAACTTGACAGGGTTGTTTGAGTGACTAACATGTCTGTCAGAAAGGTGTAAAGCATGGAGAGTGAATTTGTGTGTGTGTGCGAGACTGTGTGTGTGTGCCAGGCGGTGCGTAGGGGTCTAGTGAGGCAGGCCGCCTGCGCTTCGTACCCTCATTCCGTCCGATTGCCATGACGACCCCATTAATCAGCCAAGCTGGCACAGAGCAGGGTTCCCAGCCCAGCCTGAGATCAATACACACACAAATACACACATACCAAACAGACACACACACGTATGCACGACAACATCCACGGACTAAGAAATTCTGACCGGAAAAGAATGGGTGGATTAGTGAACGTTAAGGAGATAAAAAAAGTTAACTAAGTAATGAGGAGGAAGCAGAGAACAAAGCAGAGAACAAAGAGAGAAGGAGAATGGAGAGTCTGAATGTCATTTCTAGCAATATCTCCCTAAGAAGTTCTGAAAAAAGAAAGATGATCCTGTGGTTTACAATCCTTTAAATAATAAATTAGAAACTACTGTTGGAGGTGGATTTAATCAATTTAAACAACAATTAATTTCTTGCTACCATGAAGTTCAACCAGCACATTATACATTATGTGCACCCGTTTATTCACCCACTCTCTCTTTAAATGTGACCTCTCCGGCATTTTAGCTGTAATCTCTGCTGTCAGAAAACAGATCCTCTCTGGCCTGGTTCACTTTGTTATGTTGCAGGTGATGTTTAATCCGTGACAGTATTGGGCTTGTGAAAACAGTGCTCATGAAAGGAACAATATATCTGGGATAGTCATCCATTGCATGACTTTCTACTGAGTAAGGATATTTTGTCGGCCTGGATTTTAAGCAATTGTGTTTTCTTACTTCTGGAACTGAACCTGGAAGTTTTTGCACTGAGCCTAATAATGCCCAACTGGATTCAGCTGATGACTGTTAACAGTGGTTGACTGTCGTTTTCAAAATAAGCCTTTCCCTGCCTCATTCTTTTAACATATTGCTTGTTGTTTATCTCCTCAAATTAATTTACCTATTATGCATCAAATATCTATCCAATATACCAAACATCATTTTTAGCTGTGCATTGACACACATGACTAAATCCATACATATCTTTTCAGGTTTTCCTCAGTACTTTCTTTCTCATTTTCTCTTTCTTTGTGTATTCCTAAACAACGGAGCGCATGTGGTGAAGGCTACCGTGTGACAAATGACCGCCACCAAAATAAGTCTATGCCATGTCAATGAGCCTCTCACACATACACAAACTCACACACGCACACACAAACAGAGTGCTCCATATCAATGAGAAGGTGAAAGGTCTCCATTTACATCTTGTATTAATTATGAGTGACAAGCCAAAGGTCACAGAGGAAGAAGAGGCCACTCGTATGGACAGAATATAGATCTATACTTCTACCTCTTCTATCCCTTTCACTCTCCCCCTTGCTTTCCCTATCTATCACTCTGTCTCGTCCCCTCGCGTTCCTTCACGTCTTTTCTCCCCCCCACTCCATGCTCCCTTTTGGTGTCACTCATTCTTGCTCTCTTTTACTTTCTCTTCCTTACCTTGTCTGTTAACCGTTTTGCTCTTTGTTGTGCCAATCTATCTCTTTGTCCATTTGCCCATTTCTTTCTTGTGTGTTTATCAGTGTGTTTACCTCCCTTTTCCTCCATACATCCTCATTCTTGAATCGTCATTTACCTTTTTGGAACATGCACACACACACACAGGCGCTGTGTTGGTGTGCAGAGAAGACACTAGTCACTGTCGGTGAATATCCCATAGCAACTTCAGGTGAACTCTGCTTACCGAGCTGCCACTCATACGTGCATGTGTACAGTATGTGTGTCTGTGTCTACCTGTGTGTGTGTGAGTTTGTGGGGCTTGCTTATAGCTTCCTGTGTTTGAGAATCAGGCATGGCACAGAATTGTGTGAAGGGCCCAAGAGAATAGCAGGCCATGGGCAGTGTGTGTGTGTGTGTGTGTGTGTGTGTGTGTGTGTGTGAGTGTGTGTGTGTGTGTGTGTGTGTGCGTGTGCGCGTGCATGTGTTTTCAGGCCCCTCACTGGTAAACAGATGGCACCGTCACCACAGGTAGAGTCCAAATTTCTTCACATGCATCACAAATGACAATAGACGCACACACACACCGCACACACACACACACACACACGGTATGTACAGTATATTGTATAGTGTGTTATACATGTACATTTACAGGCATGTTCTTATATGTTTCATATTTGCATGTGTGAGCAATCTTATCAGTACATAGGATAATTTACAATGTGTATCTGTGATCATGTGCACCTCTACCTAAATGACATCAGACACAACAAGCAATGCGAGTGTCCTCACACATAAATACACGAATACTCATCATCCAGCATTAACTGTATGTGCGTGCGTGCATTTACCTGCACAGTGAGAGCAGTAACAGCAGTTGAGATGAGTGTGGGGTCCTGTTGGTGCTTCTTGTAAACCAGTCTATAATGGGAAATGAGACCATTGGGCTGTGCCGGTTCACTCCATCTTAGATGGGCTGAGTATGCACCTATCAAAGAGCACAGCATGTGGGACTGTTACAGTGATTCAGTATGAGACATTTGAACCATACCAGTTCTGATGTGACTTTGTGAACTCACCGGTAGGTGTGACAGTGGGACGGGCCATATTTTGTGGTTCTGCCTGCAAGGTCTGAGCTAAAGCCCATTGGCTCAGAACTGAGCCTTTGGAGTTGTGGGCACGAACTCTGTACTGGTAGTAGCTGAAGGGTCGCAGAGCAGGGCTGGCATCAAAAAATTCAAGCGGCCCACTGGACCAGATGAAAACCAGCAGCTCTTCCTCTGTTCCTACAGGTCGTCTGTTATAGAATAAATACAACCATTTATTATTTTTTATTCCTTATAGCCCAAATAAAAAAGGTATACAAGTATATTTTCTGAAAATATGTTCCATATATTTTTACCATGCTGTACCGCACAAGCCTCACCCTCACTTACTGCACTTACTCTGCTTAATTTGCACAAAATTACTTAATGTATTTCAAATCATACTTTGTTCTTGTATACTTTTGCATACTAGAAATGAGCATGTTTAAAAAAGTAACATCACGTCTTAAACATCATGTAAAAGTCACTGGCTGATGCAAGCAACCTGATGTCTTGGCAAGCCTTTGTCTGTGATTACGTAGAGTTTCAGGTATGAGTGTGAGACAGAGAAAGAGAGAGATTTTCCGATTTTATCCAAGACCCCGTCTGCCTGAGTCTGATCATGCCAGGTGTGTCAGTGTGTGTGTGTGTGTGTGTGTGTGTGTGTGTGTGTGTGTGTGTGTGTGGTACCGCTATGCTAATGTGTGTTTCCTGAGGACTTAAAGGGCTTAGTCTGGTCTGACCCTGCATACAGATCACACACTCTTTGGTCAACAAGCAGACCACGACCTTCAGCATGCATTAATACACACGCGCAGACGCACACACACAAAGTGCGTAGACTGATAAGCAGAGCTTTGCCTGAAACCACATCACCAAAACTTCTATGCTTTTATGTATGTCAACTAAATATGTATATTATATGTATGCACAGAGTATGTATATATGATGGATGTGTGTTACTGGTTCACATAAGAATGTGAAAGCAGCTTTGTGTATGGTGTAGTTCTTTCTGTGTCTACTTGTCTATACTTTGTCATCCCCTGTTGATACACTTTCTCATAATAAAAGAAAATCTTTGCCTCTCCAGATGGTGTATCACATGCAAATGGTATGGTCACTTTTCAGAAATTATTTTTGTGGGTAGAAGCATGAAGTCAAGAGCTGGGCCACAAATATACAAATGACTGAGTGCATCAGTGATGATAATGAAGTACTTCCTATTTCAAAGTGCACAGTGCCAGCACATTAGCTCATTTCAGAGTTGAAATGTGTTTTTTTAATCTAATGAATAAAAAAAAAAAGAATTCATAAATTGACAGAGATGATATAATTTATAGGAAAATCTCAAAACCTGAGATTAAACATGACAAAAATTGTCATAATACATTGTTATAATTGTTTAACAATGAAGGCATCAAAACCATGAAATACCACATATAGGATTATACATATAAGATGTTTTATATTTTAGATTCGTCAAAGTTGCTACCTTTTGCTTTGATGACAGCTTTGCACACTCTCCATTAATCCACATTATAGAAAGTAATAAAAATACAGAAGGTGTGTTCAACCCTTTGACTGGTGCTGTATGTGTATGTTACCTGTATATATGGTAAGATGTGATGAGTCCATTGGGTTTTTGAGGGGGCGACCAGTGGATCTCAAGGACGTTGGCTCCAGCTGCCTTTACTCTGGGAGGCTGCAGATCTTCTGGGGCGGTCTCTAAAGTCTGAACATAAACACCTCCTCCTACTCCACAGTCCTCTACAAGCGGCAAAACAGGAGCAATTTGTTACAAAACGCACAACTGTGCATTTGATTATTTCACATTAAAAGGACAAATCACACCAATAATACATCTTAAAGACTGGATAGCCACAGACTACACCTTTGGTCTTCTTACCCCACACATCACATGATGCAGGAGAGTCTTTAGCATCCTCTGGATTTAAATATGAGAATACATGGAGATGCTTAAACCTCCTCCGGACTGTGAATCAAACTGGCTTACTCACTGTTTGGTTCACGTGGACAAATACAAATACTTACCAATTTGACAGGCCTGCACCCTGATGTAGTAGGTGGTGAATGACTCTAGACCTGTCACACTGAGGTGCAGGTCTTGCCCAGCATGATGCATTATGGCTCTGTCACTTCCCAGATTTAACAGGATGTTGTAGTTTACAGGCTGGCTGCTGGTGAGCTGAGCTGTGAAATGGGGAAAGACGTGCAGGATATGATTATGTTTAGCAAGATATGTTTTTCTTACTGAAGTACATTTATAATGGAAACTAAAAAGCAGGATGAATGGGGTCATTTTACACATCATCAAGCCAGAGGGACACACCAGGCTGATCATAAAAGCAGCGTTTGAAAATAAAGAATGCTACAACTTGTTTTTTCTCTGCATTGATACCAAATCACTGACAGTCTGGAGGTATAAATACGTAAGTATTTTATGCCCAAAACTAGAGCATGAAAGTATCACATATGAAGTTCATTGGCTGTTTCACATAGCTTCTTCTGCTTTATAAGGTAAATTGGTGACATACTCTATCTTGACTACTGTTCTGAAACATGATCATCTTAATTCTATTGTAGATAGAATGGTTATAATAAGTTTAGGGGCCGTGTCAAATTGAAGGGTCCCAGGTGTCCTTGAGCAAGATGCTGAATCAAAAATGGCTGACTGAATGTGTATTTGGGTGAAGTTGGTATCATGTAAGACTTGATCATTTTAAGTTATATATGAATAAACGTAAGTAACTATCTGTGCAAAATTTGATTTACAAGTTACACCTTCATATTTTTGTCTTCGGACTGATTTTGCCTCCACACTCCTGGCACTGTGGTCTCACAACCAGACAAAAACACACAAATGTATACATACAAATACACCCACACAGATACACACACACACACACACACACACACACACACCTAGACTTTGTTAATATTCTCACCGGAGGTTTTTCCATAATTCAGGCCAACTGTATTGTGATGGGTTATTCAACATTCATGAACTCTGGATATCTCGAGAACGAACTGATTACCAGACAAATGAAAGACTTCAATTATTCACCCCCCAACTCACATATGCACACATGCACCTACACACACATACACACACACACCTCTGGCTCCAGCACATGGAGCTTTTTTATATGAGCACACTTTGGCTGCATTAACACACTTTTGCACAGTCCACACACACTAAGGTAGATTTATGTGTGAGCACACACACACACACACACACACACACACACACACACACACACACACACACACACACAGGGGTCGTAATGTATTTCTCTTTGATCAGTATGTTGCTCAGATAGAGGTTTAATGGTCACCGTGATATTTAAGTTCTATTATTTACAACCAATCAGCTGTTTTGCCATTGTCCATATGACACACACACAATGCCCATATTACAAATGTGCATGTGCAGACTTACATACAACAACAAAAAACATCCACACGTACAAAGTTCTTTCTCACACACTCACAAAGACAGACACAAACACCACAATGGAGGCATTGATCCTAGAGTAAATGCCTTTTTAATAGCCATACGTCAGTGCTTTGGCAGTCAATGTATGCATATGAAGGCACAAACACATGTGCATGTACGCACACACAGACGGACACACGGTTAGAGAGACCGGCACGCACACACACGCACACAAGTCGAAAACACTCCAGACTCTGGGCTCAGGGAGTTAACCAAGCGTGAGAACCCAGCCGATATTTCCTCACCTTTAAAATCAACCAGTAATGACGATAGAATAGGCCTGCCTATGGAAATGTCTCCACAGTGACATGCACACACACATATGCACACACAGATATACACACACTCAAATACACATGTATAAAGATGCATGAATAAACACAAAGAAACAAAACGCACACAAACACACACACACACAACAAAGTGAAGTGTCTTTGCTAGTTGGCCCTATAAGCAGTTTCTGAGATAGGAAATCATCCTAATGAGAGAGTAATAGTCAATGATAGATGGGTTAGGGCAGACAATCACTGCCCCATAAGCATGAAACTCGGCCATGAGTGTATGCTCATGTAAACCAGTGTATGTGTGTGTGTGTGTCCAGGTCTTGAGAGGGCAGAAGGTGAATGGAAAACTACTCAGGGCTTTTGTTTCAGTCTGACCCCTCTGTGTCCTCATATCAGAAAAAGAAGTGATTCTCATAGAGGAAAACCTTCTCTCTGGTCAGTTTAATACGGTGAGTATAATTTTATTCTGAGCTGTAGAGCTAAATCCAATGAATGTGACAATGTGACACTGCTTTAGAGCTACTTTAACGTCACACTGTTGCTATATACATATATATGTGTATGTTACACTAACTCTGTTCCAAGTTTATTTAGAAAAGCTCTTGCCGCAGTGTGACAAGTCTATGTTTAGGGTTTTTTGTAAGTTATAAACACTGAACTGACCCCTCTGGCTCCGTGTGATGAATTGTTCTGGTGAATATTCTCAGTGACCTCACAATTACCCACAATACCACCATGACACACTGGTTAAGTGCATTTGTGCAGTCATTAACAGAACAGGTCAGAGTTTGTTTGGACCAAAAGCAATTGAAATTCAAAGTGGAACTGTTCCAAACTGTACATTTACATTTCAAAGTTTCTGTTTAAATAAGGTCATCAATGCTCTGCAAACATGGAAACATGAGTAATAAAGCAATTTAAATGTGACACACACACACACAAGTCATGTTTTGATCTGATTTACGAGACACAGATTAAGTACTGTTAGGAACACCTCAGTTTATATACATTATCATTAATAAACAATGTAGTTCAAAGAAACCAAATCAAAGTATCTAATCAATTAAATACATTTCCCATGCACCCATTTTCACTGTTACTCACCAGGGGCGGTCCAGGCTAGAGAGATGGAGTTGGGGTCTGACACTGTCACATTGTGGGGAGGTGAGATTCCACTGGGGCAAGAGACTGGTGTCTGTACAACATATTCATCACTCACACTAGTCCCGCCACCTGTACTGGCCTCCAGTACATACACATATCTGAAGAGAAGGTGGGGTAAAAGGATGGTGGAATAAAGAGGGGTGTGGAGAAAGAGATAACTGATGAGAGACACAGAGAAAACAGGGACAACATTTTCACAGAAAACAGTACCAATGTATACAACAGCAGGACAAGATGTGGACATGGAGCTGTCATCATAACTTTGTATGCGCCATGTGGTGATGAATACAACCTGTGTTACATGTTGTTTCCTGCCACACTGAAATATATAATAATAATCTACTTGTCCACCCAGCACCATTAAGTATCACAGCATCAGGTCTGAATGTCAGGGGGCACTCATTATAGAAAAACTAAACAAGCTAAACAAGTGCAAAACAGCACTACATGTTCATGGTGGGAAATCCATTTTGTTAATGTCACTTACAGAATTAAATCTAAATACTGTTCTTTTCATCACATTTGCACAAAATGAAAAAGGAATCATTATTACAACATACATGCATTAAGAACGACTAGGTTGTGTTGTCTGAAAGAAATGTTCCATAACTTTGTCCAAAATGCTGGAGGCTTTCTAGCTGTGATTAGAACAAACTCTTGAAAGACACTGAAAATAATAACATCTGGCTCCTGCAAATAGATTCAAACGTGTGTGTCCGTGTGCGTGTCAAACTGACACACTTGAGGTCCATTTCTTTCTCTCTGTCCTGCTGCCTCTCTTGTCCTGCTCTCTACCTCTCTCTCCAATGACATCATAAGATAGATTTCCCTTTTAAGAGCGTGTGGCTGGCTGGTGCTAAAGCCTACATTAGCTGTGTAAGTGGGCCACCGTTTAACATTAAAAGCCTTTAATTTGCTATAAACTCCGGCACACATGCATTAATAGACGGTGGTGTTGGGATATTGTTCCTGCACAGAGGGTTTTAAACAGGAGGCCATTAGCACCTCGGCAGTGGGTTAGAACGCAGTCAGGAAAAGGTATTAAAGCTTACTCTCACAGACACACACAGGAAAACATAAATAAATACTCCTCACTGAGACACAGCAACTATGGCAGAGAGAGAACTCAGAGAGAGAGAAGAGAGTGAAGCAGAGACTGGGTGTGATGGAGAGGGAGAGTTTTATCATGGCATAAGGTTTCAGTGGGAGAATGAATTTAAACACTTCATCACTCGAAGATATTTACTTAAATGTAAACACCACCTTGGGATATCAAAAGTAAAATGGTGTGTGTGTGTGTGTGGTAGGTAATCGGTGAGTGGGGCATTTGCATCTGTTTGGCTGTGTGTGTGTGTGTGTGTCCTGCGGGGCCAGCCAGAGGGAATAGGTTAATTCTCTCGTCATCTTAGACACTTCCTGGGCTGCCGAAGCAAAGTGACAGCTAATCAACATTGTCATAAATAATCAATGGCCACTTTGAGCAGTCTCACGCACAGACACATGCACACACAGAAAAGCATGCGTGGATACACACGCTCGCGCGCACACACACACAGGCCAAAACACACACAAGACCGCCTGGATAATGGGGCTGGTGCTCCCTATGTAATTCTTGGCGCAGGGCTAAATTGGGAAAAGAAGGAAAGGAATGAGGTACGAGGGAAAGGATGGGAGGGGAGGGAAGGTGAGAGGAAAGAGAAGTGAATAGGAAGCGAGACAAGTGATGAGAAGCGAATGGTTGGGACGGGAATGCCTTCTGGCAGACTATCAGGAATTAGGGAAAATTAAACGTCACACACACGCGCACGCACTCAGTTCTATCTTTGTTCTTTCTTTCTCCTCCTTCGCACGCACACAGAGGAGATTGGAGTACTGCAGGGTGTTATCCCAGGATTTCTATTTGGGGTAGAGAGAAATTGTCTCAAGAGACAGAGAGAGTGAGAGAGAGAGAGAGAGAGAGAGAGAGAGAGAGAGAGAGAGAGAGAGAGAGAGAGAGAGAGAGAGGGGGAATGAGGGAGGAGAGAGGGGTATCATTTTACACTCACCCATAATTAAAACAGAAAATCCATCTTGGTAAAAAGACGCGGATTAATAAAGGTTAAATGAAAATAAACAGATAAATAAAATCCACGCTCCACTGCTGTTTGTAAGCAAAAGCCAGATCTGATTTGTGATTTCAATGTCTGTGTGTGTGTGTGTGTGTGCGTGTGTGAGAGAGGTAATGTTTGCGTCTGTCATTGGCATGTCAAATATTTGCTCATTAAATGGCACAAACAGACATATACAGAGTGCAGTCCTGAGAGAGAGAGACATGGATGGGATGATAGCAGAGCTTTTAAAACAGGGTGACCCCGATCCAAACACACACAAATGGGAAAATTTAGGAATTAAAGGGATGATTAATTATGAAGCTACAAGTGAAGTGTGTTTATGCATGTGTGACTTCTGCATATGTGCACCACACTTGCACGCGTTTGCATTTGTGTGTGTTAAGTGTGCCAGTGCATGCTCTCTACCTGTGGTTTGGCAAGAGTCCAGTATCAGTATAATTCTGGTCACGGTGGTCTCCGGTAAAAATAGTGTGACCGTCTCTGTTCAGTCTGTACTGGGAGATGTGTCCATTAGGCTGGACTGGCTGATCCCAGTACAGCTCCACTGCAGATGTGTTTATTATCAGATGAATGGGCCTCAACCATACACCTGGAGGAGCAAGGAGGATAGAAAAGGAGGAAGTGATTGTTCTCCACGTCTTTAAACTGGTACAGATCATTAATGAGTCATCCCTTTTCTGTTTATTTCAAACAAAGTAGTGCGTCACCTCATGTACACAAACAGGATTTCTCCTGACAAAGACCCTCGTGATACCATCATGTGCAACAGCAAAAAAGCTTGTTTTATATTTAACATAGGACAGGTTGAATCATCATGGTTTATATATATTATATTTGTATTAAAAAGAAACAAAAATTGTCATAAAGTATGAGGAGCATAAGAGATACATTAACTGAAATGTAAGATTAATGGTTTTAAGATGAATTCATGTGGAGCTTGAAGAAAAAGAAGAAATAAGAAGCTCATATAAAAAAGATAAATAAAGATTAGACATGTAGGAAGGTACAAGAGATAAGAGGGCAGGTGAGAGAATGAAAATGAGAATGAAATATTTTAAATGGAAAAGAATCAGGAGAAAAACTGAAACCAAAAAAGAAGAGAGAAATGTGAAATAGGTGTCAAGGAGAAAGATGAGGAGTGGAAAAGATGAAAAAAAAAGGAAAGAGAAGAGAGACAAGAGAGAAGGAGAGGCAGTGAAATGGGAAGTGAGAGAGAAGTGGCTAAAGAGGGGGAAAAATCATCCTGATTGAAGTTCTTCGATAAATAAAAAATCATGACTCCATTTTAGTCAGGTGGCAAAATAAGGCTTTGTTCCACTGCAGTCAACAGTGAGGTGAGAGAGAGAGAGAGAGAGAGACAGAGAGAGAGAGAGAGAGACAGAGAGAGAGAGAGAGGTGAAGGGTAGTGAAATATCGTATAGGGAGACCAAAGAAGGAAGGACGAGGCGGGTTAAAAAAGTGGGAGTGGAAGAGGAAAGAGAAGTGAGAGGAGTGGAGAGAGAGATAATCTGAAGAAAAGGTAAAGAGGTAAGGTATCTAGGTAAAGAGAAAAGGTAACGAAAAGTCAACTGTAAAATCACATTCCAAAATGAAAAATATTGTTTAATCTTATATTTATCTTAGTATTTATCAAAATAATATCTCAAAGACCTTTCATAATGATCAGTCATATATTTAGAAAAATCCAACATATTACTAACTATGTATATTGTTATATGTATATTTTTATATGTCACATTAGCTATACATCATTACTGTGAAAAGAATTACTAAACATGTATATGTGTGTGTGTGTGTACTGTGTCTGTACCAGCAGGGGAAGCTTGCAGGGTGCGTCCAGTGGAAGGTAAACTGGCTCCACATCCAAAAGCTGTACAGGCCACCAGCACAAAACTGTAGTCTGTGTATGGCTGCAAACCTGTGGCACACAAGTGGCACACACACACATTAATAAATATGCTAAAAAAAGATCACAAAGGATGAATCTTAGACATTTAAACATATAAAGGATGGGAAATGACACAGATTTTTTATGTCCACATTTTAAAAAATTCTCATCACACTAAACTGTGCAGATGACAGGTGGATATACAGTGTAGGGGGATAAAGAAGAAGAGGACAAACAACAAAAGTAAAAGAGAAAGAAGAAAGCTTGCCTAGGCCTGTATCACTAGCTCTCCTCCCAACCGTTTTCTCTCTCTCTATCCATTTCACTCTCCCTCCCTCTGTTCTTTCCACAGTCTCTCAACGGATGGATCCATATCTGTCGGTGTTAAATTATGCATGCCATAACTCAATAATGAAACAACGTAAAGATGGGCAGCCGCGGAACTGACATGGGATAGGACCGGTCCAACGCTGTAATGTCATCAGCTTTTGATCTATGATAATTATGATACCTCGGTATGCGTTTAGGCTACAGCGTCCAGACATGATTTATTTATAGGCAGCCGCTATGCAGTCTAAAAGAAATCACATAGCGACTGAGAGGTCCTTTAACTGCAAGCACAAGGAAATCAGTTTTTGGTGTTATATTGAACCTTTTATGGTAAGATTTAAATACTGGGAGTTGCTAAAAATCCTTCATGTTCCTAAACAAAGTTATCCTCGAGTTAGAACCACTTTCTGGTGATTGACAACCTTTGTTTCCCTCTGAAATATTTTCTGCATGGTTCCTGATGTAAGGTAGATGGATGACGATGAATGAGATGAATGCAAATCCTTAATGTTGTCACGGGAGCTGACTGGATGTTTTATGGTCATTCACTTAGCTGACAGCATACAACAGCTTACAAATCAAATTCAAGGGAAAATGAAAGAACTAAAACGACTTTATTTCAAAAGGATGACTGCAAAAACAGACTCTGGCATTGCATAATACAATGTATTGAATTATTTGTTTCGGCTTTAAATCTGCACTATTTTTACATGAGATAATACACATTTTACAACACAAATGATTTATGACAGATAAATATGTTTTAATATTCAGAAACATTTAGTTAATTAATTTTCCCACACCAACTAATATGTTTTAGTCTAACATAAATTTAGACTCAAAACAATTCTCTTTAACATAAAAGAAAGCAACACATTATAAGCTATATACTTTTTTATTTTACATATCAATATATTAGATTTTTATTTAATGGCTCTCCTTCTATATGGTCAATAACGCACGACAAACAAACAGTTCAGCATCAGAGAGAGAGAATTTAACATCACTGATTTCCCAAACTGTTATCACACGTAATTTAGACCAAAAAAAAAGACCAAAGAAGGTACAACACGCAAATCTTTATGTTATAATTAAGCTAATAATCTAAATTATGTACTGGTGTTTCCAATTTGATATATTTGGTGGCTGAGAGAGACACCCTACTGTGTGTCTCAGCTGCTATATGCATGTCGGTACCCACCCTATGTCGACGGCCGAGAACATGTGCACTAACACACGCGCGTGTGTGCGCACACAGTCTAATGCACAGCGGAGTGCTTCACCACGGTTTCCTGACTACTGCTTAGCCTGCTTAACATGCTTTGCAGCCTGCCACGCTTAACCCAACCTCTGATCAATGTGTGTGTTTGTGTGTGTGTGCAAATGTTCTCCCAATGTTTCTCTGTGTTTGGGTTAAATAAAGGAAATCTGCCAGCCATACAAAAGTACCAGGGCTGAAGCGTAAGGCTCTGTTACACTATTTAACTGTGCAACTAAGCGTGCGTATATGCATGCGTGCACTCTAGCATAGTAAATGATATCTGCACTGCAAGTGATGTCATTTGTTGCAACACTGAATAAAGGAGTAACCTTTCACTACATTTTCCTACACACAGACAGAAAGCGTCGCTCCGGGTTTCAGAATGGGGTTCAGAACAGAAAAGACGACGGTGTTATAATATTTAACACAAATCACAAGCAGACAACTTTATGGAGCAATGAAGATGTGTGGCAATGGCTTCAGAGCTAATGAAAATGAGAAAACTACACGAGATCTGTGCATTCAAAATGCTTTGTGTCGCCTGTGCCTATTAATTACAGCCTGAACTCCGGGCGAGAACCAAGGAGAACTGATCAGAGAACATGCTTGTAAAAGTTGATTTATCAGATCTGCCCTCCATGAAATGAGCAAACCGACAACTACAAAAAGAAAAGCATCGTCTGAATCTCCAAACACTCTGTCTCCTGCTATCTTAAATATAAACCAAAACACGACCACAATTATACTTGCCATTCAACACGTGCATGTGCAGATGAAAAGAAACGCACACACACAAACATGTTTGAGGTTTCTTGGTGTGTTTCAAATAATCTTTAGCACTCAGCCTGAAGAGGGCAGTGTTGGTCTGCTGGAGAAACTACACCCTGTCTACCATGATGTGTGTGTGTGCGCAACAGAAACAATGTCTGTGTGCTGTGTGTTTATCTACATGTGCGAGTACCCATGCATTCACATGTGTGGCTATGTGCTTGATTATGGAAAGACAGAAGAAACTTCAATTATTTTAACAGTGATCACCGGGAAGTGAAAACGTGTGGAGGGCGTCTTGATGTGAGCAGCCAGTGGCTCACTAACACAAATTAAGACAAGGCTGTAACTGTCATCGGAAGAGCTGGACACAGTGGAAACCATTGTGTTTGTGCAAGACAGAGAGAGAAGCAGAGAGAGAGACTTTGGCAGCGAGACAGAGTAAAGAGTTGGTGCTTACATTCAAGTAAAAAGTCAAGAAGCCAGACTTCATGTGAGAACAATCAAGAGAGAGTGTGAGACTGTTGCTGTGGATTTCTGTGTGTGTGTATGTGTGTTTCTGTGGTGCAGTAAAAATAACTGATTTAAAACGGCATTTTATTGACAGGTTGCCGTTCCCTGTTTGCATTAGAGAATATGATAGGATGATGGGTGCAGGCCACAATACCATGCTAGATACCTGATATACCACATAGCCAGAGAGAGAGAGAGAGAGAGAGAGAGAGAGAGAGAGAGAGAGAGAGAGGCATGGTGAATGGTGGAGTGGGAAAAGAAAAAGTGGGAAAGGAGAGAGAAATGCAGGGACAGCAGGGAAAGATGCAAAAATGGAAAGATAAAGGAACGAGAGGGATTGTACCCTCAGGAGAAATCCTGAGGGAAAAAAGAAACAAAGAGTAAAGACTAAATGTGCTTTACTTGCATGAGAAACAGAAAGAACAGATGATGCATCAAGAGCAAGAAATTGAAAGAAAAAAAAACAGAGAGACAGAGAGAGATAGAGAGAGAGAGGAGAGCTTTGATAACACCTCTCCTAAATAATTAAGAGTTTGACTTCCTGTCTGTGGCTCCCTAATGCAGAGACCGTCTGGGATGGAACAATGAGATCAGGTTCACACAGACACACATACCCACACACTCACACACACACATTGCCTATGCAAGTAAAACTTATTCTACTTACTGCAAAATATGCACAATATTCACACATAAGTGCACATGCATAGATGACGGATATAAAACACACAAGCAGACTTAACTTGCACACACACACACACACACACAGTCAGTGTGTTATTCAAAGGTACTTTCTTTGTTTACTATTGTATTAATATTTGATTTGATTTCAGAAAAAAAAGCATAATCTCTGAAAAGCTAAATGTTTCAGCTAAAGACGAAAGAAAGTCAATATGTAATCATATAATTCCTAATCTGTTATTGAGCTTCATTTACACTAATTTAGTAAATATTTAAATGTGTCATCATTTTGCTTGATTATGTTTAGATCAATTTGTTTCAATTTATATCTGTTGCTGATGAGAAAAAAAAAAAAAACTTCTCCTCTCCTCTGATCTTTGTAATCTCCTTCATCCCTCTGACTCCACATCTTTGTTTTAGCAAGACAACAGAGCGAGGACAGACCTGAGGCCTAAACAGGAGAGGACTGAGCTGGATAACATGTAGATTCACAAGAACAACCTTCTGTACTGACTACTGCCCCGCTGAGTTGCACTTTTTTTAAACTGTAAACCTGAAAGCTTAAAAGTAGGAAGCATAAGTCACTGGGAGGTTACAGCGTGTGGTTGTTATCCAGTTGGATCAAAGACTCTTTCTACACGCTGTAATGTTGACACTTGAAGGATTGATAGATGAAAAGAAAAGTTCTCGTCTATCTCTTCTCCTCCTTCCCACCATGTCTACATGCCTGTACCTATAGCAGGGACCAATCAGAGCACGGACTATGAGGGAAACACATTAATAAATAAAAGAACATACTCTATTCCCTGCTGCTCTGAATTAATAATGAGCCTACAAAAGACCAATTAAACACATGATTAATGCCATAATCTATATAATTGCAGGCAATAATTCATTGTGAGCTAATGATAGCAATACTTAATATCGATTCACATGGGGTGTCTTTGTACAGTAGTGCTTAATTCTTTCTATAAAGTGTCACTTTTCAGAACTGCTAAAACTGCTATTAATAAGAGTCTATTTCTTGCGTTTCCTTGGGCAAATCATTGACGAACAGAAAATGGTAGAAGCCACATTTTTTTAGAATTATGGATAATCATGGAGGCCGCTGGTTAATTTGGGAGTTTTCACTTTAACTGTGCAAACCAGTTAGAAGTTATTTGCATCATTTACATTACTGGGCTACAGAGAAATGATTCAGCACTTGTTGAAGCTCCTGTTAACTATCAATGCAGAAGTGACAAAATGCCATTCACAGGCAGTGTTTGGGGGGTAATGTGTTCCAAAAGTAATGTGTGACAGCAAGCAGTAGCAAAATAACATGTCGTGTTACATAATATGATGTTATTCCATGTACAAACATGATACCATTTAGATGACTGGCTGAGTTCATCTGCTGCTGTTTTTTTGTCATTTTGAGAATTTCAATCTGCCTCAGAAGGAAGAGTGAAAGCAGTGGCACACTTTCGTTCAGGAGCGCACAGAGGCCAGCAGGGAAAAGTAACGTGTAGAGCCGAAGCATTTCAGAGAAGACGAAGACAGGAGAGGCGCTTAGCAGGATAGGAACGAGAGGGCGGTCGGACATTCAAGAGGCAGCAACAGCTATAGAGCCAGAATATTTCTCACATCTAACATGGATTAAGGATTTATTTTGACCAAATGAGAGTTGGCAATTGTTTGAACATTGGAAAGACTAACCAAGACAATTTTGGTGAATGAATGAATGAATGCCACTTCCGCATGTGTGCTTTGTTTATTTAAAAAGATCTTGGCTATTTAACTATATATTCTATATCATCGGTCTATTGTTAATGTAGACGATAATTTGATCCAGGGAAGAGCCTTCATCAGACGCCTGCCACAGGATTTGTAATGAACTACAATAAAACTGAGCATTCTTTAATAACCCATGATGAAAAAACATTACACTCCTCCATTCTATAATGCCTAGTCATGCACCTGTAGTTATTTTGGTGAAAAGAACACAAAAGTCATCTAATGAATTACATAGAGTAATATTCAAAATAATTTATTACTTTCAAGTGAAAGTAATGAGTAATATGTCAATAGGTAGTATTACAGATGAGCTTTTTGTGGCATTGCTTCCAAGTTTTAACTTTAAGAAGTGCACGTATCCTCAGTTAAAATGAGAAATAATTGAAAATAACAGTACTAGTATTATGTTTAAGAGTATTTATTTTTTTATGTTTCTTGTCAAATGAATATCAAAAGAAAATACTTTGTCAGATCAAATTAAAACATTGATTCAATCTAAAAATCAGCATTTCCATGACTAAAAAAAGCATTTCTCCAGTTTCTGTGGTTTGAATGAGTGAGTGTGTGAGCTCTGCGAGTGTCTGTCTCTGGAAGCGGAGAGAAGCGTCGGAGAGATGCAGAGAAGATGAATAATGGCGTATTAAACATTAAGGATGAGGGAGTAGCACAGCAATTATTTCTGTTCATATTTCACTGAAAACACTTGGATACATCCATCCATCTTTTCATCTGTCCCACTCCTTCTTGCTTTTCTCCTTCACTCTGAAAACGTGTCATTCTGTGCACCCCTCAATTTTTGTAATTTTTTTTTGTGCCTCTCCTTTATTTAATTTTACTGTTTAGGTTATTGCCCACTTCACTCTCTACGCTCTACGTCTCTGTTTCACATTTCACTGGACTGTTTTTGTATTTCAATTTGTAGGTGCACATAGTGGTATGAAACCGTTTCAACAGCTATGATTTAATTCCAGTTACTGATTACACAATCAGCACATTCATACAGAGTATGAAGAACACTTGAGTCTGTATATGTACTGTGTGTGTGTGCGCCTGTGTGTGGATGAGTGTAAAAGAGTAAAAGACTGACACAAAATAAGGGAAAATAAAAAACATTGCCTGAAAACACATTATTACATGAATATATAATGAAATAATAATTACGATTCATATATTTTTCTATGTATTCTATTAAATCAAACTATATGAAATTAAGTAAAGAGACAAACCGAAACCAAAATCTATTTTTACAGTTCATAAACAAATATAGTAGGGTTGTATAGCAGCAGATCTGGTCTGGGACCAGCAACACTTTTTGAATTAGTTTGTTGTGGCTATAAAATGATTAAAAGTGATCCATTGTTCTTATAAAACATTGTGATTCCATTTTTATGCAGTCAAATCACAGGACTGTGATACATTAAAGCACAGGAACCTTTTTTGCACATACATGTGCTGTTACAAAGAGAGCTGTGAGAAACAAGAGAGGGTGAGAGAGGTAGAGGAAGAGAGAAAGCAAAAGCGAGAGAGAGAGAGAGAGAGAGAGAGAGAGAGAGAGAGAGAGAGAGAGAGAGAGAGAAAGAGAGAGAGAGAGAGACTGAGGAAGAAAGAGAGAGAAAGAGAGAGAGAGAGGGAGAGAGAGAGAGAGAGAGAGAGAGAGAGAGAGAGAGAGGGGGGGGGGGGGGGAGAGAGAGAGAGAGAGAGAGACTGCCCCAGTAGTGATTTTGGCTGAATACGCAGGGCTTTCCAGTGTCTCACTGGGGGACAGGGGAATTTCACACACGCATGCTGGTTGCTTACACTGGCACATGGGGCTGGTACAGTATTACAGCACATTACCATCTCTATTTGGCATTGTTTGCTTTGCCTCATGCCTACACATACAAACACACATGTTTGTGCGCACAGAACTCCTGACCATACAAGCCAACCACAGGCACCATGGGACTAGTCTATTGGCTACTGGCAAAGCCGATGCCTGGTCTGAGTCCAAGACAGAGCAGAGAGGAAAGATGTGAAGGGAAAATGCCACTGAATTTCAGCTATAAAAGTAGTCCTCACTTTGTTCTTACAAATTCAGATATAAGATATAAACACCAAACCAGTTTTTAAAACACTTAAAATGTTTAAATTTGAAGTTATTCCAATAACAGAAGAGAAGAAGGTATTCTATTGGTATTTCTCTCCCTTTTTATTTTATATATACAGACAACAAATGTTTGCTTTAAAATACTTCATGCAGGTGTCTCTGAATGTCTGTGTGTGTGTGTGTGTGTGTGTGTGTGTGTGTGTGTGTGTGTTTGTGTGTGTGTTGTGACTGATGGCAGAAGGCCAGCAGCACAGCTCCTCCTCAGGGTAGATAAAACAAGACCCACAAATCACCCAGTCCTGACACCACCATGTTTTTGTGTAGATCTACAATATTAAAGACAAGCCAACACTTCTGATCGCCTGCGTGTTTAGTCTTTGTACTTTTTGGACTGTTTTGTTAGAGCACTGGGGCTTCGTGCTTTACAGTTTATGTTTTTCTCACGTGTGTTTCTCTGTGTGCCTGTCTACTATGTGCTTGTGGTGTTGTTGTTGTTCCTCTTGGGTGTGTTTGTGTCTGTGTAAGGGGCTGGGCCAGCGAGAGAGAGTGACGGGAATCAGGAGTAAATTCAGTCATTAGATGGCTTCCAGAAACCAGCAAACATAAATAAATGCATGACAAAGGAAAAAAAGCAGAAGAGGGGGAGGAGAGAGAAGGAGAGGACAGGAAAGCAGGAGGAGTAGAAGTGGAGAAAGGAGATGATTCAGAGATGATAGAGGTGAGGAGTAGAGGGGAGAATATCTGCAGTATGAAATGAGGAAAAGGAAAGGCAGGGAAAGAAGTGAGAGGTGCAGGAACAGGAGGAGGAGAGGAGGAAAAGGGAAGAGAGATAGAGAGAGAAATGGAAGGGCTACAAGAGACAGGAGAAAGAGTTGAAGAAGAGTGGACAAGTGAAGGAAAAGTGAGGTGCAAATCGCAGAATCTCACCGGTCACAGTATAATTTCTGGGCCCATCATTGTGTGTAAATATGGTTCCAACACCAGTCTGGTTCAGGTGGTACCGCTGTATGATTCCACTGGGACCAGTAGGTTCAGTCCAGCTCACATGGAGGGAGGAGGGGCTTAAAGCTGTTACCATTGGAGGCTGCACGCCTTCTGGGACTCCTCGGACTGTCGCTGCCACCACCTAAACACAGACAGCCACACAGACGTGCGCACAGAGATACAAACAGAAGGAGAAACACACAGGAAATGTAAAATATAACACATTTCTGATATTTTACAGAATGTAAAAGGTGTGGATAACAGATGGATTTCTGCTGTGATCATTTATGGATATAATTAACACGATCACAACCCAATAAAAAACTGCATCCAAATTCAGGGCTTCTCTTTCTAAGGCAATAAAAAACCTTGTTCACAACAGTGAAAGACATTTGCTGCTGACTTAATTTATTTCCAAAAAAATAAAATGGAAAAGGGGTAAAATGTGGTCAGCAGCACATTTTTTAATGTTCAAACTAACTGCTAAATACGTACAAAACATAAATACAACACAAAACCATGCTACAGGTAGCATGATAATGAGCATATTTTAACATGTCTAACTACACGTACAGTCTGAAGACTACAAAATGTATACCCAATACTATATATTATTCCTAAAACACACTGACCTTGAGGGAAAAATCATGTGAATATTGTAAATATGAGAGCAGTATGTCAGTGTGAGAATACAGGATACTTTCTGGCTAAATGCTTCACCCATTCTGATGGCAACATCCCTTAATAAACCTACTCCATCTATCTAGCATTTCTGTAAGACAAAAAGACTTAAAGCTGCTTCAGAAATGCAACCTGCAATGAACTCTGATGATATGATGTGGGAATCCAATCAGTAGCATTAAAACATCAAACAATCCCACATCGATTCTAAAAATCGGTTTTTAGTACAGTGTTGTGAATGACCATCTCATTTTATTGTAAATTCCTAGTATAGTATCCGTGGGCCCCTGTGAACGCTGCGTGAATGTGGAGACCACAGAATCACACAGCAATCTGCTGCTAATGGCAACAGGGATATCCTGCCTTAATAGACTGTCACTAGCACTTCCCCCACCTGTCCCACACAATGCTATGCAATTAGAAGACTGCTACTACAACTAAGGAAACTCACGCGCACACACAGGTGCACGCAGGTATACACGCGCAAACACAATGAGGTGAAAGAGAGGAAACAGCAAAGGGTCCAGAGAAGAAGACGATAAGGAAGATGCGGGATAGGTGTAGTGCAAATTAGTGAGTACTTCAGAGTGTCGTTAGCACAGACGTCTGTTTTTTCTGAAGTGTAAAATACATAACCCATGTAAACACAACTGTAATGTATGCAGGTGTACGCTAAATACGACTTTAAGTTCACTTTTCTTTCATGGATAACTTCACTCTGACTTGCAAAAATTCAGATCCAGAGTTGAGCAGAGACATATATGTCTACAGAGGTATTACATTACAAGCCTAACAATTCCTTTGGGGTGCAACTTACACGCAACACTGGCGGTCTGTGTTTAATTCAGTTTGATTTGAAATTAATGCAACTTATATCTTACAGACAGGGTAGATAGGTTCTGTAATATATAAAACATTAATATAGATCATTAATAGCTCTGAAACACACTACATAATACACTACAGCTGCTTACATTTCACACAAATGCAATAAAAAGCTCTCTCGGACACTCTTCATCGAACCTTTCTTTCTGTATACAAAAGGAATGGAGTCTTGGTGCAACAGAGAGAAATAGGATCGTGAGAGACATAGAGAAAAGAGAGAAGGGGGAATGTTGGGACACCAGATGACAAGTGTTGTAAAAGAGAAACTGGTGTTTGGACAGTGGGAAGGAGTGAAGTTGAGGAAGGCTAAGAACGGAAAGAGACAACAGTCGGGAGAAAGTGAAGAGTGTGGCGTTTGGATCAGGGGAATGACAGGAGACATATAGCAGAGAGAACAGGACAAAAGGATTCAAAGACAGAGGAGTACCAATCGCTCTTCCTCCCTCTCTAAGTGACCAACCATATTAGATCAGCACCTTCTGTTGTCACAGCAGGTGTGCGTTTGTGTGTGCCTGTGTTTGTTTGTACGTGCCTGTGTGTGTGTATGTGAGAAGGCTGATGCCAGGTAATTGCAGTGGTGTATTAGGTTAGCCCAAGTTATCCCATAATTGGGACTGTTTGGCCAATTTTCACCGGTGTACAAACTAATCCAACTCACTCCTGTTTCACCCTCTGCTGAGAGTGTGTGTGCTTGTTTGTGTGCACATATGTCTGTGTGTGTGTGTGAGAGAGAGAGACGGGGAGGTAGACAAAGAGAACATAGGAGACAGAGATTGAGTTTGTGGTGTAACTGTGTGAGGCTTTGGGAGGGTATGTACATGTATACAGAGCTCTTCTGTTGGTCAACCAACTGGAAATGGAAAGAAAAACTGGAAAGTTTCTGGTCAGGATGATCTAGGGGAAGTAATATTTTTGCTATGAGAGGTAAAGTTGGTACATCATTTGCAACATGCTGTTGCTGTAATTTTGGTAGATTTGCACAAAATGTAATGCAAACATTTCAGGTGTGTATACCTCCTGAGCTTTTGTGGGACTGAGCACATGATGTAGTCAATTTAAATTAATATCAGAGATTTACAGTTTTAAGTACAACTAAGTAAATATCTTGTTATGAAACACATTATATCTTCTTGGATTTTACAATTTCACAATCATACACAAAATGAACAGCTTTCATATACATCTTAAATCTGATTTCAGCTCACTCTCTTGGTTCTTAACTTCTCATTTTGAGTTAGGCATTTTCAGAGAGCAACTGTCGAGAACTACGTAAACATCTTACAGTGATTGGTGGACACCATGTCTTGAAATTCTCACAGGTTTATCCTCTTTACATAGGCTGCACTCTTTACTACATGTTGATGACCATAAACCTAGACTGCTGGCTACTTACAAGTGGCAACCTAATCATGAGTATATCCACTCATATGTATTGACTCAGAGGGTATGGGAGCCAGCCAGAGTAATGTGACTTTGTATGTGCTATGCCTGTAGTTACAAAAGTGAAAAATAAATGCTTAACACAGTGACAGAATCACTATGTACATATATCACAAACATGTTGACACGTACTTCTTTCTGTCTCTATTTCTCGTTGAGCCATCCACATATTGTATACATTAATCCATCCATCATCTATCCATCCATCGACCCCTCACAACAGTTCAGCCAACTCCAGTGACACATCTACATGTTTGGTCTTTATGTAAGAATGTGCTCTGCAAAATAATGAGATGTTAAATTAGCTTAAAAAAAGCCAGAAAGACAGTTTTCAGCGTGAGCTTTCATCACCTCTAAGCTGGGGAAATTAATTGTTGTGGTGATATCAGCTCGGCTACAGCCAGAGAGATAGCAGGGGGAGTTCTGTATGAAGCTATTATGGACGCTATCACAAACATCAGGTAGGCTCAGCAAATCCAGAGCCTGGCATAAAGGGGGAAGAGCGGAAACGTGGCTAAATAAAAACTTGTTCAGACATGGGAACAGTACAGAGTTCACGCAGTGTGGAAACATCTGTAATGTCTAAACGACAAAGGTCAGACAAAGGTGTAGAATTTGTAGAATATCACTTGTAGAACAACTGAGCACCCGAATTATGATGCAAACAATGTTCAAACATCAGCATTTGGGGAGATTTTTACGAGAGCGTAAAAGGCCATTTTGCTGAAAGGCCACCGGCCAAACAATTGATCAGATGACCGGCCAACTGCAGAAGACCAAAGCTGCAAGGCTGCTGTTCTAAGTTTAACCAGTGTGAAGCAGGAGGTTGTGTGTCCAGGCAATTTCACCTTGACAGAACAACAAAACAGGAACAGTGATCTTTGCGCACAGGTGAACAGGAGAATATGGGATGAGTCCAAGTAGCAAAAGCAGCACACTGTTGACTATTATGGCAAATTTATTGATACATTTTGGTCACATATGGTCTAATTTTAGTTTGACAGTGAGAAGACAATGAGAGCAACATTAATTAGAAATTAGAAATACACCAACATATGTATTTTCTCTCAAAGAACACACACACACCTTTCACACGATTTCTTTTTCCTTCAAGTGTTCAGCCGAAATTAAAGGAGTGAACTAAACTACAGAGTAAAGTGGTGCTTAGTTCAGTGAAGCTCAGTCCATCTTTAGAGAAGCCATTAGATAATCATACAGGGAGATAATGTCTTTATGAAATGGGGTGATACAACAGAGTACAGTTTTGAACACTGAGACTCTGTGTGTGTGTGTGTGTATTGTTGTGGGAGAGAGAGAGAGAGAGAGAGAGAGAGAGAGAGAGAGAGAGAGAGAGCTCTAAATGGACGGCTGGCAGGACAGAAACAATCGAACAGCACACAGTAGAAATCAACAGGACAGACATTCCCTTTCCAATTGAAGGTGCAATTAGTAATATTCTATTGTCTTTTTGAACAATATACCAATAGAGCATTACAGGTGCTGCTCATCAGTGCACCCATTAGTCATCTAATCTAACTAATCTCAATCGGTCGTGCTGAGATTTCAAACTTCATCCCCTTGAACTCCAGGCTATAATATTTATGCAGACTTGCTGATGCAACACAGAAGTAGTCTTACCTGTGTACTGTCAGTACATCCAGCCCGGTTACAGGCCCTCAGCTGGTAACTGTATTCTTGGAAAGGCCTGATCCCACCCACATCAGTGAAACTGTTTTCATCACCACGGTAACGTTCTTGTCCATCCCGCAGTATAACATAGTGGGTGATGTCCCCTGGGAAAACAGAACAGGTATTTTCATTTTTGAGAATTAATGTCAGATTTTTCTCTGTATTTGAAAGATATAAAACCTCCTGAACCACTGGGATTTTAGCACACATGCACACACACACACACACACACAAACCATTAGGCCTGGCAGGTGGTTGCCATTGCAGCTGGATGATGTCGTCTCGTTCACCTAACCGACTCCAACGGGGCGGTGCCAACCCCCATGGTTTGTCCTCACTGGTAGTCACTGTTGTAACATGACTCGAGCCTCGTCCAAAGCTGTTCCAGCCCCTCACTCTGTACTCATAGGTGGTGAAGGGCTCCAGGTCAGAGTCTGTCAGAGAGTAAGGAAGGTAGAGAGGTCAGAGGAAGAAAGGAGAAAAGGAGACTAGAATAGAACTAATACTGTAGTTTCACACATAAGTACAAGCTCTAAATCCAGCAAACAAACAATCACTGTAAATTTGCTGAGTTGTTAGGTTCTATCTGAGATAACCTTTTAATAAAAATGAAGAAACTGCGGGGATTGACAGAGAAGAGACATCTGTCCTCTGTGGATTAACAGAAATGTCCAAATGTTTTTACAAAATCACAACCTTTTTTCAGTCTTTTAGGGTAGGATTAGTTAAGATTTTAAAGAACAGTTTGAAAATGGGATTAAGCTGCCGCAGTATGTGAAGCAAAATTAATAAAAGGGATTCACCATATATTGTGTACTTGTCATCACAAATTAAATCACATACGTTAAAGACAACATGAAGCAAACTAATTCTGATAGATCTGTGTCTTAAAATGAACCCGTGTCCTGTTGCACAGGTTGTGATCTTTGTGCACGTGTAGTACATACCATTTATGACAGCTGATATGTTTATCTAAAATAACAAGCAGTTACAATAGGTTTGGGTTTGAAAATGTGTATTCTGGGAGTTGTAAGGACTGAATAGGTGATATATGAACATATACCAAATATATGCACTATCACTGGTGCAGAGTTGTAAACCTTGGGCCGTGACTGAAGCATTCTGGGAGGCAGGTTGTGACAACCCTTCTGATGAGGTATATACATATAGGAGCATATATACATACAGAAGCACTTGCACACACTCATACACACGTGCATTATTTTTAGGAGTGTTAAGGGACTGCAGCTGTAAATGAGACCACATTTTAACCGCCAGTCTGGGACTCTTGTCTTTACTACTGTGATAACTGAAGCAGCAAAACACACGCAGTGACTCACACATGTAAATAAAACACTGAATGAGTGTGCATAGACACATGCCTAAAACCTGTTTACACACACAAATATATATATATAGCACTCACTGCACATGTGGAGCTATCTGTGTGTGATTTACCTTATGTTTTTTTCCCAGAGAAGTATAGTGTGATAGCCTGTAAGTGTGACTGTGTGTGTATGTGTGCATGAGAAACATCTGGTGTATGGTGGGTGGCGACAGCTTTATGTGCCTCTACCCAGATGGTGTCACAGCATTGCCTAGAAACTCTTATCCTAACCGCCCCATGCCACACACACACACACACAAAGTAAGAAACACATACACAGAACCACAGTCACTACAGCGGCACACTTAAATAGCAACTAACTGGACACTAACACACACAAAACACATGTAATTATTAGTGCACAACCACCCATACACACACAGAACATCCACAACAACAATTAGTCTTGATTAAACAGACGTAACTAGCCAGATAAATAATGTGTGGACCCTCCTGACACACACGGCCACAAACACCAACACACGCGCACACACACACACACACACACACACACACTCCAACTCCCTTCGGGCTGATAAATAGTAGAGAATGTTGAAATGGCATTTAAACGCCCATCTCTAAGTTTTAATGACACACAAGTGTACGGCACAGAGAGTGCTACCACGTTACAGCTATCAATGTGCACTGCAACAGCTGCCTTGGTGTGTGTGTGTGTGTGTGAGTGTGTGTGGAAGGGCATCTGTCTCTAAAGCCCGTTGATTGCAGCGGCTGACACATTTAGAGCAAATGCAGAATTGGTTTCTGCAGGCTTAAAATTTCTATGGGCGGCGTGTTTCACAGATGGCTATATTCTGCATTAGTTAGTCTTCATAGTGGCTCAGAGGACTGAAGTGAGAGTTCTAATTTCCAGCAAAGTCATAGGTCAGAAGCAGGGATGCAAATACATTATTAATGATCAAAATAATCAAAACTGAAATACATTACACTAGAGAAAAACATCTGAGATAGAAATTGACTTCAAGTAAGTTATTGCTACCGATTTAGTCATTCAGTCTGTCATCCTATTTTACCTACAACAGCATGTAAAGAACGTTATGGAAGAAAACTTTAGTTGTTTCCTAATTTTAAGCTGCCTCGCCGATTGCAGTGGATAGCGGTGGTGGGTCCCAAGCCCTGCCCCTTTTCACTCAACTGTCAGAACATCTAAACTTTGTCTTTCTTGTATTTAGATATGCTATGTGCTGAAAGGACAACCGCATTTTAAAAAGGTTGAAAGATAAGGTAAGTTAAGGTATGTTTTTAAAAATGGGTATGAAGCTTTAGACACGCAGGATCAGTGAATAACTATCGCTCATGATGTCACACTGATGGAACATCATTTCTTTAATATAGGAGATTATATGTTCTGATTTGGAGTGAGCAGGATGGTGAGGTTGAAAATGTGTTAGTCAACCATCTTCAGAAGTTGCACGGCTTGCTCAATTATTATTGAAGCTGAATGTTAAAAAGAAACTATATAAAAAGTGCTGGGCCACATTAATAATTTTTCTACTGAAGACAAACAAGCACACACAAAAGCACACAGTTTACCTGTATAGGTGTATCTGTTGGTATCTCCGCTGTACACTACCTCCTCATGCGACGGGCACAGGCTTCCTCCAAGTTGCAGATTCTCTATGTGCGTGTGACTGTATGAATCTGCCATTTTGTGTGTGTTATCGCTTCTGTCTGTATGTGTAGACAGGCCCGTAGTTGTGCTGATGGAAGGTGAGTATGTTGTGGAAGGTGTGTCAGGGTGTGTGTGCGCAGACAGGACCCATGTGCAGGCAGTCAGAGATGGATCGAGGTCACAGGCACCACAGTAAGCTGTAGATGCTGCAGCTACGGGACACACTACGCCTCGCAAACACTGGTGCTGCACAGAGGAATGAGGGAGAGACAGATGAAGATGGAGAGAGCGGGGAGGAAAAGAAAACATGAAGGAGTTAAATGGTGAGAGAGCAGAAACAGACAAAAATGGATACAAGTACTTCAGTAAATATGAGGTTCAAAGTCTGATTTGTCTGTACGAGACGATCAAAATCACAGAAAACAAAAAATCATATAAACTCTGAAAGATGTCTTGTACACATGCAGAATGCAGCTATGTACATGTTTGTGTGTGTGTGTGTGTGGTATGCATGGTCCTTAATGATATCATTAGAGCTAATGAGAATTCGTACCCTTTGTCCCTGTGTGTGTGTGTGTGTGTGTGTGTGTGTGTGTGTGTCTATCTCATGCTGACTTAGGAACACACAAACATCACATGACCCCATTTGATAAATGGAAGATGGCCCAGTCCCCAACTCCTGATGTGACAATGAGTGTGAGTTTGAGAGAGAGAGAGAGAGAGAGAGAGATGCTTGGTATGGTCGATGGTTCCATCTAACCACCAATGTCCTGTAAGTATTGGATGATCTTTTTTTATGTCAAACCAGTCTGTTTCTACTTCCGAAATGTAGAAATCACACCATAATCACGTGATAATAAATCAGCTGTCAATATGTATTCAACTGTGCTTGTACACCAAAAGTGAGCGGTACCAATATTAACAGGCTGCTAGAAGATGCTTGCACACTTAAGCCGCGGGGCAGATACATATGGCATATATGCCACAATATATGGCACAACCGGAACATCGAGTGGCAAGATAACAAAAGGAAGTGTAAGAAAGCTAAAGAAAGGAAGTGAAAGTTTAAAACCTGATTAAAGAAATAGTGTGCTTCCTCATCAATAGTACAAACCTGATTAAAAGAGGAAAAAGTTGTATGGCTTTCTCTTTGCATGATAGATTTTTTTTTAGGATTCATTTTTTGGCCTTTCCAAGCTTCATTGACAGAGACAGCTGAAGAGTGACGGGAAACGCGGGAGGAGGGACAGCCGGCAAAGGTCCACATGTCGGGACTTGGCCAGCCAGAGCGAGCCTTCGCATATGGGGCGGCCGCTTTACGAACTGAGCTAAGCATCGGCCCTTTGCATGATGGTTTTAACTTGCATTGCATGCACAGTACATAGACATTAAGACAGAGACACACACATCAAATCACACACAAACACACCTGTATTAACAGGCCCGGTGTGGGTCGGTCAGCACACACGTGTCGTTGGGGGTCATAACCAATCCCATTGCAGCATCTCTCTTCCGGATGTATGACCTTTGATCCACAGCACTGCAATGTCACTGTGGCATTGCCAGCAGGGTGCATTGTGGGATGTCTGTCATTGCCCACACAGCAAAGAGATGTTGAAGAGTTGATATACTCCTGACCACAGCAGATGAAACCTAAAGACAAGATGATGCATCACATTATTGTTTCATACACATCTTTATTTTTGCTGATTTACATGAAACTGACAACAAGTGTGTTTTAAATCAGTTTTAACTTCTTGAAATAAGAATTGGGTTAACTTTAGGCGCTCCGCATATAATTCAAAACCACACTGAGTAATGTATTGCTTTAACAGTAGTTTAGGAAACACTGCGAATCACCAAGGGCTTCATGATTTTAGTGACACTGCCCCAGGTAAATGCCTCAGGTCATCCCACAGCACCAAATGCTCACAAGGACAAGCTTCTGCTGTGATTCCTGGTGTGATTATTTAGATGCTGTGGACATTCAACAGTCTGAAATCACTGTACATGTGTCTCTAATACACAGAATATTTGCCCCACAAGATTTTTTTCCTCATCACTTCTTCTTGTCCTCCTCTTCTTTTCCACACTTTAAGCAGGGCATCCTCTAATAATACTCATCCTATTATGCTGCCTTATTCTCTAACACACCTTTTGTCTTTTCTCTTGTCCTCCTCCATCCAATCCCTCCTCCCTCCCTTCACCTCCTCTTGTTTTATTTTTCCATCCATATTATAAAAATATCCAGCTGGACAGCGCTGCCTCTCCTCTTCACTTCCCAAACTTCATTTTCCTCTCCTCTTTAATCCCTCTTTACCCACCTACTCATGATCAGTATTTAGGCTGCTCTGAATATCAGTGTGTATCTATCAACTTTTATCCCCCCCCCTTTCCTGTACTCATCTCTTCATACAGCAATAATATTCAGCCTATGCTGTCGAAAGAGCGCAGGGAGAGAGAAGGTGTGTTTTTCTGAGCTGCCATCTCTGACAGTGATAGGTGATGTCTTTCTGCCACCACTTCACCTTCAGCAGCAAGGTGACATTTAAAATACATACTCTCACTCCATTTCCCTGTAAATGTTTTGCGGCTGAATATCAAATTTCAGGCATGTTTCTTTGCATTCTCCAGTGCTACACATTTGAAATTCAAACAACTTGAGAATGATTGACAAATTAAAACAGTTTTATTACCTGCGGATCTGAGGTAGAAAGGTGCATTCTTGGGGGAGAAAATAATCTTTAAGCCTACGAGATTTGTAGTTTGACTTTGTAAATTCGCAAAACCATAAAACAAACAAATAAATCATGTAACTTTCACAACACTGATGATAAGTTTCCCATGTGCCCTTGTGCGATCATGTGAGCGAGCTATCCTAAGCTGTACTACTGTGCAGCATCTATCCGTGTTAGTTACTGAAACACATTGGTCAGTCAGGTGGATTTTTATTATTATCCCAAGTGTACAAAGATTCCCGTGAGCCATAATGGATCATTTGGTAACCTTTCGAGCAAGACACATACCCTTTACCTCAGAAACCACTGGTGAATGCTACAACATCTGACAGTATGTGCAAACTGGAGAAAGCCTGCAAACATTCAGCGAATTATCTCATTTAGATTTACCTTCAAGGAGATTAAACATTGAGAACTATTATTTTAACGGATTATCATTTTATGCATAATAACAACGTATGTTTACACATACGTTGCCGTACGTGTTATTGAAGTCACAGATTAATATGCAATTTTATACACATGTAGTATGGGGGGACCCCTTACTACATGTGCATAATATTGCTCTGTCACTCCTTTAGCTGTGGGGTTCTTGGCCGGAAAAACACTGAAGACCCCTGATCTAAACTGTTAAAGCATAAACATGGTGCAATCTCTCCAGCGGCCCTCATAATAACACAAGTTTAGCTAATCTGACATCTTAGCTTGGTTGAGGGCGGGGACTGTCAAGCTTCGGCCTTGCAATGGATTAGGGCCATAATATTGTTCTGCTATAATACTGAGTCAGCAAAGTAACCCCCTGTTGTGAGGATGCGCTGAAAATACAAATGAGCATGGCACGGCACGACTAAAATAGCATAACTGTGCTGTTGGTAAAAGGACAAATCGTATTTTAATGAGAGTCCAATGGAAAAAAGCTTCTCATTTGGAATCAGACTGAAATATTGTAAGAACCCCTCCGTCTCTTGTGATTATTTAGTTTAGAGTTAAAATAATCTAACTTTCATGAGCTGTTTAGCAAATTTATCCTAACAGTTGATGACATCCTGATCTGTGGCACCATCTACCCCCAGCTGTGCTGCCCATTTTATCTGACAGCAGACATTAAACACTAAGTCATTGCTTTGTATCATGGCCTCGCCCTTTAATGGGGCTGCAGCTAGTTGTGGAGTGATAAATAACTTATTGTTTAACAACCTAATCAGCGTTCACTCGTTGCGCACATGAAATGCTGTTAATTCAAGCAATCATTTCACTTAAAGGCCAAAAGTGGAGAATGGCATATATTTTCTCCCGTGTTGTTGCATTATATCCTCCCCGCATCCATCACAGGCAACATGTGACAGGAAAATGCATGTGTATGTGTGTGTGATTGTGTGACATAAAGGCAGTCTGACGGCTAGTAACTCACTTAGCAGCGGCAGCTGTTGCAGAGCGGGGGCTTGGTGGCCAATTCCCCCAGCGCCTTACTTCAGCTTCAATGACGCGCAAATAAACAGCTCAACACTTTTCCAAAATAGCTCTTCTCCACTCATCCCTCGTCCTCTCGGTATCCTCACCTCTACTCCCCCCTTCCACCCGGACAACAGGCCCTCTACGACTCACAATTTTTACTCATTTGCCTCCCCTCCATTTCCTCTCTAGCAGTCAGCCCGCCTGGCCACACAAGGTTCAACATAGCTCTGGTTGAATATCTCGATTCTTTGTAAAGCTTTTTAGAAATACCAACTTTGTCAATTGTGACCTGAAGTTCTCTAATCTTACATCCCTAACTTCTATTAAGCCTAGAGTATATCTTCCCATCTCCACAGCTGTCTTTGTCCTCTCCATCTCACCTTTAGTTTACCATGTTGTACCATTGTACCGTCTTTCTTTGTTCTATCTACTTTTTATTTTATCATTATTTTGTCATTTCTGATATACTCTTCTTCCGACACAGTCTTCACCCTTTCTACATTTCAGGATTCTACTTCATCTTTTCTCCTCATCATCTTTTATGGCTCGTTTCCACCTGCGTCTGCTCTCGCTCTCCAAATCCACTCGGTTCATAGGTCTATATTGTTTGTTTACTGTTCTGCAGCTAAACTTCACTATTGTATTATCACCCATTCAGCAGAAATCCAATCCCTGCCTTTGTAAGCGTTATCTGTGTATGGGTGTGTGTGACATGTGTCTACATTCGTGTTAACGTTTTGAAACACACACCTCCTGTTTTCTCTATAAGCTGCGTGTGTTTGTGTATGTGTGCATGTGTGTGCATGTGCGTGTATGTGCTGACAACATTTTATCACACACCTCTTGTTTTCTCTCTTGCATTGCAGAATGCTTCGGCCCTAATCTTCAGATTTACGTTGGATTTGCATACATTCGCTAATAGCGTCGGGAGCGCTGCGTCAACACAAGGTGCTTAGACAACGTGAATTATTATTAGGGTTTCAGTCATTCCACTTAATGATAAGTCAATATTTAGCCTTGCCAATGAACTACTGATAAAAATGTGTGTTGTGGATTAGGGTTATCCGAGCTCTCTAGGAGACCAAAACCTCTCCACAACTTTAAACAAACCAAACACTTTTAAATACCTGAATATATTACAAGGGGTTTGGCACAAAGTGCAGAACAAGTGCACACATATACAGATTGTGTGCATGCATAGCAGCATACACACTCACACTGAAGCGGCTTTCACAGACACGGACTCGTGGCACACATCTGCACGCAAGCACACTCACACATAAAGGAGCAAGCGAGCACATAAAAACCGATGTACTTGATAACAAACGATGTCCTAGACAATTTCAGCTCAATATATATCGTTATCTGCATATATGTTGACCAAAAAGTTACAGATACATGTGTTTTGGATTTGAGTTTAATCTGTAGACATTAATAATAGTTGGAGAAAGCTTTCCTAAAGCTTGTGTGACACAGGCAGAAACAAAAAACTAGCAGCCAAGAGATGAAGTCATTAGTGATGGCCTATTTTAACAATCAAAGATATGTTTTATGTTTATGACACGGGCCTGTCTGCTCACAACTTCCAGTGAAGGCAAAATCTTGGTCAGCACTCTTAAATATAAGCACTCCTTATCAAACCTGTTTGTTGGTCTGCGTTAAATAAACAACATCTGCTTTCATCAAACTCTCAATAAATGGTATCATCCTGAAAAAGCCAGTGGTGGTTAGGCTCACACACTCACTCACTGTAGGAGGGAGGGCGTGTGTGTGTGTGTGGGTGCGCACACGCACACTTTGTGCTCCAGAGGGGCCAGACTATATGTCATGTCGAGAGATGAAATCACAGTGGATTGACTTTCTCACACAGTGCACAGTGTTCCTCTGTGGACACACACACACACGTGGATGTTAGGGCAGCAAGCACACACATAAAAAGACACACACCTACTCTTTTCCCAGCTGACTGGTTGTCCTCTTGTCTTTCTGACGTCTTTTTTTTTTTCTCCTCTATATCAACAACATTACCAGCTGGGCATGTGTGTGAGACATTGTGTGTATTTGTGCATATGTGCACCTTTGCGTGTATGTGTCTTGATTGTGTGTTTAAATGTGGGTGTGTGTATGACTGTGTGTGTGTGCTGAACTTAGGTAAACGCTTTGATGGCGGTTATATTTCCACCACTCTACAGGGATTCACTAAAAACTGAGACACAGCACGCAGCTGTTCATGAGTCTGTTTAAAGTGTCCGTGAGAGATGGATTGAGATGAAGAGAGAGGCACTGATAAAGAAATTAAAAACTTAAGTTTGACAAAGTGATGAAACAGAAAAAAATTGTTCCAAGATGTGAGATGAGATGAGATTTGAAAATAAAGAACAAAACAGTATTTTGTACTGTGGATGCACCAAAATCAGTGAGTAGAAAAAAATCTGTTGTTTTCTTTGTACCTTTACTGTCACGTGGTTTAGGGCAGATCAATTACAGACACAATAACAATTTTATATATATTATAGGACGTAACATTATTATATGAGCACTAGATGTTTTACAGCAGATTGACCTCACTGTTAATCCCACATGCTCCACCAATTCTGCCCTCAACCCTACCAGAGACATCGTCGCTGACAACTCAGTGACCTCTGGCCCGCCTCCTGCAGGTTATCCATCACTGTCGTCAATGTGATCTGTGAGCTGGTGAGTTTGGGGTGTGGCAAAGGAGGAGCACCAGGATGCTTTGTAAGAAGAGGTTCTCTAACTCTGAGATGACTGTAAATGATTCCAAGCATTGAGACAACTGGACATCCTGGACTGCTTTAATGCAAGGTGATGCGGTGCTCTGTGTCAGTACAACTTTTGAGTTCAAGTGCAACTAGCAGATGCAAGGCAGTGTCTGACACAAAGATGCTTCAGATCATTGAAGCATTGTTTCCATCTACAAACAGAACATTTCTATGTTGTCACTGAGACTCTTTAGATTTTAAAAGTTAGACTATTTTGGCTAACTTTTTGCATAACTTTGTGTGTGCAGTAAAATACAACTAATCAAATACAAAAATCGGCACCTTTGTCAGAGAACATAACACAAGCTTGTTAGGTGACAAAGGCGGCTGTATTTATGTCTATATCTATGTCGATACATTGAGAGCAACGTGAAACCAGAGTCAAATTCCTCTTATGTGCACACATGCATGGACAATAAAAGTGATGACACAGCCCTGTTAATTAAATAAAACTAAAACCACAACCCACTGTGCTGTAAGAAAAACAGGTGACCACTTGAACTTTTAGAAGAAAATCACATTGTCTAACTAACACGAAATAAAACGCGCACATACGCACGCTCGGCAGACTGTCCTCATTGCTGTGCACTACTGACAGCCTCTGGTTTTATTCCTGCCAGTCATTAAAGTAAACCTAATAGAAAAGCCATCATCATAAATACATTAACAGAGAGAGAAATGTCTTCCTGTGTTCAGAGAGCACTCGATCTTCTAAAGCAGCCAGACGCTGCTGTTTGGAATGCACTACTGTTGGCCATTTGCTACCCATCATTGATGAGGGGCTTTTGGCAATGATAAACACACATTCACACACACACGCACACACACACACACACATGGGCAAACAAACTGAGACATATACATACTCAAAATCTGATGAAAATCTTTTGGCAGAAACAATGAAAGGACACATGAGGGATCTCTCTGCATAAAGAAATATGTAAAAATGAAAAACACATTTGGATACATATATGGAAACAGACCACCAGATGCAGAAAGTGAAGCATACTAGCACTAAGTAAGTAATAAACCTTGTGCACTTGCACACACTTACACACACAAACGCATCCGCTCTCACAACTCCGCCAGCCTCGGAGTGAGCTAGCTTAACTACTGGGATAATTTCCCTCCAGCAAATGGTCACTGTGCCCTTGAAAAACATATTTGATTATTACTTTTTCTCCCCCTCCTCTTTTTTTTTTTCTTTTAGCATCATCACAGCCATTTTCATCACGCGCTCTGATGATGGCACGGCAAGGCGCGTTAAGATAACACCCCAGCACCGCCAGGCTTTTAACACTTAAACGGTGAAAAGGGATATTCAGATTTGTCCTTGAACGTTTGGATGGGGCCTGCTGGGCTGGGACAGAGGGAGTGAGTAGGGGAAGGAGTTAAAGTAATGCATACATTTTTAAGATTCACTTACTTTAAGAAAAACTGAGGGCATTTATGGTAGCACCCAGAGTGAGAGATGGGGAAGGTTGAAGGGCAGATGGAAGAGTTAGAAGAACTATACACTATAAAGAAAGAGCGTGAAGGGGAACATGATTAGTGGAGCGCGCACAGTGAGGTGGGGGACTTGGGGAGAGTCAGGGAGCAGCGGGAGGCCAAAGACACACCACATACGTTTCTTCAAACACCATCTAATCTCACCTAAGTCTTTGCTAAACATCTTACATACAAACTCAGACAGAGAAGAAAAGACGAGCAAATGAAGAGCTTAAAAGTTGGTCTTGAACCTGCAACACAGGAGGAAATGCTGAAATGAAAGTGAGGCAGTCTTGCCCCAAAACAAACAGTATTTAATCTACTCGAAAGTGAAATGAAAGCTGGTTAAACAAAGTGGCAGATTTGGAAAGTAGGGATTTAGCGTGAAGACTTTGTGTATAACAACTAGGGAATGCAGAGGAAAGGATTATGGACCACCTCAAGAATAACTCATGCACTAAAACTGGCCAGAATAGAAGTTATGCCTGCCAATTAAAATGATATATAACCACTAGGTAAGTTCAAATAGAGGCACAAACCTATACACAATTGATTAATTAGGCTCATAAACTGGGAGAGAAACGACTTAAAATCTAAATCTAGCACCTTAAACATGAGTTAGGTGTGAGTCATTATGTGGTTGATGTAGAAACTTGTACTAATTGAAATTAAAAATTGGTTCTGTCAGATCTATTTGAGATTTAATACTATGAACGTGAAACCAGTTTCTATAATTGGGGTAAAAGATTAAAGAAGTCCAGTGAACACAGCTAGATTTCTGCTGGAGAAACGACATGCATGGCTGTCTTCTGCCATGGTGACTTTTTTTTAGAATACCTCTGAGGTTGCAACTTCAGATGCAAAGTCTAAACTGAAAAAAAGCTAATAACAGTAACTGGTTGAAATATCAAAGTAACGACAGACCATTCACAAAATTCATGAATGATACCAACTTACACGACATAGAGGGAGAACTTATTTGCTCAAGTTAAAACTGAATAAAGCTAAACCTAGGATTCAGCTTTGTGTTTGTTTATTGTGTTTGTTTAGGACAGGTTGGGTGAGGTAATGTTTCTGACCCTGATTCTATTTTACCTGAAATAAACTGAAATACACTTTCTATTTCAAACAGGCCAGCTCTGAACACACGTGTGTGTCTGTGAGTGCGAGTGCTTATGCCACTGTGTGTTGCATATTTTTGGATGAGCGTACATGTGCGTGAAAGTCAGTGTGGATACACATGCTTTTTTTCTCGTTGTTGTATTTGTGTGTGTGTGGGTGTGTGTACATCTACGTGTGCACATGTGCACGCAAGCCGGTACGTGTATCTGTTGCCAGACGGCTGTCTCCTGGCATTGCTGTTCCCCTGCAGTGTGTGTGTATGGTTGTTGACAGTGTGGACGGTAATGTGTGATAGATCGCACTTCAGGGACCCCATAATCACATCAGCCTAACCTAGTCTATCAGCTGGGCACAATGGGATACCCTTCACTCCTCCTTTAATCTGCTCCATCTAGCTCTTCACCATTCTTCTGTTCGCTCCTGTTTTTTTCTTTCACTCACTTCTTTCTCTCTGTTTTTTCACTATTTCCTTTATTTGATGGATTTACAATGAAATTCTTCTTCTTTCTGGAGGTTTCCTCAGTTCTTTCTTTCTTTATTTATTTCTTTAAATTGATGTTCATTACAATTACATTTTCTCCAAATGTATTTTGCTTGTAATAAATAAAAAGTCATCTGTTTCTTTCTCTCACTTTCTTCTTTTCTGTGTTTTATTTGTTATCACAATGTAACTTGATTGAAGGTAAATTATTGTTTTTATTACTTTAATTCTTCCTTCTTCTATTTTTCTTTCTTTCACATTTCTGTCTCTCACTATATCATTAAAAATACAAAACCCTGTACATGGTGAGAGGCAGCAATGAGAGTGAGTGATGCCAAGGTTAAGTAGCCTATCCTATAATAGGTGTTGCTGTGTGCATGTTGTGTGTGTGAGTGTGAGTGTCTTGAAACAGACGTGTGGGGTCGAGGTTGCATCGCCGGCCCCAGGGCTCCCCGACAGTGCGGTGCACCCGGCAAATGGCCCTTAGCCTTGCTAGCGCCGCTAGCCCTACGATCCATCATACCATATGTTCTCAATGGGGAAGCTAACGCTAATGACTGATGAGTGGATGGGAAGGGGGCACATAAAGAGAGGGGGGGTGGGGGGGAGCAAGAGGCCAAAGGAAGAAGCGGCAGAGGTGGGGAAACAAGTTGAGTAAAAGTAACAAAGAACATGACAAAGGAAGAGATGTGAAATAAATAAAAGAAGGAGATTAAGAGGAGGAGGAAGTGGGGAGCATATGCACTCCTTAGGAGGCCACCTAAAATGAAGGATGACGATATAGCCTGCTCAGTTGGAAGAGAAAAGAGGATTTAGAGGAGAACAGGAAACAGATGAGACGAAACAAATAATGGTGTGTAGGGGTAGAATACTCTCAAATTACATGTCAAAACAGATTAACAAACATAATCATGATCATTAAACATAAAAGTACTAAAAGAGATTCATGAAGAGTCGTCAAAGAAAATAGGGATGCCATGAAATGAGTAAAGATAATTTGAAATAAAGGCTTTGTTTCTGCAACTTTTGTTTGTTTGTGCAGGTCTTGTGTGCGTGTGTGTGTGTGTGTGTGTCAGTGTGCGTCTGTGTGTTTGCGGATAGGCTAATGGAGTACTATAGGCCTGTCCATATGGGGCCATTGTTTATGTGTGATGAATAGAGTCCACGTGTCTGTCTCTGGCAGTCAACACTAAGCGAACCCTGCCGAGGGCACCCTGTTGACTCTGTGTGTGTGTGTGTATGTGTGGGTCCATGTAATATGTCTATATGTGTGAAAGTGTGTGTGTGCATGTGTTTGTGTGAAGGAGAGAGAATGAGTGTGTATTTGTCCTGCTGTGTGCTTGGCAGTGCCCTCAACGGTGCCATCCCGAGTGTGTTTCATCATCATCTGCCATGACAAAGATGTCTAATGACACACACATACACTCATACACATACACACACGCACGCAAACGCACACACAGACACACACACACACACACACAGTCCCATCTGTGCCATGGTATCCGGGTGCTTTGGGACACTGCGGGAGAGGAAGAAAGGGAAACGACCCCACGTTCCTGCACCATGTGTCTACCTCAACCCTATTTGCTTTACTCTTTTCTGATTTTCTATCTTTTCCCTCCTTAAACATTAAGACGTCACCAGGAAACTCTGGTGAATTCCTTTTTGGAACAGAGTAACTAGTTTTCTAGACAAAGGGCCTTTTTGTTGATTGAATTTTATAATAGAGGTTTCTCTTTCCTTTTCAAAAGGTTCAGCAGCCTATCAAACTCAAAAAAGTGTGCTTTCAATGTTTGACAAAAAAAACTTAATTCAGTGTCATTTAATTCTCTGCATCCTACTAAAATATAACAATATTCTAACAACTGTGGATGCTAGTTAATGTTTGTATCTGTGTTTCCTTCACTAACCTGAGGCATATGTGTACACTTCCCCCCTCTCAGCATCACCGCAGCACACCAGTGTATCGTCTACAATTCGGCCTCCGCAGCATTGGACCCCATAGCCATCATGGAAGCTCCCACTACAGCAGAGCTGGCCGCCTTTCCCTGAGTAAGGAACCCCCCCACAGCAGCTGTCACCCAGCCCCACTGAGACCCGTCCCTGCGAGTGGTCAGGACAGCAGTTTTCATCTACAAAGACAAGGACAGATGAAGGAAACACTTGAACAACGTGGAAAAGGGTAAACTCCAGTCAAGTAGAAAATAGCAAATCCCATGTAAGTGTAAACAAATGAAGTGATTTCAAACTCACTGGTTTTTACATGAACATAGTATCCTCCACAACACTGGTGGTCAGGCAGAGCTGGGAGCAGTTTGCCATTGCAACACGCCGGATTGGACGTATTACTCAAACTCAGGTAACTGCCTTCACAGCAATGGTGATGCGGTTTCTTAGTGTACAGTAGTCCACTGCAGCAAACCTGGTTGGCATACAGTTACACACGCACACACACACACACACACGCACACGCACACGCACACACACACACACACACACACACACACAAACATAGTTATGAGTGTGCACTGAAAGTATTGGACTATCTGCCAAAGATGGGGTATATAACCATTAAGAAGAATGTTTCTTTGCAGGGCTACAGTGCCTATGAATGATTATTTAGGGGGACTCCTCATATACACTACAACCACACCACAATAACATACACATAGTCTTTGTCCCTTACATCATGTAAAATCTGTTGAAATGGTCTCTTATTGGGTGCTGACACTCATAAACCCTGCTTTGATAATCCTGAGTCCTGTCTTGAATGCAGGACTGACTTCATTTTGATGAATTCATACCAACTACTTTTTAACAGTACCATCTGTGCGTTTAGTCAACATTAGCATAAGGAGACAATATGCTGTATATTTAATTACAGACACAAGACACTAATGAAATACAGTTTCTTTGTAACTTTATGGGAGCATGACAGTTTGAACATAAAACCGAGCCTATAAAATATATCCACTTACAATACTTAAGTAGGTGTGTATGTGTGTATTTGTATGTGTGCGCTTAAATGTTGTTATTGTTTTTTGCCATCGGATGCCGTGGGGGTAAACGTATGCCGGGCGGTTTCACTGTGCCAACTTGGCCGGCATTCAATGACACAAGGAAGGAAATGAATGCAGATGACAAGTTAATCTGTTTAGAGAAATTGATCACTGAGAGGATGGCCGTGCATCCCACATACATAGTGTGCACTCAGAAGAGGAAATGTTAGTGTGTATTTGTTTGTGTGTGTCTGAGGTCTGATGACTAATATCCCGAGGGAGTGCCTAGCAACAATGTACTCTGTGTGTCAGATGAGCAGCCAAAGCAAAGACACTGGACTTCAATCTTGTTTTACACATTGTTGTTGTTGTACAGTGAAGGTTTTAATGATTACTCATTAAGTTCTAGTTAAAAGAGGCTCTCACATTCAGGTGAAAAGAGCAGACGAGAGAGGATTATAGAACAAAAAAAAAGTATCAAATGACCAGAACATAATCACCTGAATGTCAGGATCGAAGCATGACACCCCACACACACCGTGACTGGCAGGACACTGCAGGTAGGAACATCTTACACCACCTGCACCTGCTGACTGCTCCCCGACAGGGGATGTGACCCCTGTTGACCCAACGACACATGACCTCAGGGTCCGTCTTAAGACCTCATAGCCCAGCATGATCCCACTGGGTCTGCCCGGACGAGACCAGTCCAACCTCACCACCCTGAGGGAGAGAGAGAGAGCCAATGAGAAAGGCAAGAAAAGAGAGAGAGACAGGGGTGCATGTTCTCCTTCACACTCCTTTCACACTAACCGGGAGAAGACTTACCCAAGCACACATTCATGCATGGTTAATGCCTGACAAAGTTGAGTTACAGTGTCAGAGTGTGTGTATCTTTATACACTTCTCACTATTGATTTTCCCCTTTTTTATCTCTGACATCTTTAGCAGAGGGAAGACCTGTGTAGTAACACACAGAGTTACAACGTCCACAGTCTCCCAGACAGAAAATAAGCCGCAAATCACCACTTCCCCTGCAACTGTAAGATTTGCAATGTTGTGATTTAGGTCAAATGTGGAAAGCAGAGATTCTTAAATATCATTAGAATGAACTGTCTGTAAATAAAATGTCAGTGTACCTTTTTTTATTTTGTTTTTAACAGCATTTAAAAACAACTTTAAAGTAAAATGCCCAATGTTTAGCTTGTCTATTCTGTGCCACTGCAGAAACATGGTAGACTCAATGAAAGAGGATCCATGGCATCTGAAGACTCTAGGTTCTAGGATAGCAAAAATACACTAATGAAAACATTTTTCTGCATATCATATTCCATTTCTGCCATATTCAGTAAACAGAGCCACTGAAATCTTACACACTGGACCTTTAAGCAACACCAGTAAGCAAGCAGTAAGCAGGGATAACCTTTAATCTTGAAGTACAACTCTGTATTACCTAGGAGCAGTCACTTGTGCATGTGGAGCAGCCAGGTCGGCAGGCAGGTCCTCCACAGTAGTTGTTGGAGTAACGTTACTCCGCACACATGCATACACAGTACACGCCTTCACCTGAAATACAAAACCATGCACAGCATGCAGATAAGGCACATGTTTGTGTGTTTGAATGTGCGTGTCTGCTTTTGCTTGGGTGTGTACCTGTATGTTGTAGACAGTAAAAGGCAGCAGGTCCCCCAGCAGGTAAGACCCTGAGCTGTTGTCAACACTGCCATGAAGAACATCATTAACATAGATGGAGTAACCAGTAATTGCTCCATTGGGCCTTAGAGGAGAGGACCAGAGCACACGGACTGTGCTGCCGTTAACTGGAACCACCTCTGGGGCAGACACCCCTTCTGGCTCTGAGGATAGGGTTAGGGTTAGAGTTACATATAGACAGCCTTGACTGTTCTAGTAGCATAAGAACAGAGTTGCAAAAGATGGAAGGAATGGATGTCATAAGTTTCTGAAGCACATTTTCTTCTAACACACTAAATTGTTTATAAGTGGGATAATGCCCTTTAAGGTGCCCATAATCAAGAATTAATGGACTCCACTCCACGCTGGGCTCTACGTCGTCCATTAATTCTTAATAACGGACACCTCGTCAAGCATTATTCCTTACGTAACATGTAACATTCTCAATCTGAGCATCTTTTTGAATATCATGCAAGTTACTTTTAAAGTTAGTTTAGTAGCAACACAAGTTTCAGACAAGTACAGACACAGCCTGGCAAACAAATCAAACATCTAAAAATGTAACAAATTTAACAAGAATGTGTGTGAGTGGCAGAGTGAGTTAGAGATAGGGGGAATTTTTAAACCATAGCACATAGTCTTGGTGCTTTTATGCATTTATGTCTTGTCCAACTTAACTTTTGCTGGAAAATGGCACATAATGTGGGGAAAGTAAGGCAGAAGCTGCAAATGGAGTTTTATGTGTGCACAGATGGACACAAGTACATTTGCTACTTACATAATGTACATATACACAACAACTTTGTCAGTCACTAATGAACGATGATAGCTGCTTTGAGAGTCTGAGACACAGAGAAAACGGGCACTGTGTCTCGGTGTGTTTAGAAGACAGGGTGTTAGGAGGGAGGAGCGCCTGTGTGTCTGCCGTGTGTGCAGTATTGCGTTTATAATGCTGTCTAGAAGTAAATGAAATGTAAAGCAGTGGGCTGGGTTTAGATAAGTGCATTGGCAGCAAATACACTGGCTTAACGTCTCTTAGCTGAGTGTATTTTCACTTAGAATAATAAACTGATTCTGTATCAATCTTCTCTGTCTTATAGATTGTGAATAGTGAATCTTTCTCTGAGACATCTTCTACCTTTCTGTGTTGTGTTATTAGATTCTCTCTCTCTTTTTCACTTTCTTTTCAATCAATTTCCCTCAGTTCACTCCCCCAGGAAATTATCATTCAACACATCCACAAAGGACACAGTCTTATGGTGATTAATATCACATGGTAACCTATAGGAAATAAATGATACAGGTAAGGCAAGGGTAAGGAGTGAAGGATAGAGACAGTAAGGGAACAAGGACAACATCAGACAGAGGACAAGTTAGAGATAATAAAAGTCAAAGTCAAAGAGTGGTAAAAAGGGAACAGAGGAAATGTGTTAATATTGTTTAACTGTGCAACATTTTGTTACACTTTTTGTGCCAAAGAGTGGAAGACAATGAGAGAGTGTGTGTGAGACAGGTAATCACACAGACTCCATCTATTATTCTAAGTGAAAATGCACTCAGCTAAGAGAAGTTAACCCAATTCATTTGCTGCCAATGCACTTACCTAAACCCAACCTACTGCTCTACATTTCATTTACTGCAGGATGGCATTATCAACGCAATACTGCACACCGAGCCTCTTTCACTCATACACACACAGACACGCACACACATTTTTCTTGCCAATTAGTCTTGATGTTAGCATTGCCCTATAGATTGCAGGCCATGTTAGGATGGTTGGTAGGGTTGAGCTGCATTAGTTAAAATATATTTGGCCTCAGTGTGTGTGTGTGTGTGTGTGTGTGTGCACTCGTATGGCTATAAAATAATGAAATTACCTCCAGAGCCCTCTCAGTTAAACGAGCCGTGCTTTGCCTTTAGCACCTAATGATTTTCTAATGTTTTTAATGCACTTTTTATTATACTGCTCAGATTAGAGAGAAAGAGAGAGGCCTCTGACATATGATTACACTGAAAAAGAAAGAACTGTGAGGGGCGGAGGGGAGACATAGACATGACAAGAAAGTGGGACTGAGAAGGAAATGGAGAAATAAAAGAAAACAACAGGCAGAGTGAGCGGCCTCTGACATATGATTACATAGCGTGATTTGAAAGATAACCCTTAAATGCTGAGAGACTGGGCTGAGATTTTGAAAGGGAAATGGAGGGAAAAGTAGAGATGACAGTTGGATAGCCTGTGCGATTCATACCTAAAGATGGTAAAAGCTGACCCTGCCTGAAAAAGGAAATACTGGTAGATCCCAGAACTGATATACTTTGCTCATATTCTACTTAAAGCACTCACAAAGCTCCAGATTTTACAGTCTGATAGAAGAGTCTCTGTAGTTCATTTCATGAATATTAACAGATAATGTAGAGAGAGAACAAATGAGGCTGTATTAAAGAGGTGCACTGTAAAGATATTGCATATTTTTAATATATAGGTATTATCTAACTTATTTTGGTACACCGTTTTTTTCCTGTAGAATATCTGAACTAACTTATTAGGTATGATTTAGTAATTCAGTTCCACTGTATTTTGAACTATAGTAATTAAAGAGCGCATAAGACGTGGGAAGAGACAGGTTTGCTGCCTTGTTTGTGTGGCTGTGTGTAGTTTGTGTGTGTTCACCGGCCGGTGGTGCCAACAAGCATTTTACAACACCTTAAATCTGCCTAACACACACACTGTATTGATTTCATGCCTCACTACATGATGTGTTTAACATCTCCTGTGAAGCACCTGAGTTGCAGAGAAGCGCGCATTAACACAAACACTTCTGTTGGACGTACTGAATTGACGTACGACACACTCATACATAGACAATAACACCTCACACATGTATCCAAAAGTAGGAACACACAAATAAACACGTACCTCCATCTTCTGTGGTGACATTAACTATTGCTTTGGATGTGTTATGTGCTCCGTTGGACACCTGTAATGACACTAGATATGTCGTACTTGGCCAAAGGTCACTTATCACTGTGGAGATGATCCCTGCGGGAAAAGTCAAGATTTGACTTGACTGTGCCGACTCTATTGTCAGGAAGTATGATTCCACCTCTCCCTGCAGGTCTTGCAGAGCTGAGAAAGAGAACGGTTGAAAAAACATCGTCTCTATCTGCACTTTTTGGTGAACTGTCAAGCCACAGAACAATCTTCACAGAATATATGGCCATTAAAAGACCTTTGCTGGGCAGACTGTGTGTGTGTTTAAGAGAGAGAGTAATCTTACAGGGTTGTGTCCAGTTGACCTGTACAGAGGTGTGATTGATGGCGTGGGCAGACAGAGATGGAGGGTGGTGGGGAAGCCCCGCCATAGTCACAGCGGTTACAATCTCTCCTGAGGAGTAGCCCACGTCATTATGTACCTCTAACTGGTACTCGTAACGGGTGAATCTGTTGAGAGACAACATTGCTTTTTTTTGTAAGAGGACTACAATAAAGTTGTTTTTTTTTCTATTAATTATTCAATAATGGCTTGGGCAAGAAACAATTCATCTGAATATCAAGGTGGAAGTACAGATTTGATGGAAGAAAAATAACAGGTATGATGATGATGCTCTATAAGTGAAATAAGGAATCATAATTTCAGTCATGTCTATTTTCAGCTATTCTGTTTGCTTTGCCCTTTATTAAACACAAACAAACTGCTCTCTCATAAAGTACTTTCTAGGACATTTATTTTAAAAAATCTGCAAAGTGAAAAGTGCTGACACATTCAAAAGTTTGTCAGTTTACTACTTGAATAAAGCACAGTAAAGACACAGAACCGAAAAGAGTACACCCAGAGCCGTTTAGCAAGCATAGAGGGAGAGAAAAAATTTGCTTCCACCAAGTGCCAAACTGAGATTAGGGGACGCTGTGTGAAAAACAATTTAATTCTTTGGGATATTTGCTTAATGTATCTTTGAGCGGTATTAAAAGATCGGCATCAGCGGCAGCTCGCCGATCGGCTCTGCACACACGGTTTGCTGCGGCGCCGGCATTTGCTCTAGAGCTCATTTCAGTAATCTCACCTGCTTAGGCCTTTATCTTGGTAGAACAATTTGGTGCCGGAGTAAACATGGAGCCAACGATGGAGATCTTCAGAGGGGGGAGGGGACGTGGCTGTTACCGTGGGGACCGTGGCAATGGCCAGGGGCTGGTGGGTTTTACGTCTGAGCAACTTGTATCTGAAGGGGAAATTTGAATAAAAGAAAACAGACACATACACGATGGGATGTTTAGGAATGCATTAACGCACACCACGTGCTCACAAACGCACCAATATGAGCACACACCCACATGGAAACACACACAGGCATAAAGAGCGGCAACCGCACACACAATTCTGAACTAACTCTTCTCCTTATCGCTCATTTCCTCCTCTTCTGCTGTTTTTCATCATCTCTATTCTTTTGCGTTCACTGTATCTCACCCCTCCCTCTGTTGTTTTTTTTTCTGCAGGGTTTGTGTTTTCCTCTCCCCACAGTGATGCTAATTTCTGCTGTAATCAGAAGAGAAGGGCTTAATGCCGCCTTTTAACCAACCCACTTAGACAAACACACAGAGCTGAGCAGAGCAGAACAGAGAGACGGGCTCATGCATTTTAATTGCCTGCCAGGAAAATGGACCTTTATTTTAGGCCTAATCTCCGACAGAGTAAAACAGGACAGAACAAAACGGACCAGAATGTGCATTAAGACTGAGAAAACACTGATTAAAAAACACACAACACTTAGCTCATTACCAGGGCGCTCGTGTTAGCAGCTTGTTAACGTGTTCCTATTTGCTTGTTTGCTTGCGTTTTTCGGCAACAATAAACATCTCCAGAATGTGTCTCTCAATAACAACCTGGTGTGGATTTAGTCTTTAATGTCTGGTTTCTAACTTCGGGCTACACTTAATGAATAAAAATGAAGGGTCAGTTCTGATTAAAGTTATACTGGGTTCACTAGGGATGTACTGATATGGCAAATTTGACATCTCGATTATAGTGACTAAATGATCACGGTTAGCAATATTATCGCGATATTCCTAATTGCTGTACAAATGTCCGAAAAACACATACATTGAAAAATCTTGTGATTTTATCGTACTGAAATATTAGAAGCCAAAATCTTCTTCAAAATACAAGAAATGAAAGTTTCTTAAGAAACCCAAAGTATGCCTAGAGCTCAGATTTAATACTGGTAACCATTACATCCCTAGGTTACACAGATTGTGATCCACACATATTAGCTTCTCATAATTAGTTAGTATTTTATTTTTGTTAGTATTTTGGAAGGGCATTCGACTGTTCAGAACTATTACAAACTTCATCTTACTTTTCTTTAACTTGATTGAAGCATTACAACCATCAGGAAGCAATAGAAGAAATATGTTTGGTTCGATTCGTTTTGAAAGCAGTTATACATCACTGCTGTGGACAGGTAAATCTGACCTGGATACTACATACATTTTACAGTAATATTTGTATATTTACATGGTTTAATTTCTGATAAATACAGATTTTCCAACTTAACTAATAGACAACCCATTTGATAGATGGGCCAATGGAGTCGCTCAATAGGTATAGATTGACATGCATTATTTAATACAATGAAACATAATTTTGTCTAAATGTCTAACCCTTTCCACAGGGACAGTGAATGTAATGCAGTTACTGAAAAAACATTGGCAGTAGTAATGTAATTACAGTAAAGTTTGTTATTCCTACAAAAGGACGAGTATATAGTGATGTTACCTGATGTTAGGTCCATCGGGCCTGCTTGGCGGTTGCCAGGAAATGGCCAGGAAAGACTCACTGACAGGCACGACAACCAGTGGTTTAAGGCCTTCTGGGATTGTTGGTAGTGTGGTCGCTGGAGTGGGCGGGCTTTCTGTACATCCTCCAACATGTCCACCACCCATGGAGCACGCCAACACAGTGATACTGTAGTTTGTGTATGGGATGAGGTCCGTCATTGTGATGTTGAACTCGGATGCATTTCCACCATCGTGGAAGACGCGGGGTTCTGGGAGGCGGATCTCATAGCCGTGGATTTCTCCGTTGGGAATAAGAGGAGGAGACCATGTGACCTGGAACATAAGTGTTTGATTTAAGTTCTGGGTTGTTCAGTTAAAATGCGATATTCAGAGAAAAGTGAAGGCCTAATTCACTTGCGCCTGTCTAACTGTCCTGTCATTATCCCAGAAAAGTCATCTCATTGGTTGGCTGGGAAATTCTGAATGTTCTCGGCATGCTGAGGACAGCAGAAAGCTTTTAGATGGATGAACTACAGGAAGTCATGGCATAGTGTGCGCGCGTGCATGTTCAGAGTTTGAGGGTGTGTGCGCAAGCAAACACATATCTGTATCAGAGTGTGAATGCATGTGTGGTCAGTTGAGCGCTACTACCAGTGCTATCATGAGGGTTGTATCAGTGTGTGTATACATTGACACCTGGGTATGTGAATGTACAGCATTAGGATGGTCTGTGTGTGTGTGTGTGTGTGGGTGGGTGGGTGTGTTCAACTCTCTTGTGGGGAAAGATAACCTGACTTTGACTTGAGCAGAAGATTCCTTTCATCAAATTTAAAACAGGATACACACAAACACACACACGCAAACGCGCGCACACGCACAAACACCATGCTAAAATAATGAAAACTGCTGGTAATGGAATTGCTGCATGCAAAAACAAAAGCTTGCTGTCGTTGAGCACTGCATCTGATTTGGAAACAGTTCAGTCCGTCAGCATTTCAGAGTGAAAATGAAGGTAACTGGCACACACACAAATGCTGATACACATACATTTACAAACACACACACACACACATCTACACGCTTGAATTACATGACGTCTATACAATAAATGTTTTGTAACACACAGTTATATCTAAATTCCACAGTTGCACGCACACACACACACACACACACCTGCGTTCATGTACTGTGTGCTCTAACACACTTACGGATACAAACTGTCATGTACAATAACTGATCAGTTCACAGCTTGTTGAGACTTATGAGTCGAGGTGATTAAGTGGTCAGTGTTGATGAGAGTATTATGAATGAACGTCAAGAATAATTATTCCTCATGCAACCTTGATATTCATTTAACAAGTGACACTGTGAGGTGATACAGGACACACACACATACACACAACCACATATGGGCAGGGTCATGTTGAGTTAGGTAGCTCATTTCCCAAAGTGCGTGTTGGGTGTGCTTTGTGGTGGAAGTCATTTACAGATTGAATAGCCTGATGTAATCTGGAGATGGTGAAGACAGCGGAGACCCTGGGCTGACACAGAGCACTGGGGCTAAGGCCAGTACAGTACGTGTGTGTGTGTGTTTGTATATGTGTTTATGCGTATATGAATGAGAGAGAGAGACAGATGATAAAGTTGGTAGTGCAACAGAATAGGTATATGTGTGTGTGTGTTTAAGGACATTGTGTATGTGTGTGTGTGTCAGTCTTTGTGCACCTGTGCTATTATATTAATATGAAAAACTCAAAGGCACTTAAAGAGTGTAGATATCTGCAGCTGACAATACAATTCTACAATTTACCTGTACATTCATCAATGTTGCCATATTTCGATTTCATATTTAGGTAGATTTATTTCAGATTTCAGATCAGAAAATATAAATTCCTTTGAAAGATAATGAAATGATCATCCTGTGGTAATCAAGTGAAAATTACGGTTCTTATAATGGGTCACAGATTAAAACTGTATTAATTAGTGGGTTTTATTCACTAAAGTTTATCAACGTGCCTTTGACTAACTTTGACTATCATGAGTCTGATAATGAGAAACATACACTTAAGAGTGGTTATATTCTCTTTACATACTATACTACATACTATACATTCTCTTCCATTCTAGTTTAATCCAGAATCTGCATTCCAACAATGAACATGTTGATCGTCATTTCAATGCATCACACTCAAATGACAAACTATTCGAATCATGGTAAAAAGGTCTTTGTCTGTGAATATCCAGAACGAGAATTTCACTTAATAAAAACAAAAAAATAAAAAAACATGGGCAGAACAAGAGCAAACTGAAAGGACGCTGGATAACGCAAGAATGAATACCCCCCAAGAAGTGATAATAATAAAAAAAAAAAAAACCTTTAGAGAATGAAGGGAGATACTCAAAATCCTCTCTGTGTATTGTCAAGGTCAATTGGTAACCAGGTAGCGGCCTGCCTGTCTGTCCAATTAACAACAACCAGGAAGGAACACTTTCCTCCTCGGACCTGTGACCCCTAAAGCTGTGCTGCGGCAGAGATGACAGGGGCGGTTCTGAAATGATGACAGGCATTAGCATTTTTCAGCAGTTAGCATTAGTGCAGGGCTGTGAGTGCATGTGTGTGCATTTCTGTGTGCGCGCATGCATACAATATTATTTCAGTGGCTTTCATTGATAGGCCTTGATGTGGGATTAGCCAGTAACACAACTTAACTCTGGCCCCTCCTTCAAAATGGCCGACAGGAAGGAAGCTCCCTCAGACAGGGTCACAGCCCCTCCCATTTTCTGAAGGGGACCTTGAGCTGAATGTTTTATTTTCTCATTAAATCCCGAGACACAAAGACAGAAGAAACAGTGTGACATTGCTTTGTCTTTTCTACTCTGAGTGACTTAAGAGATTTCAAATAAAGTTGCATTGTGCTTTGTGTATTTTACATTTGCAGAAACTTCTTAAATTGTAAAAGCTCATTCTGAGATTTTAAATACTTTATCAGGTAGGAGATACTATAATTCAATATCATTAACAGCATAACGACTTTGATAACATTTGCCTGTTTCAGTCTAATTTCAGAATTCATGTACTCTCATGCCAGATTCAAGGTGTCCATACCTGAATTGACTCTGGCCCCAAGACCTTCACCCTCGGTGGACTGAGACCAGCTGGCCGAGACGGCCTGGTGGTGATACTGACCCAGGGTCCTGTAAGTAGGTAACGATATATGGTTAAAGATCCTACTGTGAAACAACAATGAGAGGAAACCTTTGCTGCTTAAATTCCATAAAGCCGGCAGTAGTGTTATTAAAAAAGCACCAGAAACACATCTTGTTCAGACTGGATTTAATTTCAGTTAGAAACATTTTGTTTGGCTTTACCTGTGGTGTTGCCAGCCTGATTATGGAGCACAAGTCGATACTGGTAGTTAGTCCAAGGACTGAGAGCTGATGAAGAGTCCAGGAAGGAAAGAGGGGGAGGGTCTGGTGGCAGCTGGCCCACTGTGGAGACTTGCTCGGTCCCAGCAACTCTGCGCTCAATCAGCCATCTACATCCAACACAAAATACAATGAAATTCATCTACAAATAGCAGTGTCCCAGAGGGATTAGATGTATGTATATGATCAGAGCTCACCGCTCCAGTGGCCCATTGCTCCTTTCCGGTGCACCCCAGGACAGGAGAACAGAGGTGGGGGTGTCAGAGTAAAGGTGAGGTGCAGGAACCCCTTCAGGTGGAGCTGGGAGGGTACGAAAGCTCTGAGACATCCCAGACACCGAACAACCCACAATGGTGCATGCCTCCACCTAAGACAAAAACACCTGTGTTTCAAGCTGTTTTTTAGCCATAAATAACAATTTAATGAAAGAATGAAATTTAGTGAGCTCTGTGACAGAAAACACAATTAAATTCCTAATAATAAATCTATTTTTTTTATTTTGATTTATCATTGATTCATTGGAACAAGAAAAAGAGACTCACATTTGTTTAATATGACACTACAACAATGTTTAAATTGCATAATATAAAGTTTAATATATTGCACTATAGAGTATTGTATTCAGACATGGTATCATGCTAAAATATTGTACCTGGAGGCTGTAGGTCTGGTATGGCAGTAGGTCGAGGAATGTGAAGGTTGTGGTGTTCCCTGGAACAGTGACTAATAAAGGGGATGGACTTGAATCTGAAGCTGCACTAAAGAACGGGTCTTGTTTTAGAATGGGCCCCGTATTCGAGCTGGCTGCACTGTACGGGCTTGACAGTAAAAGACCGGGACTTGAGTTTACGTTGGCGGTAGTGGTATGGAATGAGATGGAACTGGGGCCTTGGCTTGTATTGCTTACATGAGTAGATTTGATCTGGTTGTCTTCTGTGATAGGGAGAAGATTGGGTCTAGTGGCAAGGAAAGTTACTGAGCTGTCATTACTGTGTGTGTTGGCAGAAGACAAGCTTGTGCCTGGGGTGGTATGACTGGGTTTTTGGTTATGACTTGAGTTAAGATATGCACCCTCAGTGCTGCTGTGCAGTAGGCTTGGGTTAGGACCTAAGCTGGAGTTAAGGGCTGTGCTGGTGCTGGAGACTGAGCTGGGGCGAAGATAGAGGGTATAATTAGTGATAATGCCATTTGGTTGGGCGGGAGGAACCCAGGTAATTGTTGCACTTCGAGGATGGAGCCCTGATACAGCTGGAGTGTCCACTGGTCCTGGGCCTGTGGGTAGAAAAATAAATAAAAGAAAAATAAATAAAAAGACAGAAATTTCTAAAAAAGCGAGACATAAATATATTCTGTGTGTGTGTGTTTAGAAAAGATGGAGAGAAAGAGAGAAGGGGGATTTGTTTTAAATAATTATTTGACAAGTAACATCAAGAATGACATCAGAAGGACAGAGTGATTTTTCCATCCCTATCTGAGGGATTAACGTGGAAACTCTTTCTCTCTTAATTTCTCCCCTACAGCAAACCAAGATTGTATTTCTGGATTTGTGCAGAACTTTTGACTGTTTGAATGTGAGTCTGTTCATTTTTCAGCAGGTAGTTCAGGAGGTGATGTGGAGGCCTGACTTGGACAGCTGCAAACTTTGGAGCCCAACTTTGCTGTGCACAAACACAAACAGACGGTGACTTACATTACTTACAAGTTGGATGAAATACGTTTGTATTTATTATTATTTAACTTCAGTTTAGGAGAAATTGATTGCAAATGCGTAACAACATATTGTTTTGCAGAATCACAAATGTGGTAGATTTCTCATTTGGGTCTACTGTGTATTCTTGTTCACTGCCATTCTCAATGCTTAGGAGTGCCAGAAGGCAAAATGATCCACGCATGTATAAGAAGTATGCGGACAGACAGAGATTCACATCAGAAGGCCACAGGCACACTCATACACAGTCACATGATTTGCACATGTCCATGCACGGATAAGAACCTAACCTGCACAGGACTAGTCAGAGGGATATTTCACTCCACGGTGGCTCATTTGAAGGTAATGCCCCCTCCCCCCTCCTCCCCCGGCATTTACATCCCACTGTACTGCTCTATAATGGACACACACAGACGCATGTCCATATACATAGACACACACTCTTCCTAACACAGGCACACACACACACCCACACACACTCCGGAGCCCACACCCACAGTGATGCAGTATAGCAGTAATGGTGCTGTGTGAAGGGCAAGCAGATCAAGGTGACTGAGCGGACTGAGGGAGCGTGCTGCGTCGCTAAGTGCTACCGCTAACCGCTAACGGCTTTCCCAGATGGCGGTGTGTGTGTGTGTGGTTGTGTGTGTGTGTGTGTAAGAGAGACAGAGTGAGAGACAGGGTGAAAGAGGATGAGCAGTTCAGAGTATGCCTGCATGACTGTATGACAGACAAAGTGTGTAAGCATGTATATTTTCATGTCATCATGTGTGCACGTAAGACAGTGGTTGTATAGAGATGTGTGTATTTTGCAAACTATCTACTTTCTTGACTTACTTATCTTCGTACTTGACTGAGATACCAACTGACTTTCTGTGTTTTAGTCAGGATGCCCCGGTCTCCTAAAAGTTTAAAATGTCTCTTTGCATAATGCTCGTCAGAGTTCAAATGTGTTGCCTCATGCTTAATTGGATATTATGCTTTTCAATATCCGCCTTGTTTCAAATATCCCTTGCTTGCTTGGCATAAACCTAACATTTTTTATTTTAATCATCTGAAACAAACTGATTTCTACTGGGCTAATCCATATTGTAATTTGGTACAAGAAAACCATTTTAAAAAGTTGATATTTTTAGGAAAGTCTTGTTTTCTAAAGGGAATGTTATATATTATTTTCTGAGGTATTAAGCAATATATATAAAATAGGGCGCACAACATAATGTACAGTCGGACACACAGGTAAAGCCACAAAGATACATTAAGATGGCAGCCAGCCAGTCACAAACACACACATACACAGTCACACACAAATAAACAACAATATAAAAATGGTGATGTAAAGCTTGGATGATTTTACAGATCCCAAATGCGCCCCCCAACCACCCAGCTTTCCTTCTATCTACATATCCTCTTTCTGTCCGTCTGTCTCTTCCTCTTTCTTTTTTTCCCCTCTCTCTGACCCCTTCCTTCCCTCTCCCATCACCTCTCTCTCATTTTCCTCTGTCTCTCTCCGTTACTCTCTCCCTCTTTTGCCCACCCCCCTCTCTTTCTCTCTGGTCTCCCTGCTAAATAAACAATGCAGAGAGTTGACCTTTTGGGTTAACAGGTTTTTATGCTAGCTCTACTCAGCACTCACACTGATTCAATTACCACCAAAGGTCCACTGAACCCCACGAATAACCAAGAAGCCCGTCTCCCTGTCTGACTATGTGCATATCTGCTGGCCTGTCAGCATGCCTCTCTCGTTTGTCTTTGCAGAGAGTTGGGGGGGGGGGGTTCCATATCTGTTTGTCGATATTAGACATTCTGCATCTCTTCATCTATTTGACTATATTCATGTCTGCCTTAATGAATTTTTCTTCTCTTGGCCTGATCAAAATGTTTTTTTTTATTCCAACAACAAACATGTGAGAGATGCACAGAGAGGAAGACAGACGGATCGCAGATAGAAAGTCCTCAATTCCAAATAATTTTATTACAAAACACAATGCAGTCACCTTGATCCATCCTCCATCAACCACCCCAAAATAACCCCCTTTGTCACCCCCCATTCCTCCCTCATTCCCTCTGCTCCCAACTCTCCCCCCATCCCCCTCTCCCTCTAAGTGTTGAGTGTTATTTAGGCTTTAGTGGCGCGTGTAAAATTCTGCAATTTGAAGGGCTGTTAAGTTTTTCAATTGAAATTTTCATTTAAGATGCAGGTGATGCTTTTTCCCTTTTTTTTTTTATTTTACTGACGCTTTACTGCTCTCTGGATAGGAGGGAACGAGTGTTGAGGGAATGCGTGGCAACCCCTCTCTCTCTGGTTTCCTGACTCCTTGTCTCCCTTTCTTTCTACCTCTCCTTTCTGCTCAACTCTTCCGTTTCTCCATCGCTCATCCTCCCTTTACAAACTGCTCTTCTTTTCCCTCATCTCAGACTCACTCCTAACTTTTATCTCCTCCCTACCTCTTTGACCTCTTCATTCCCAATGCCTTTCCCTCCTTCTTCCCCCACTCGCTTCATCCCTCCTTCCACGACTCCCACCCTTACTCCTCCTCTCTCCAGTAAAACACAGTAGCAGAAGGCTAAAACAGGAGTGCAGGGCCGCCAAGCCTTAAATCACATTTATAAGGATTTGGTTAGCATAGTAATAACACAATCAACTGACAAGGGCTGCGAGAGGGGGAAGGAGGAAGGAGTGTGTGTGTGTGTGTGTGTGTGTGTGTGTGTGTGTGTGTGTGCGCGCGCGTGCATATATGTGTATGCATGTGTAGTAGCGGGTGTATACATGTTGTATGTAGCTTCTTGTGCATATTCGTGTGTATGTGTGTGCGTGTGTGTAAAGTCCCGTGTAGTTTTAAGTGTGTACATCTGTGTGTATCCATGTGAAGAGAAGAGGAAGGGTATTATTTTTAGCCTCATGCAGGGCCCTGTGTGTGCACGTGTGTGTTTGTGGGGATGTGTGTATGTGGGTGACTGGGCTTTTGAAGGTGAGTTGAGGCTCCTAGGAGTCATAATGAGGACAAACGCTGAGCTTTACTGTAATCAAGATGCTTACGACGTGGTGTCAAAACGTGACAAGCAATACGGTGAGAATTTACATTGCATTTCATATCTTTACTTTTTCTACAGATTATTTAATGTCATTGCAGCTTTAAGAGACGCTGGAGAGGCAGCAAGCAAGAGGATGATGCATGACCAAGGTCATGAGCTTGATTTGTATCCATAACATCATAAGTATATGAGATGTACATTAGCCTTTAAGTAACTATGACCATCACGCTACCTGAAATGTCAATCATTCAAAACATCCTTTTCGGACGCTGACGATTTGGAGTGACTAACTTAATTCCTGGTAACCTTCTGATGTATCCGTGTAGTACAGCAAGAGAACAAAAATGTTATATGGTAATATATGGCTTTTAAAATCATAATAATGTGGAAATATGCTGCTGTGTCAAGGTATTCGAATCAGTGGGAACTAATTACTAAAGAAATTGATGGCATATTTAAAATAAAACAAAACAAAAAGCAACAAATACATGTTCAGGTAATGGGTATGTAAAAGTGGACATAAAATATTCTTGTTCTGTCTTGATATGCAAAATAACGATGGGATTATGCTTGTATTACTTCAACATTTGCTTGGGACAGCTAACTGAACAGAATACTAGGAAATAAGGTATTATTTTATTAATGCAGTCACTCATTCATTAAATAACATGAATTCTTTGTGTTCTGTCATTATCTCTAACCTCATTTCTGTCATTTTTTTCTCACTTCTTTCTCTCACTGTATGCTTTAAGTTTAATTTAAAAAGGTGCTTCTTTAATGCTCTCTCTCTCACACACACACATACACACACTTACTTTCTAGGACTGCTTGGCTAAGATCATTTTGTCGAAACAGTGCTTTATTCATACTCTCTATAACACTCTATAACACACATACATCACACACGCGCGCACACACAGACACACATACTCTCTTAGATCACTTAGCTAGTGTGAACATGGGAGTAGACAGAGGAAAGGGAGCTGTCCAACACGGCTAGAGTTTATGTTCACAGGAGCCGTCTGTCTGTTCTGCAGCGGCAGGAATTCATAGGGACCAAATTACATTAAAAAGATGGATATAAAACTTTAATGGAATGATAAAAAGGAAAGGAGGAAGCGTCGGTCTCTCGCTTTCTCTGTTCTGTCATTAGCCCACTCTTTTCTTCTCTTCCTCTTTTTTTCTCTCAATTCCTCATTTTACCTTTTCTTTCTGCATTTTTTTCCCTCTCTATTCCTTGCCCCCCCACCACCCCACATCTCTCTATCTCGTAAATACTTAAGAGCCAGTCTGTCAAATAGAAGAGGTGAAACCTGCTCTGTGCTAAAATTTGAAAAGATGGAAATAAAGACAGAGTTGGAGAAAGAGTGAGAAGGAAGAGGTATGACAAGAGGAGAAAGCTGCGGAAAAATACATGTAAAAGTTCAAGGAAAGAGATAAATTGAGAAGAAAGAGATCAAAGTAATCAGGAGAATACATGCTCAGGCTCAAATCTATATTGTTAATGAAGGGCTATGTCAACATGTAGTATACTGTAGCATATACAAAGTGTAATCCTTACAAGGTAATGCCTACAGATCAGGTTAGGGGGATCTGCACTATAAAAAATGAACATGTATATTCAATTCTGCTGCTTGTATAAGTATGTGTACATGTGTATTTAGGTTAATATTTTACATTCCTATGTTACAATACATGATTCTGGATGAAATGGAAAAAAAAGTTGCTAGGGTTGTCATTTTATGAAGTGTGTGGGAGAGGAGATTACAGGAGGGGAATACGGCCTTCCCTGCCACAGCCAAGATGACGAGAGGATGGGTTTATGATGACAAATTCCACATCAGTGTTAGAAAAATCCAATCGGGTTACACTTGGCTTTCTCCCATCAGTTTAAATCCCTTCTTATTAAAAGCTTCCATACCTATCATGTATTCTATTATTATGTTAAAAGATTTTTTTATGCATGCTTAACAATGAACAATAACATGTAATGTATGTCCATGCATAGATGTAAGATTCATTTGCAAGAGAGTAAGATTTAGGGGGCTCTATTCACAGGATATGACAGAGTAACGGTGCGATCACCATTTAAAATAAAAAAAAATGGATGAAACACACACAAAAAGACAAAAACACAATATAATGTGTAATTATTTCTTATATGGGCTCACATTTTGATGTTTAATTGTTAAAGAACAAAACATAGTCATGTGCTTTTATTGAATTGTTGATTTATGCTGAGAGCTGTGTGTCTTGTTTTGTTGACTTTCTCCCCTTTTCACCTTAAACAGAGATGGAAGTCGGTAGTAAAAAGAAAGAAAGAAGTGGGTTGGATACACCTGCAGTCAAACTGTCACAGTGTCGGTCTGTGTGTGTGTGTGTGTGTGATTACGAGGATGAGTTTGTCTGCATGAAACTTCGTGACTGTGTGTTATTGCTTGCGAACCTGAGGAGGTGTGTGATTGATAAGGAGGACAAGCAGGTGTGTGTGTATGACACATGTTCTCAGTGTGTGCGTGTGCGTGTATGAGGGGGCCTAAGAGAGGCGGAGAGAGGGATGGAGGTTTGAATGATGGGGCACAGTGTGACCGAATGGACACATCTATTACAGTCCGCACACACAGAGTTAGATTCACACACATAGTCAAACGAAAACACAAATATCATCCAGCTTTTCTATAATTCTTGAGTACTTGGAAAAAGCAAGCGTGAGAAAGAGTGTGTGTGTGACTGCTGGGCAGAATTAAAATCTGAATAGCAATGAGGAAAGCATAGGGCCATAATTTAATGCATCCTAAATGTCTGCAATTGTGTGTGTCTGTATGCGCGTGTGTGTGCAACTGCACTTGTGTTCTTGTGGTTGTGTATGTGTACATCACACTTACATGTGTACATGCACATCTCTGTGTGTGTACATGCGCATGTATCAATGTATGCAAATCCAAGCTGCTTAATGATAATGTATGTGATAATAGCGTGGTACTAATTAATTTATAACTTTGCACTGAGGAGGCTGTTCCAGTGGCTAATATGATTCTATTACAGCAATTAGCCCACAATGACACTGGCTAGGTCACTCACACACAGATACACACCTTACAGTATGCAAATCTCACCCTGTCGGTGTGCTTCGTTCTATCTTGTACCCGTGTTGCCACCACCTTCTTTAAATATGTCCCGTCTCGGTCTCTCTTCCTTATTGTTTTGATCCCACTGATCCCCTCCACTAACAGCAAGAAATTAATACACTAAAAACCTTGGAGACTTTCACAGAATGAAAGAAAACTGGGCACAGGCTTAGTTTTTCACACCGCATGCCATATGTCTAATGTGTGAGGCCATTGTTCAGATCATCACCTAAAATCAGGAGATCTGTCAGACTCCTTGAGTTTAACTTTGACTCAGCAGCACTGACGGCCAACTGACGGCAGAGGCCCACTAACAACCAGCTGCTGCCAGCCACCTGCCAGCCAGTCACTTGCAAAACTCGGCTGGACTGCTGACACAAGCATCCAGGCATCACAATTCACTATGAAAAAACGATGCCAACAACCACTGCCAACAAGTAGCCTATAGAACAGCAGTACAGAGTGTTTATCTGACGCAACAACACGTTTCTCCACCACCAACTGAATCATTTATGTCTCTTTTCATGATCATTTATCAGTGGCTTTTCTCCGTTGCTGTTTTGCATAGCTTGTGTGTGTTTGCGCGTGCGTGTAAGCGCATACATCTGTCACTAACAAGTATGTTAAATTTTATGTGTGCACTTGTGTGTATGAGTATGCGTACTTACTGTCCTCGGCGGTGAGCAGGGTTGCCCAGGGGCCGACTGTCTGCCCATGTGTGTGTGAAACCACCACTCGAAAAGCGTACTGCGTGTACGGCATCAGGCCCTCTAGGTTATAGGAAAAGGTGTCTGTTGCGTTTTCCAAAAGCCTAGACGTTGATGGACACAAACAAAAAAACATTTATGGAGTCAAAATATACTATCTAACAATATATTTATATATGTTTGTTTTTTACTATAAGCACAGTGCTTTGCTTCCAAATGTGAATCAGTGTGGTTTTGTAGAATAAAACGTGCGTGTCCTTTTTATTTTATTATAAAAACAAACTAATTTGTCACCACTAATTATCAAAACCTACATTTACCGACATTTACCTTCATGCCATTAGTTCTAGCCATCACAACTTGCGTTATACCGTATTTTTATATAATTCAACATTTAGCAACACCTCCATTTCTACCTTAGCCCAAATGTTTTCTCTTTCAACTCTTCTCACCACATCCTATTTTAGTCTTTAATGCCTGAGTCCAGAGATTCAGCACTGGACAGCTCCCCAGAGTGTGGCCCTGTGGTCAGCTGATGTAATGTCTGCATGGCACATAGTGTCACAATGGCAGTTCCTCGCCGGCCATTTTAACTGCATGTTCTTGTTACACAAAATTTTAACAGAGAACAGACCTCTAACAGAAATGGACCATTTTTCCGTAAATGCAGTGACCGTTCCATGTTAAATTATGTAGGAATCTTGGGCAGAGGTGAAAGAGGAGGAAATGACGATGACTGAAATCTGAACAGTTATTTAGTGTTCAGTAGGTAAAGGTTACCTGAAATGTGGTTAGTGTATTTTTATTCATTTTTTGGAAATGGAAAAGTTGAATGTGTGTGAGACATAAGATGTTTATCTTATTTGAAGAAAACAATGTGTTGTACTGGTTTTATGTATTGTGTTCTTTTTTTCTAAATCAATTTTATTTTAAGCGTAATCTTATAAAAATGTCAAGAGAGAAGTTTCATATGGTCACTAAATAGTGACTATCCTGCCAATATGTAAAATATTTTCATAGCTTTTCATCATATTCCCATGTCATACCTGATCCCATGTCATATAATCATACAAAGGAATCTAGGACAAAGTAAAAGAATACTGTCATAAATGAGGGACCGTTGACCATTTAGCATCAGATGGATAGAAGGGATGAATGAATGAATAAATCAGGGAACAATGAGATTTCCATAGCAGAGGAGGAGGAGGGCATAGCTGTCTGATATATAATACATGTAGCTAGTCATTTATTTATTACCACAGAATGAGAGCCTCCTCTTCTTGGATTAAATTGCAATTTGTTGTCAGGAAGCATGTAATGAATACATATCAGATGCACACCCTCTCTCTCTTTTTATTCTATCACATTTTCTCTGCCCCTCTCTCTCTCTCCCTCTGCCCTGCGCTTTGATTTTTTTTTTTTTTTGGTCTTTTTGACTCTACCCCCCGTGTCTCTAGCTCATTTCCGCTCTGTTTTTCTGATGGTCTGTCATATTGATGTGACATATTCAGCTATGCTGTATAATGTACCCCTTTATATATCCAGGTGTATGCATATGTGTGTGTACACATTTCCAAGGGGCATATACTGTATATGTGATATGTATCTGAGAGTGCTGGGCGTTAATTCTCTTATTGCTGTTTATCATCACATCTTGGACTCAGACCACCTGCGTGTGCTGTGGACGACTGCGTGCAAACTTGTCGACCAGTTTATCCACCGTGCCTGTACATTTCATGCTATTTCTCACCTTATCACAGGCCTCTGTGGGGATGTCCTCATTTGCAGGCTGTAACGAAGTGGGCCTGGTGCATTGGAGTGGGCAGGGGCGAACCAGGATACATTCAGGCTGGCACTAGTTGCATGAGCCAGCCTCGGAGGTGACAACCCATCTGGGGCTGTGAAGAGAGGTTGAAGATGGTGAGAGGAAGTGACGAAGGAAGGATGGAGGTGGTGAAAAAGCAGTGTAGGGATGGAACAAGGACAACCAAGAAATGAAACAAATAAAACAACAGAAAAGATGTCAATTTCATATTGACATTATTAATCTCACTGATCAACTGCTTCCTAAAAGAATGACACGTCTTCCAATCTATTGAGGAAAGAAGAGACAGGAGTGAGGAGAGAGAACGGGATAACAAAAGAAGGAAAAACATAACAGCAAAAGAAAAGGAAAGGAAGGAAAGAGTGCCACAATGAACCCCAGAATTAATGATATACAACCACTGCATCTGTCCGTCTTTCATTCCCGCACACACACACACACACACACACACACACACACACACACACACACACACACACACACAGCATTATGACCCTGCTCATTTAATCGTGCCCCTCTTTTTAGCATAGTGTTAACGCTGGGAAAATCAGTAAAAACATCTTGATTCAATATGATAGCCATGCCCTTAACAGCAACAGAGAAGATGTGAGGAAAGATGGAGTAAGAGAGAGATAAGGACAACAAATAGAAGGAGAAAATGAGAGTAACTGTAGTGTTGACTATGAGAAATAAGAGTAGGCCCTCCGATGTATAAAGTGACCCTTCAATCAAACACACTGCTCTCTTTCCACTACAACAAGACTGATTGCTGAAGACATCTTATCCTAAAGACAGCTGTTGCAAACACACACATACACACACACACACACAAGTTTAAAAAAAACCCCTCAAAATTCACTTTGACCACTGGTTCAGAATAATATTAGGGCTGGTTCAGGAGTACAAATTGTCATGCTAATACGCATTTGTTATCTTAATACATACACAGAAACACAGACACATTTTTAAAAGACGAGCACTTGATTTTCCACCAAAGGCACATCAAAACATGTTTGTCTGCTTTGTTGGATTTTTGTTAAAGGTCCATCTCTGACTGTCAATGTCACTGTGATCAGTGAAATGGAATATAATATGTATAACTATAATAACACTTTTCAGTAGTTCACAATCACCTCAAAATATGAATCGTCTTACATATCTACAGAAAGGGACGGTCATTTTCAACAGATTCCATCTATAATTTAATCACCATGTGTGTACAGTAGTACGTAACTATAGAATATACAACAATGGCACTAGACAGGAACTTTCACGTATTTCATGCATTTAGCAGCCACTGTACTTCACGCTAGGAAGGAGAGAGTAAGACAAGGCGGCTGCAATCAGCAGCTTCATGGCCTCCAATTCCTACACATTGGTCGTTTAATTGATCATTTGTTTTAGTTTATGATGTTCTTCTTTAATATATATGTATACACATATGTTTTCAAAGCTATTTTGCCTAGTCTCTATCTCTTAATAAAAAAAGACCTGTTTGTGGATCAGCGAAAAATGGTCATTTCCTGAGTCTGTGTGTGTAATCCTTAAAACATGCGTTGATTCCTGCCTCCCTAACACACACACACACACACACACACACACACAGACACACACACACCTACAAACACACACACACCACAGAGACACACACAGTTGGTGAGCCTGTGTCTCTTTCATGGTGTGTTAGCAGGTACAATATCAGAGGTGTCACTAATCGTTTTAAACTATGCACTTTTATGTTCACTTCTCTTTCTCTGCTCTCCTCCTCCTCTGCTCTTCTGTCTCTTGCTCCACTATCTCCTCTCTGTTCTTTCATAGAACAAGGACGCATCAAGACAGTTTGCCTGAAAGAAGTCTAAAGAGATGCCAGAGGCACAGAGGTAGAAAGAGAGATAGAAAGAGAGGAAACGTCTGGTATTTAAAATTTATACTTTCTTGTGCCTTTGTTTTGAACTTGAACAGTAGAACTTTCCGAAGTCTGTCTTTTGTTGTTCTCTAACTGAGACATGGGTGTGGTGTGTGTGTGCACACATATATATGTAACACTTTTGTTAACATTAGCTAAAGCGCTAAGATGTGTCTAAGAGGTGTGTGTTACTGTCTGGTCACCATTATTTCCAGACTGCTCTGATCAGCTTTGACATTTATGAGCATTTACAATCAGCCTCTATTTTACACAAATACAAACAATGCACACATAACACTCTGTAAATCAGAAATTTGTGTTCAGACCTTTTAGTAGTCAATACAAATGTTAAAATAGCTCTTAGCTCTGTCTGTAAAGTTAGAAACAAAGCTACAATTATAGTCGTGTAAATGAGAACACAACCACACCAACACACAGTTTTTCTATAAGGAAATAAACTCCCATCCCTGGTGATGTGTGTGTCATGCTATAGCCATTCAGTATCGCTACGACAGTGAGGTTTCTTTGCAAACATTTATCACAGGGGTGTATTATTCTGATCATTTCCACACTATATGTCTCACTGAAACCAGAGCAAAAACATTAGCTGTGATTTTTAGATTCATTTTATAGTTTAATACCATATAAACTAAAACAATACACAGTACACAATCTACAGTTTTAGGAATTAATTAGTCTTATCTAGCATGGTAAAGCACATGGTTCCTTGGTTCCTTATGGTTTTTGATCATTCAGCTTGACAAAGATGTCGTCGTGTTGGCTGTGTTATTTTACCAGTTGTGAAATAGGAGTTATGCCATGAAGGCATAACAATAAGGCAAGTTATCAGTTGTACATATCAACAAATATAATATCATTAGTATTCAATAAGTATTCGAGAATAATTACTGTATTTGTTTTTCTGTTCTGCTGGTGTCTGTACCTGCTGGGGGCGTAGTAACATTCAGTGGCAGGCTCTCAACACAACCCTGTGTGTTACAGCCTCTGATCCAGAAACTGTAGTTAGTGTAAGGCTGCAGATCAGTCACAGAAAACCAACTTCCTGCTGCTGTACTTCCGTCCAACACAGCATCACCATCTAAGAGAGAGAGGGGGGGTTACACAAAGAGAGACATGTCAGGTCTTAGGCCATATACGTATCTAGTGAGGCGGAAGATGGTACTGTCTTGTTTGTTTTCATGGCATGTTAATTTATCAGAGTCATCAGTGTGATGGCAAAAAGTGATTCATAAAAGATACATACAACAACAGAGGAAAAGGAGGAGAATGAGTGTGGGTTCAAGAGAAAGCAACACTGACTGAGACTGATCAAAAAAGAGAGGTCTCCATATTGAGGTTATGCAAGGATAGTCAAAGAAAAAGGATCAGAAAATAATGCCACGTAAGCCTATCCAATATATTTAGATGGACACACACACACACACAAACATATATCAGTTCTGTGTGAACTGATGAAGGCAGTGTCTATCAAAGAAACAAGCGGATGTGGGTAAGTAGAGCGAAACACCATCTCTCTCTTTCTTCCACACCTCTTCTATCCTTCTCTCCACTCATTTTAATCTGTCTGTTCCTCTGTGAGGCGCAGATCAAAGTCCCTGACTCTGTGTGCTGTGTGTACGTGTGTGTGTGTGACAGAGAGAGAGAGAGAGAGAGAGAGAGAGAGAGAGAGAGAGAGAGAGAGAGGGAGAAAGAGAGAGAGTGAGAGAGCACACTTGGTGAATATGGGTAAGTTAAAAGATGAGTGTGTGTGGTTTCCCCATGCTCCTGCTCTCATCTTGTTCAATTTTCTTCTTTGCCCTTTACTTTCCAGGTCCAGTTCTCTTCTCCTATTTTGTTAGTCCCTTTCATTGTTTTGTTTGCTTGTGTCTTACTTTGTTTACCTGCAGTCTTTTCTAATACATGTATGGAAATATGAGCTTGTCATCTCTCCTTTCTCTGTATGCTATTGTACTTGTCTTTGTTCTTCCTTCCATCTTCTACAGCTTTGCTCTGGACTCGTCTCCTCTATCAAGTCTGTTAATATGAAAAAAAAAATCTTGTATTTTCTACACAACTCTGGTTTGATTACTCCTTTTTTCATTTTTCCACTGCACACATAACTTTCAGTCTAAGTTCAAACTGTTGGTGTGTCAGTATGTGTGTGTGTCTGAGTGCGATTGTGGGTTTGTATGTATGTCTGATTTGATCAAATCGCAAAGCATTTGTGCTTGCATCCACTTTTGTCATCTTAAAGCCTCAGTTTTTCTTAGTTCTCTACACTGTTGGTAGTGCAACCCAACACACAGCAGCTTTTAGGTGTTAATCTGTTTGCTAGGAGACAGAAGTGACAAGGAGGCGTCTTCGTGCAGTACAAAATAAACTGAGAGTAATGAATTGTTTCCTTTCCCCTCCGGTGTGGGCGGGACTTAATTGGGGTTTGCCTTTATTGCATAATGAGCATACACCTGAATACTGGCAGAATACCAGTTTGTTTACCCTTGGTACCCATGTCTGGCACACGGCCTCTGCTAAGTTTGGCTGTGAAGTGCAAAAAAACAAAGATCCTTGAATGCCCACTTGAGGCTGGCTACAGAACAAGCCATAAGCCCCCCATGTTAAAATGCCCAACTTCACAGCAAAGATAAACATGTTTACAGCCTGATACAACTTTTTTTTTTTTGTCTCTATAGCCAATTTCCCTGTTCACGACAACAGTACTGAGGATGATATTCTATTTAACTCACCCATTCACACTGCATTAAGACTTAAAGTTATGCATAATTAACAGCATTTTTGCTTTGATTGACAGGTGGGTATTATTACAGATGGCTTGTTTGAGCACCCAGGCGTCATTCAGCCTGCCTCAGCTCCACCAACGATCCATGTCTTTGCCCATTTTTAGATTAGCAGGGAGGTGGGACTGCCAAGATTGTTGGTATTGGTATGTGGCTATGCTCCCTACTGATGACCTGTTTCAGTCTATTAATCACAGAGAGTAATGAATGTCACAATTGCTTGGAAATCATATGAATGAAGTTGTAATTACTGGAGCGAAGGTGAGAAGATCTGTACTTGGAAAAAACACTGGCACTAAATGTCAAGGATATTGATATTATTATTATTACACACATGCCCTCATTTGGTGCAACAAACTTGACAGATTCTGCTACTTTTTTATAGACTAGTGACATGTTTTAAGGATAACTTTGACTCTAGTTTTTGTGGCCACTTTGCCTCCAGGACAGCTGACATCAACCAAAATGTCCAGACGCATCTTTTTTGGGGGGGGGGGTTAAGTGTTCAAATGGTTTAGTTACAACAACATAATGTATAGCTGAAATTTAATGAAGTCTTACAGTGCAGCAAAGATTTAGTGAGAGAGATAGCATGGTTGTATGTGTTACCTTTGCTTTTGTAGTACAGTGTATAGCTGAGGTTCCCATTTGGTCTAGGTGGGGCTGTCCAGCGCACTCGGACCGATCGAGAACTCTGATTGGCCAGTTCCAGCAGTATAGGGCCTTCTGGAGCCATCTCTAATGTACGCACCTCGACCTGAAAAAAACAAAACACAAGCACACATGTTCAAACGCACAGATATACACGGACAGTCACAGAGGCGCTGTAGGAGGTCCACATACATTAAGGCTTATAATTATGGTGATATATTTCATGGAGTGGGTTAATTACAGTGTTAAAATATAATACTTGCACCAGTTTGAGGTGAAATCACTCCACACTTCTTGTCAGCATTACTTCTGCCTCTTCTCTTTCTTTTATCGCCTTCCTCTCTCTCCTGCTACATTCCTCTTATCTTGTCTCTCAATCCACTCACTCGTCTCCTTCTCTCTTTCCTCCACCACCCGTTCACTTCTTCTGTCTCATTTCCTTCTGTCTCACTCTCCTGTTACCCTCTCCTCTGCTGCCCTTCACATCCTCACTTTCCACCTCATCTCTCACTCTGACCATTTGCTCCTCATTATTTCATTCTTTCATCCCTAAACTCCCTCCTTCCCCAACTCCCTTTTTCACCTTTTCCCGTCCATCCTGTCATCTTCTCCTGTTCTGCCGTTCATCCTGTTCTTACCCCCCTCCCCGCTCCCCCATCCTCTCCTCCTGTTCCTGCTGTGTCAGCGGTTCTCCTGGTGTTTGACTAAACATGGCGTCCGTATTGGAAAAATGCCCCAAAATATGGCCTGTCGTCTGAGACATCGTTGAGCATGGAGTGGCATTTCCTACCAAATGTCACTGTTGCCACGCCAACCCTCGTTATTGAGCCGAGAGAATCGATCACCTTTATGACACCCTGTGACACCGACACACACACACAGACACACACACACACAACCCACATAAATTCAATCAGTTTTGCTGTATTAGCTGTTTTGTTTGACCAACTGATGCATTATGATTCATCCATTAGAATTTTATTAAGCTTTTATTTTTGCTGCTCTTGATACTGAGTATCAGATAGAGCTAGGAAACAATGTTGTTCACAGTTTTGTGTGTTTTAGCAGCAACAACAACAGCTGTGAAAAAAATGTGTTAAAAAAATACTTTGCGGCTAGAGCCCAAAAAGTAAGCTCAGAGGTAAACAGAAAAAAAAAGGAAAAAAAAAAAAACAGCGTCTCCCAAGGACAAAGATGTGTAAGAATTACTAACACTTCACCTCAGCAATAAGTTGCATGCGTATCTTTGAAGATCTCACAAGGGTGAAAGTTTATTGTATTAATTAAAGGGAATCTACTACTTGTTTTCTTAGATGTTGATATTAGACAAGGCCAAAGTGTTATCAAAATTAGGTAAAACTATGTACAAATAATCCCTGCGAGCAAATGCTCAGGGTTCATATTGCACTGAATGCAATGTTTCGTTGTTTTACCACTTAATGCGACTTATGCTGACTTAAAATCATCACTCGTCAACGGCTTTGCTCAGGACCTCTCTTCATTCTTCACTCAAGTTTGTGATTGTCTCACAAGAACTGCTTACTTACATATTTTCTGGTTTTCCCTCTAATGTCTTCCGGATTCTCTGATTTCCAGAGCTTACTGATGTACAGGTTTACTTTTGCTTGCCACTAAGTATCTAACTGCTAAAGGTGGTCAGCGATTCTGTAGTAAAACTGCAACACCAACACTTCCCTGCTCTGAGCTCCAAGTCCGTGCAGACAGCTAACAGGATGGCTAAGTTAGCTGTACACATACACAGGTGGCATGTGTCACCACCAGCCGTGTGGGAAAAATTGTAGTGAAAACAAAAAAATGGCTGACCACCTGTTAGAATTGCCCATCTGATCGAGGGTTACATGGTCCCAAAATGTCAATAGGCTACCACTACTGTATGGCCGGTAGTCACTTGCCCCCACCCCATCAAGTGGATCTGTGGATGTCATTTCAGAGGATCCAGATCACATAGAGCAGGTAGAGGACATCAAAAGAAAGACCAGGAAATGTGTTGCCCATAAAATGTGATTCTGTCTCAATCAGCAGATAAAGTTATAGTAATTGTGTGTTTTTGTACACTAAGATGAACTGAGCAGTGCTGCATGGAGGGCCAGCATAAAATGTTTTTGAAGAGTGAATCATGCAGCTGCTACTCTAGTGGAGTCTGACACCAAGAATATAGGGCTGAAAATAAACACAGCAAGTCCACTTAAAAAAATTAAATAGTGAGTTTACCAGTAAGAAATGTACTGACCATTGGACCTTTGCCGCAGCCCTGTGCTGTACAGGCTTGCAGCCTGAGTATGTGCCGGCTCCATGGAGAGAGTCCCTCCACCACAGAGACCCTCTGGGAGGAACTAGAGTTTAAAATAAGAACTCCATCCAGCCACAGACCATAGCTGGTTATTATGCCTGTCAAAAGAACACATTTGATTATGGCACGTGAGAGATACAGAAAAAAAGGAAAATTTACATAAGCAAACCTGCCACAGTAAGCCTGACATCTTAGCTAAGCCACTAATAACTCGAGCTTTCTTGAGGCACTGTAAAAACCTGTTGGTATTGTTTATTGTACATGATCATCTCTGTAAAGAACATAATTCTGCTTGTACAAACAACATAAACAATGTGCTGTATTCATTCTCTGGCTTGATCCACCTCCAGCACTACTACACCCCAAACACTTATGAAACAAAACGTTTCTGTGACTGAAGAAAGTCTAAGTTTTTAAATGAATTGATTTTAATATAATGGAGTGAGAAATTTTCTTTCTTAGTCTTAATTGGCATGGCTTGTTTTCTAAGATGTTTGCATATTTCCTTTCATGCTATTCACACCCTGCAGGCATTGGTCAATCAGACACCGTAGGACTGTGTCCAGACTATGAGGAATTCCAATCACAATGTGAGCTTTGCTATGTTGGAATGCAGTCTGGGTCATTGGATTACAATGTAAATGAAAACTGACTTAGGGGCTCCAGACCTGCCAGTCAATATGTCCTAGTGTGATCCAATGATGAAAACAGCACTGAAACGACAAATGTAACCATAGGCGTTGCGAGGATAAAGACCCTCAGAAGGACAGTAGTACTAGAGGGAACACGCACACACACAAACGTGGGTGCAAATATGTGTGCACACAAAAACGCATCCACACGGACATGCACACACACACACACACACACACAGAAAGATGGGAATTCACACATGTCCGTACACACGCACATACACAGGCACAATAATTACATTACATTACATCCACCTAATAAAAAAATGAAACAGTACGGTGCCAAATGTGCTTTTCCTTAATAAAAATGCATACAGGGGGCTCAAAAGATCAGTGCTAAGAAGTAAGAGTCTATTCTGCTTTAATCATGTGTGGGTTTTATTATTGCTCAATACAGATATACACACCTATCAGGGAAATGAAGACACAAAAACCTCACGGACGCCAACTACATCTGGGAAGCTCTTAATGTGACCAATCACATGCATGTGAGTGTGTGTGTGTGTGTACATGAGTGTGGGGACGTCTCTGTGTGCTTGTGTGTGTGAATAAGCCCATATCAGTATAGGTTGTAATAAAGACAGGTTGGGAAATGAAGCAGCGAATGCATAACAGGCTTATTTCCCCTCTTTGTCTGCGTGTTGCCCCGACCTAATCCCCGAGAGGATTATCCCCCACAAATCCCTGCGGAATTGGGGAGAAGGGGAGGAGAGAGAGACACAGAATCTCGCTCCTCTGGAACCCATCACCATCATCATCGTCATTGTTGCCGTCCATTTAATGGAAAAAAAGGAGTAAATGGGAAAAAAAAGGCACTGAGCTCTTCTCCCTTTTTAAGCAAAAATTAAAGCTTTTTAAGCATGAGATAATCGGGTAATCATGATTAAGTGTCTCCTTGTTATAAATTTCTGTCATCAGATGAGAAAAGCTTTAAGTAATTTATCCGGGCTAATATGCACACACATCACAGGGTTTATGGTGCGAAATGCACTCATGTGGCATTAAGCGTAAAACACACACGATTCACATTACACACACACACGCATTATGGAATTACACATACTTTAACGAGCATGGCAGTAACATTTGATAATATGTGGCAGTGCGTTGTATGTTAGAGACTGTGAAATGGGGTGGGAAATCCTCGGATGGTTTTCATCACTCAATTCATTTGGTTTCATAAGCTGTGCATTTGTTAATATAGTTCTTGATAATTCATGTTAGTTCTATTTGTAAAAAAAAAATCAATATACCATGTGGCAGATAATGTTACTTGAAACTACTCTATGTACTCTAGGACGTGTACTTGCTTGATGGATATGTTATACTAATTATACAGTAAGTATTAATTAAAATAAGTAATCATTGTGTTTCATTGACTTCTTTGCATATTGTAAGTATCTTGGGATTTTTTTAGTGCATATGATGGGAAATGAGGGAGAGAGATGCAACAGTGGTCTCCAGCAGAACTTGAACAGGACACTAAGATATGGGGGTGCCCTGTGTTTTTTTTTTATTTTTTTTTTATAGAATGTATATTATCTTCTGCTCTCTGGTCCATGCATCTCTATTACATTTATGTGAATCCTTAAAGTGAAGATAAACAATTGCATACAGTAGCTTCTTGAATGCTAAATGGGTTAGTATATATATTCAACTACAGGTAAAAAGACGTGATGTGAGAGCAAAATGTCCTGTTTTAGATTATTTGCAATATTTCTATGTAATAGCGGTATTATAGATAGAAGTATACTAACTGATGATGCATCTTGCTCTTTCTCACTAAAGCACATGGTATATTGTGCAGTTGAACTCTGAGAAAATGTTCATTCATGCATGCCAACTCTAAAGCTGTAATGTGCAGGAAAGTCTTCTGTAGACAACTTTCAGTTTGCCCACAGACACCAGATCTGCTTAAGTAAATTTTTGTTATTAATCTAGACCATTCCAAGCGAATAGTGGATTTGAAATTCACATCCAGTATACATGAAATACATCTTGGTCCAGCTCTGTGCAATGGACTTTAATTGGCTGCAAGTAAATGAGTTGAAGGTAAGAAGAATAGAAAAGTAGCGAGGCAGTCACTGTGAGTCTGTGTGCTTCGAGCCTGCAGTTCTCTATTCCGTCAAAAGGGAGCACTTTTCATCCACTTAAAGGAGCTCCGCGAAGCACTGCCCTTTCACTCCCGGTCTCCGTTCTCTGCCTTAAATTGTACATTCTCTCCCCCGTCTTTGTCGTTCTCCTCTTTCTCTTCGAGCCCTTCATGCCCTCTCCTTTTGGTTTGTCTTCTTATTTTTCTTTTCTCCAGCTGTTCCATCTCTGTTTATCTCTTGCACACTCATCTGATTCCCTTCACACAAAGCAAACTATTCTCCCGTTTCATACTCGCACGTACGGGATACCTGAGCAATGGTACAGGGTCCTCAATTCTGTGATATGCTGGATTATGGTACTGTAAATACTTTCCATTCATTCCCACAGTTCAACTAATATCATATGCCAATATCATCATGACTGTTGTTGGCGTTAAATGTTTCATCTCTCACTCGTTTCCAGTAAAAAACAATTGTTTAAAAAACTGTCATGTATGATTGAAAGCTTGTGTGTATCTAACTTGACCCTGACATTATTCTAAATGCCACTGTTGATAAATGTTAATGTATATTTGAATGTTTTGGGCTGATCTGTCTGTATATGCCAGATTAAGTTTGTATCCTCTCACCATTCGGAGTGTCAGGAGGTGTCCAGCTGACGCTGAGTGCATGTGGGGACAAAGGGGTGACCAGCGGAGCAGGAACACTCTCTGGGGTGCTCTCTTCAGTCTGAACGTGGCTGGGAGGACTCAAGGTACACCCACCTCCGGTGCAGGCCTGACAACACACAAACCAACGCATTAATGTGTGGATGAATGCGATGATGCAAAAAAGAGGAAAAAGTAAGAGACTCACAGCGAATGTGATGGTGTAAGCTGTTCCAGGAGTTAGGTTGCGGAGTGTGTGGTCTTCAAAAAGTTCTGAGCTGTTATAGGCCAACACGGGCTCTGCACCATCATGTGACAGGAAGATGGAATAGAACTCCAAAGCGCCATTAACCTGAGAGGGACGTGACCACCTGGAGAGGGAGAGAAGAATAACAATACATTTAAGTTCATATTTCATAGAGCAGAACCTTTCTTTATGGAGACACCTTTACTGGATTGGAGTTTTACTTTTTTACTTTTTATTCCACTGCATTCATCAGAGATTATTATGATAATTTACAGATTTTTAAAAAGCCAGGCGTCATTTCATCTTTAAGCAACAGCTTTCCCGACATTCTTTTTGAACACAGACTACACTAAATACTAGCACTACTAAATATTCTGTATGAGGACTGCCTGAATTTAATTGCTGCACAAATCAATTGACTGTTTGTTAAGTCAAACTTTGGTAAAACATTCTATTATCTCTAACATTGTGTGTATATACAGTATAGTGACAACACAGTGCACAGGTATTTATTTTACAACGGTGTCATTAGACGGAAAGATTAAACTAAGACTGTGAGCATCTGTGGGCTTTGTGGCAGTATGTGTGATTGTTTTTCCATCTGCAAGTAGATGGAAACATAATGCAGAGACCTGAGGTTTCTTGCACACAACACACACACACACACACACATTCAGGACACACAGTTTCCTTTGTCAGATAGAGGTGTCTCCTTTTCTATATTTAGAACAGGAAGGTCATCCCCAACAGAGAGAGAGAGGGAGAGGATACGAGACAGAGTTTAGAAATAGAAACAAGTCGATTATCTATTAAAAAATGTTAAAGAGATGGAAACATGAACCTAACGTTCGCTATACATACTAAACTGCATGACCATTTTTGTCTGCCTCATTAATGCTACACTATTGTATATTGTATAGTATTTTATGAATGCTAATAAGGGATTGTAGGAGCTGTGCCCAGTGACGCTGTTGGAGAGGATTTCAAGCTATGCTAAAATAATTCAGTGTAAAAAGTTGTGCAAGGTGGTCAATGGACTTTGGTACACGTTTCCCTTCATCCAGACTCCAAAGTACCTGTTACAATTTTGATAACACAGCAGGTAAATTTATAAATAAAGGTGCACAAAAACATGTTTTATGAATAGTTTTGCAATTCGTACAAATCCCTGGGAGTAACCCAACCCTCCTGACATGGTAGCAGAGGGAGGCCATTTTAAAAAGTGATGGATTCCCTTCTTGGTTCCTCCCATTAAAAGCCATTTTTTGAATGACTGATGAGTGTGTGTTAGCACACAATTAGCCACTGTGGCTAATCTATCACATTTATTATAAGATTTATATGCTGTCGATTGGCAGCGTGATGTATGTCCACTTTTGAAAAACTAAATCAAAGGGGAGTTGAAATAATCTGTATCATAATTCATTGCGGTAATGGTTTTAGAAAACTGTTGGTTTTGAAAGTGTTTTACAAAATTGGTGTGAAACAGGCGGTTGGTTTCTCAGCACGTTAAATTGAAAACCACGCATCGAGATGCCGTGGGTTCAAAATCTGCATCGCAATCTATAAAGTGTCAATCTGTCCCCTGCTCCCTCACTCCCTCCCATCTTTCCTGGCGTTCTCTACATTGCGCACTCATTGGTGCCATCAGATAATTATTACGACACATTACAGAACTGAAGATATAGAAGTTAGATATAGTGAATGTCTGACAATGTGAGTTTTTTGCAGCTGTGTCTGCTTGTTTGTGTGTGTGAATGTGTTTGTGTCAGGAAGTGTTAGGTGAGGTCAGGGAATAAATCTGCTGATATTGTTTTGTTGGCATCCTGCAGCCTCCCTAAACCTTTCTCACAGTCTCTCACCCACACTCTCTCTCTCACACACATACACTTTCTTTTTCTTTTTAAACATTTCTTACATTTCCCCTCCGTTCTCTCCACAAATTATCTTCCTCCCTTTCATCTTTCTCTTCACATTTTTTTCCACTGTTCTCTTTCTCTTTTTGTCTTTATCAGCTTTTCTCACAGACACAATAGAGAGATATTGACCAAGTATGATCTCTCAACCTTTGCCTATTACCAATGTGCTAACAAGGCAATACGCAGCCTTCCCACACCTGGTGAATATACAGCTGAAAAACATTTTAAAGACTCAGGGTATGATACATATCCCTGCTCTGAAGACAGCAATACTCTCATGGATGATGTATTACACCTAGTAATTTGTTTTTATGCTCTCAACTGTCTACAGACTGCAGTTAAAAAAAAACATAAGCTTGTTTATTTCTTTGTGCCATCAGAGGATAAACTTACGATTCCGATAAAGTTACAATTTTGAATAATATAATGATATTTTTTAGAAAGTGGCCTGCTGATTTAATTCCTGTGTGGATCGACTACTGATTAGATATTGAAATTAAAATGTTTAAGTATACAGAATTTCATTGACAGTTTGTCAAATGATGTCAACCAGATTTTGTAATTTGTGCGCACAGATGTGCACATGGCAAACCTAAAACAACAGAGCACCCCCTGCATAACAAATCAGAATTGAATCCCTACTTTTCCTGTTCTCTTTCAGCATTGTTTTTGCTTGAGAGGTAAACTGTTCGCCCTGTTTCCATTTCCTTCAAACAGACCACGTCCCATTAAAGGACCAGTGTGTATGATTTAGTGGTCCAGTTTCTGATTGCAACCCGTTTGCGACACCCTTTTCCTTCCAAGTTTGTAGGAGAAACAACAGTCGCTGTGAAATGTGGAAAAAACACAACTCTACAACTAGTGTTTGGTTTGTCCATTCTCGGCTAGTGTAGAAACAACATGGTGAACTCCACATAAAACAACGCATGGCATCAGTAGATATGAAAGGCTCATTCTAATGTAATAGAAAACAACAGTTTAACACTAATGAAAACAAAGTTATGCATGGTATGTTTACATTTCTGCCTTTAACCTTTAACACATTCACTTTAGGATCACTCTATACACTCCACACACTACATAAGGGATCAATGGCCCGTGCATGTTCTATGAATAAGACATGAGGTATTATCAACTGAGCAAATTTAAGAGAAGGAAAACAACCAGGCCCGACAGTTCAATGCCTCTTGTTCACATTCAGGCAGGTATTTGTAGGCCTTCACATTACTCCATCTCTATCATCTCGCCCAACTTCCACTGTAAAAGTGTGTGTGGATATTCCTGTCTGTGCATGCATCTATGTGTGTGTATGTGGCACTATGCCCTCCTGCGGTGAGTCCCACTGTAAGTGACAGTCAGGACACTAATGGCTTTCACGCAGATTGACTCTTATCTCACACACACACGCACACACACACACACACACACGCACACACACACACACACACACACACACACACACACACACACATACACACACACAGACACGCACAACGAACATGTTCCCCTCCCTCAGAGGTGAAAGGTCAAGTGCAAAAGAATATTCCGCATGGTAAACACAACTGCAGAAGGTCACTAGCTCTTCCTCGATCTATCTCTGTCTCTTCGTATTTTCTGCGGACAAACCACTTTAAAAAATTTAAATAAATGAAAAGGAAAAAATGCACATTCCTTTTTTTCATGTTCAGTTGCACTGAAAAAGTAAACATCACTTTTGTGTACAGTACACGCATGTTCACACTGTGTCACACCTGTTCCACACATATGTGCACTTACATATGCACAACACATGCTAACATATATACATGTGTGTTTGCGTGTTGACTTACTCCACCAGCATGGTCCGTGAGTCCAGCAGGGTAAGAGTCGGTGCTTGCAGAGGCCCAGGAGGAAGCTGAGAGGTCAGCATAGTAACCTGTGAACTGTTAGTGCAGCCCACTGAAGTGCAAGCACTTAGTACAAAGACATGGGTGGAATACACACCAAGCCCTGAAACACACACACATACACACACCAAGACAGCATGCAACAGAGAGACAAAAAAAAGTAAGGACAAACACAGTGATGGTTTGATACAGAGCCAACGGCTCAAATTCAGAAAACAAAACATTGAATTACATCATCAACCTAAGCTGATCTCACAAATTGTTACTGTGAGGGCAATTTAACCCTCATTTAACCCCAGACCCCTGAAATCTGCCCCTTTTATACAGAAACCTTCCTCTGTGTCCATTCATCTCCTTTCAGGTTTGTTTCTTCACAATTGTTTTTCTTTCAGTGCCTATCATTGTCTCAAAACTATTTTCTTTTCTGTCGCACTGTTGCAGTTTCATCCTCTGTAGCACGATCTTTTCTCGCACATACTGTATAATTACTAGGTCCATAATCCTTCCAATCACTCTGAACATCAGACACTCGGCATTATTAACCCAGCATGGATGATATGTGCTCTCATGCATTCATTAACTTACAAAGACACACACATATAGTGTGTCACACATTTAAGCATGTGAGTGCGTGTGTGTCAAATCAAAATGAGTGTTAATCTATTCTGCTCATAAAATGTCATATAGGATGACTCTCCTGTGTATGTAAGTCTGTGTACATCCCTGCATATGTGTGCACACATCCCATTGACAGTGTCTTGTATGTGTATGTGTGTGTGTGTGTGTGTGTCTGCATCCTGGTGCAGCACTCTAGTCTCAGTGGTGTGACATGTGTTTCGTACCTTCTTTAAGTCTCTTTAGTGAAAGCTTTCAAAGCAAAGCGTGCGTATGTATGTGCGCTAATGTTCCGTGTTCTTTGTTTCTCCGCCGCTTCATTTTCATGTGTGTGTATGTGTTTAGCGTTCTTTTTCAAAGTGCTATTCCCCTGGTAAGGACTGAGATGCTCTTTCCTCTTTCAAATGCTAATCCCCTACTCTATTTTACTTTTCTTCCCTCTCCCCTTTCTCTTTACACTGAGGCCCATCCCTCCACAGTCACACACGCACACACACACACACACGCTCCTCTTTTTCTCTCTCTCTCCTCTTTACCAGTGATGTTGTGTTGTCTGTCTTTCCCCCTGTAGACCATTTGGTTGTTGTGATAGAGGAGGTACTCTGTAATGCCTCCATTGGGCCTATCATCGGAACAAAAAAGTTAAATGAGGGTAATATTATCATGTTATATTTAAATACTATTTTGATGGAAGCTCTGTTGTGTTCAATCAGGTCAGAGAAGAAATTTTTACAGGCTTTATCACAGAAGATGCGTACTTATATTTATGCAACAACAACAAAAATGGTTTGCATGTGAGATGGGTAGGTGAGACTGGTTTGTGTTATTACCTCGCTGGAGGTTCCCAGTTAACACTGAGAGCTGTAGGAGATGAGACTGCAGCTGGAGGAGAGACAGCAGCTGGAACTGAAATTGTATGAAAGTAAAAACATCTTTATTATAAATTACATACAAGGAGTGTGAAACAGGGAAAACAAGAATTACGTATCATTAAATGAATTTCCCCAGTGTGGAATCAATAAAATTCATCTTAACATCAGACATTAAAAAGCTGCATGTGCATCTGTATGTTTTATATGATGCTAGGCAATGCCAAATCTTTGTGTTACAGTTCAAAACTGCAGAGACTGGAGAAGAAAGAGAGACAGATTTATGTTCCTTGACCCGGTGAAGAAGGTGAAAAAATGTGCCAGTGCTCACGCAGGATTGTGTAAAAATGTCTATATGAGGTTTTGTGAAAAATAGACTTTGGCAAAACAGTTATAAATAAGTTCTGTCTCGAGTCTTCGTAACATGGTTCAGTGTCTTAACTCAGCGCTCAGTGAGAATCAATACAGTAATCTGTTTTTTTCTTTTACTTCAGATTGATTTTTGCTGTCTCTGCACTGACCCCTGCCGTCACATTATCTCCCCAACAAGGCCAGTTAGTCCAACACAGATTAATGTAGCGACTAACATATGAAGAAAAATATCTCTTTTCCTCTTTGGTTTCCTCTTTCCTTTTCATGTAATCTTCCCTCCATGACCTCCTGTGTAAAAAAATGTTACTCCCTACTATCTGCCTTACCCTCACTGCAGTCGTTTTATTTGTTCTTTTCCCTTCTGATATACAGTTTATTTCATTCTGACTTGCTCTTTCTTTTCTTGCCTATCCTCTTCTCTCAGAGTGTCTGTATCTGCTGAGATGCAAAAATCATAAATCAGTGCTACTGGTAAAAGAGAAAGACAGAAGTCGGAAGGGTCATTAAGATAATAATCATTAGTTAATAGTGTTATGAGGCACTCAATTTGATGAACTGACTGATTGAATTGTTTATCAGACCACAAATGAGAAAAACATTTGGTTGGTAAAACAATAGAAAATACAACTTTATCAAGTCGGATTTTTGTAGGTTCAGAATTTGTGTTTGTAGCTCATGACTTATGTGAGTGTGACTGCACAATGTTTTCACACATGGACAAAATAGTTCTACAGTTGCAAAGCTTAATTACACTAAGCTTGAATTTGTGAGGATGCTTGTTTTTCCCTCAAAACTTCACATTCAGATACGCGCACGCAATCTTTGTTCACACGCTGCACACAACTGCAGGCTGCGAAATTATTTGTGAACACCATTTCACAAGCTCAACATAGTAACGACCCTTATTTGCTTTCATGCTTTGCAGCCTTACCTTCCTCCGGGGTCGTGAGGCTCGATCTCAAATCATTATCATCACCATCGTCATTATGAAGACTCTCAGTGCAGCCAACAGGACTACAGGCACTTATAGTGATAATGTATCGAGTGGATGGAGTGAGACCCGGCAGCACACCTGGAGAGCAGGAGAGCATTAACACATCAGAGATGGGAGTGAGTCAAAGAGCGCAGACAGAGAGAACACAGATAGAGGCAACTTTGTTAAAAAAAGACCAACTTTGGTATATACCCGCTTGATTCTGCTGAGGCCTCATATTAGTTGGCTGAACCTAAAATTTAAGACTCCTTTGTGCCAACCCTGTCTTACCTAACTAAATGCCTTTTGCTGTCTCCTTTTAGTGTGAACCCATTGCTACTGAAGTATGTATCAGCATTCTTCAACAGAGCCATTTAAATGCTTTACTTGTTTCTATGTGCCACTGTTGCTAAGCAAACTTACTGCGTTTGGCAAACAAGACGAGTCTATTCTAATTGTAAAGCCTGAGTCGTCTCTCTCTGATGTTTTTTGTCCTCGCCGTCTCTGCCCTCTCCACTCCTCTCCGTATTTCCTAAGTCATTCTTTTACATCCCCCCTCATCTCTTACACCCCCCCTCAACTTTCCTCACCCTCTGTGTCCTGTCACCCTGTACTTTTCTCCCTTTTTCCCTCCGTCTCACTTTCTTCCTTTCTCTCTGTCTCTCTTTCTCTGTTACCCATATCTTTTAATTCAATTAGGGGCCAGGGCCCCACTCCACTGCCATTACACCCTCATTTGCTTTCTGTGTTTTTTAGCCGTTGGTGTAATTCTGCAGTCAGGTGTCGGGGCCATCATAAATTAACAAGAAGCCTTATCACGGTGGACTTAATGTCTGGCAAAGAGAGAGGGAGGGAATGGGGAGCAGCGAGAGAGACACAGAGAAAGACGGGGACAGAGAGCTCATCTTCATATTTGCCTGGAGACATGGCGGAGTGGATGAGAGGAGGGACGAATAGCAGCAGCGGACGCAGACATCATCATCATCATAAAAGATGAAGTGAGGGAAGATCGAAAAGTGAGCAACAGAGAGAGAGAGAGAAAAAAGGAGCGATGCCAGGGTATGACATCATTGGGGTAGTCCTGAGTGTCTTGTTCCAAATGGAGACGGTCTCCTGAAGCTGGGGACTTGCCAAGGAGACATTAACAGGGTTGCCTGGGACAGTGTGTGTGTATGTGTGTTTGTATGAGAGACAGAGTAAAGCAAAGTGAGTGAAAAAGGCAGTGTGAATGTGTTTTCACTAAGGGCCAAAATGCCCTTACAGGTCTCACAAGAAGGTGGCAGGAAAGCAGCTAAAATAAGTTCAATAGGACAACGGCTTGCAAGATAAGTTCATCTTATCATAAATTGGCCACAATGCAACTTGTGGCATTTGTTAGTGATCTTTACCTGGCTCTTACCAAGGAAAATTGTAGTAGAAGTCGAAGTATCTCGACTGAATGCCTGCACTGCAAAGTACAAATATTTTAGACTATCAAACCTTTACCTGTGAAATTTCCATTAGCCAGATAGATGGCTTTGACAGGTGGTACTTCAGGCTGGTCTCTGTTGTAGGCCTTCAACTCATATCTGTCAATCAGCCCTCTGATGTCACCAGTGGGTGGCAACCAGCTCACCGTGGCACTGAAGCCATTCAAGCTCTGCACTGTAGTCGGAGGTGGCACAGACGTTGGTACTAGACAGACAGAGAGAGACAGAGAGAGAGAGAGAAAACATGTTAAGATGAAGGGAAGAATACTGTGGATAAAAAAGAGATAAATAACTACAAGCAGTAATAAATAAAACAACAACCACATACTATAATTAAACAAAGCAAGACATAATAAAGACAGGAAAACAGAAGAAAGGAAATGAAAGAGATCTGGTCGGGAGGAATAAAATGTCAAAAGAAAGCCATCAAATAAAAGCAAAAAAAAAAAAAAAGGAAAATATAAAAGAAAGAAAGCAAAACAACAGGTCGCGAACACATGAGGTTAAAGAAAAAGCATCCCCCATCTCTCTGTGTTTTAATAGGCCCAGTAAATCATACCTCACCATTAGCATAAATAGTATTTATGAGAGTAGTAACTTTTTCAGCGCTGATTTAATACAGCCAGCCATTCATTCTGGGCTATATTTCACAGCAATCAGCCTCCCTCCTTCTCTGTAGCACTCCCCTTCTTTCTCTCTCTGACACCCTCAGTAGTTCAGGATGGTCCCGCTCCTTTCCACCCTCCCTCCCTAACCCTCTGTCTATCTCACTGCCTCACAACCACCTTCATTTTCTGTCCATCCATACGTCTCTGCTCTGTCCCCTCCCTCACTCATCCTGGACATGGGCCAAGAGTAGACTGGCTGTCAGTGCAAACTGTTAAAATAGTCAAAAAGGGAAAAGTACAGCCTCGCAGAGCAGATATTTTGTGGAGCAAACATTTATGAACAGCTTCCAAATGGTTTGTAAATGCTTATAAAATGTACATTTCATCTATCTCTTAAATCTCACTCATTTCAGTCCGCTGTGCTCTTTGGTTCTGTGCGGGAATGCACAGTACATTAAGTCAAGTCCACTGAAGAGCTGCTTCATGCTCCATCTCCTTCAGCCTTTTTGTTTTTCTTCTGTCAGTCTAACAACTTGCTCACCTTCCTTCTCCATTTAAGCTATTCTTATATCGTCCTATTTTTATGTATCTTTCATTACCCACTCACCTTGCATTTCCTCCTCTCCTCCCACCGCTTCCTTCTTACTCTCTATCTTTTATTCCCCCTGTTTTGACTCTTTCTACCTCTCCTCTCCTCAGAGTGCTTGTCCTCCATCCTCCTCTTTTTCCCTCAGTTCTTAATGTTTTTAGCACTTCCTCCCTCCCTCTCCTTCATTCCTGTCTCTGGTCATAGCATGGTATACTGAGACCTGCCAGTGTATCGTTCACTACTAACGAGCAGCTTTATATTACACAAGGGACCACACAGGCCATTCTGGGTTAACAGCCTTTTACTGGGATGCCCTTTATAGAGGCCTTATCAATCTCTCATACCGTCAGGCACATGTAATATCACAGGCTTTGGGTAAGTCTCACATACTGTACAACACAGTGGTTTTATTTCCAAAATCTCTTCAGAACACAGAGAAACACAGAACAAAGTCATCCGGAGGGAATATTTACTGCTTGTCAAATGTGCCAAAATGCAAGTTTTAATCAGGGGAAAATCATACAGACTGTTAGTAACTTTGTAAATGAAATGCTAATTGTAATTCAGATTACACAGCACAGGAACAAATATACATGTAAAGAGAAACGCAGACTCATGCTAATATTTGAGTCTTTAGGATACTTAAGGGCCTCATAATATTAGAGTGTATCAAAAAGATAGAAATACACAAAGGTACTGTATTGCTGATACCATGCACAACATGTACTGTGCTTGTGTACAGCAATTGCACATGTACAAGAGGGGAGAGTGTGTGAGGAAGATTTGATATGCATAAATGGGAGTGTGTATTACTGTTAGATCATCATCATTATCATATTTGGCTGTAAACACCCAGAGAAACACAGGCCAACTACTGCCAGAGAGCTGTGAGATGTTTTACCTCTGCTTTGACTGCGTCCTCTCTGCCAAGGTCCAGCTGCCCAACCTCCTGCAGCCAAGGCCACAACCCTGTACAAGTACTCTTTGAAAGGTGTGTGTGTTTGCACACAGGAGGAGGGGGTTGAGGTGTACATGGGGCAGGAGAGGTACAGATTTTTACAATAAGAAGAAAAACATACACGAAAAAAGATTCATCACATGTTCATCATCTAAAATCAATATCATGATTAATTGTGGCATTTACCTTGCCAACAATATCTTATCAAACAGAGCTGTGCACAAGATTCATCACAGTGTTGTTCTCATTAATGACAGAAGTGTGCCCACATGACTGACATGACATCTCTTTTGTTCACTGTCTGCCTGACTTAGATAGGACGTGTGTGGATAAATAAAAAATTACAACTGGAACAATGCTGACTGGACAAACAGCAAGCTCTGGTTGTGTATTTAGGCCTGTAGAGTGTGACTCTTTTTGGTCAGTTATAGTCATACTGTCAGTAACTGACCTTTAGGTTAGTGTTGGAGCATAGCAATACCCCCAGTGTAAGATAAAATCAGAGTGCACACCATATTGACAGATGTGTAGCAGACTTATGTGAAAATAAAAAAGAAAGCACCAGACTCTGTTCGTGTGTTCAAATATAGATATTCTGGATATGAGGTGAGGGTGGATATGAACCTCCGTATTAGAATTTTCCATCCTGATAAATACTATACTTTATAATTCTCATTCGTAATTTAGAAATACGCCTGATTGCTGATTGCAAATTGACTTACATGCTCCTTTGATAAATGTTGTTTCTTGTTTTAAAAAAATAAAGTATGTGTTGACAGTGTGCTGCTGTCTCTGTGTTAGTGTTAGTGTAGTATGTACTGAGTGTATACGTATTCTGGGCGTTACCAGTGAAAGGCTGTAGACTATAATCTGCGGCTTGTGTCTTCTTCCCACTATACACCAACACTGAATCGTTTCCTCTGCAGTTGTAACGGCTTTCACTGGTGGGACAGCCGTCTAAGTAGACTCTAACAGAGCGGCGGAAGGCAACATAGAGATTAACACTTTGACTGACAGGAGGGTTTGTTTCATCACTTCGTATGGTAAGACGCCTTATGCATCCTCCTAGGCCTGTCAAAAAAGGGAAGAAAAAGAGGGGAGAAGAAGGGGAGGACAAGGAAAAGGGGAGGGAGTGAAAAGAGAAGAGGAGAACATTGAAGAACTGAGAAGAGAACGTGAGATAAGTACATCAAAACTTTGTTTCCATTTCACTTTTTAAATAGTTTAAATAAGCACTATCATCATTCACTCTTAGATTTATTCATTTTACACTTACGGGCCAAAGTCACCCTATTATCGTAATAATTAGGTCACTGGTAAACTTGAAATTGAGTTTAATTGTTAAATTCTAGTTAAATAAAATACTGCTAGCAAATACCAGGAAAAAACAGCAGCAGTACATGGCCATGTGCGGAGAAGGCTTGTTGTCAATGATGTAGCCGATCAAACCAGTGTGGTGCCGAATCGACACTAACCAGGTGTGTTCACTGTTCACTTTTGACTGTTCAGTGTAATACCAGATAATGTGTGCATGTGTGTCTCTCTGCTGCAGAATGTGTGTGACTGTCAGTATACTGCACACAAACTAAACTAAACCAAACTGACATGTCAAACCTGTTGCAGAGAACTGTATGTACTGTATGTACTTTAAGAACAATTTAGTTGCACTAATCACAACCAAATGAAACACTTCTTGGTTGAACACCTGCCATTTTGATTGTGTGAATGTGCTAATTCTATTGCAGTGCATACAAATATACAAATATCTCACTGTGTTTGTGACTTCGGCTGTCCAGAGCAGGATGTATGAGATTCCTGGGCACGCCCCCCAAGTATAATGGCGAATCAACTCTGAGCCTCATTGCTCCTCCCATTCCCGTTGTCTCCTCTGCCCAGTCATTAACTGCAGCAAAGATGAGCGAGCCGCGTTTGGCTAATGAAAGCTGCTTCCAGTCACCATCGCAGTAACTAAGCCCCGCCCACATGCTGAGCTCAGTCACGTGACCTTCAGAGGCAAGAATGAAGAACAGCAGGCCACCTTCCAGCTCCACCTGAAAAAATAAACATAAGAGATCACGAGTTCATTTTTTACCATGTATTTCTACGTTTTATTTGAGCATATTTTTTAGCAAATAAACGATAACTGTAGATGTATCTGTGCTTCTTACCAGCATATAGTCTTCACTTTGTGTGCTGTATGTAAAGAGCAAAAGTGCATTGAGCTGGTCTGTTCTGAAATCCATAGAAATCTCAAAGTCCTGTCCTCCACTGAATACATCTCTGCTAATCTCCAGGTAACCTGAAACAGAGAGGAAAACCAACAACGTGCCATTGTTTTTCTTCCCAAATATTAAGTTGCTATAAATGTGTTGTTTTATATTTAAAAGTGACAAACAAATGAAAGTTTGAACAAGTAAGGCCTTTGCAAACCGATAATGGAGGAAATGTACACTGATGAACCTGATCTTTCCCACTGAGACCAATTAATTATTATGATCATCATCATCATCATATTTATCAACACGAATCACCAACCTCATTATCACCAACATCAGCAGTAAGTGTCTTACTGTGTTGTACCTGAAAAATGTATCTCAGTTGCTTATGAAACAGACTGCTTGCTATGCTAACATCCTTTGCATATTGTGTTGATGTTGTTGGACATAAATCTTTGTAGCATGTATGTAATGTTTATATTATCAACAATAATCAATAAGATCCTACCATGACCCAGAAAATGGGCTCCATCCTCAATTTGAACAGGGCATCCCTCCCAGCTTTCAAACGCTGCCACCTTCTTTGTGGCTTTTGCCCAGTCCAGAGATTTCCATTCCTCTCTGGGGCCATCAGTCATCTTAAAACTCACATCTCTGAGGCAGCCAGAGAATCCCTGTCGCACTAGTCGGGCATCACCTGGTGAGGCAGACAAGGATAAATACGTAAGTTTTAGTTTTCAATTTCGGTGGCAATTCCAATTCAGTGCTTACAATAAGAGTTACCAATTACCAGTGAATATGAGATTAATGATAAGTGTTATAAGGTAATAGGGTAGTAGGGTGGTTGGAGTGAGGCTGAACCTTGACCAGAGGGAATGTTTATATCCCTCCCAAAATAATATTTGATGAGAAAAGAAAACTCAAATATAATCAAGGCCTAGTGGAAAGAATTTTGGCAAAATACACTGTCCTTTGAGAATCAAAAGTTAAAAAGCCAAACCATTTTGAGACAACCATAATGTATCTATTCTACAATCTATTCACATGTTAAAGATTAAAAACAATCCCACATACTGCAGGAATTATTAAGAGTGTATGATGGTAGAATTACCTGAATCCTCTCTTAACAAAGTAAAGTCTTCAGGAAGCCCTCCAATGAATACCCCCGTGTTCTCACCAATAATTGTGCTGCCGCTGGAAGCTGATGCACTTCCTGGTGATAGCGGAGGTATTATGGTGGTGTTACACATGAATGTAGTGGAATAAATTGAGGAATACGGGGAGAAAGGGGAAGAAAAAATATAAGATCAGAACATTCCTGGAACAAAAAATGACAAATCAGAATAAAGAGTTAAAACAATATAAGGAAGGGGGAGTAAACAAGGGTAAAGGCAAACAACAAGAAGAGTTAGGCTTGTGCAGTTTCTGTCCAAATTTACCAAAGAAAGAAAGAAAGAAAGAAAGAAAGAAAGAAAGAAAGATAGAAAGAAAATACTTAATAACATAATTGAGAATAACTGAGGAACATAAGTGTGTTTCTGTATGTGTGAAGCAGTATTTTTCTCATCAAACACAGAGTGGCTGGGATTAACCTAATACCTCCATGTAGAGCTGGGGGATTTACATACATAGAAACACGCATACATGTCAGTCTTACACTGCATGAGCACATCCTTGCATGTATAGGTGAGCATAAATACACTCACAAACCCACACACTGAGAAGATACACACAGTGGTCAGTATGAATATGAGAAGAGTTACCTCTGTATTGATTGTTTACAACGATTGTTCCCACGGCCCCTCGCCTTGTTGCTATGATGCTGTGCCATTGTCCATCATTGTAGCGGTGCCCTCCATCACCCTGCACACTCACAGCCACCGCTGAGCCCTACAACACATAAACATACATAAACGCATGTACATTACGGGTGCTGTAAAGACATCCAGTTGACTTATACTTGTTTCCTATCTCTGGTCTTGCAACTATGTGTCTTACACTAATCACTGAAGTAAATCTACGACCTCTGGCTCAAAAGAGACCACTCCTCAAATCACGGAGCAATCAACCATGCTTACTTTACAACATTTTAAATTATCGCTTCTTTATCCCTCTGTTACGCGAACAAAGTTAGACATTAGGGATCGATGGCATACATCATACACACACCACCCTCAAAAGGACGTGAACACGCACATATAATCATCAAAGTGTTGTTACGGGGCTTTTTGCTACCTATTAAGTATGACATCATTGTTGTGATCAGCTTTTAGCAAGTAGGCAAAGAGTAATGCAGTAAAACAAGAGTAACGGGTACGAGCGCACTAACATAACATATATCTGCACACAGACACATACACACAGTGATGAAGATTTAATGATGAGATCAATAAATGTATGAATGCCAGAGTATATCAGCCTCTGACATCTTTACTACCATTGCTAGACAGCTCTACTTAACAAGACAACATGGGAGGAGTCTCTCTTCTGCTTTCGCTGTCTCTCTCTTCTACACATACACACAAACACACCCGTCCCTCACCTAGAGATACTGGCAGTGGAAGCAACTAACACTCAACTGTTGCAACTAACACTCAACTCTTGCCCTGAGCAAGGCGCTGATCAGTGTTACTGGTGGGCAGAAACCTCACTTTAGTAAGCACCCACTGATGACGGTGGTGGTCCTTGCAGATGCACTTGTACAGCACTTGACTGAGGTGTGGCCAATGGAAGAATGGCCAATCTCTATAACGTACAGTAAGTAATGGTGTTTGTGCATTTGTGAGTATGAAGGCAATCACTTATTGATACAGAAAGGAGAAGGATATATGAAGTGGTTTGTTACTCCAACACCAGATGACATCCACCTCTGTGGTCACCTCACTGGCCTCACCTGGTATTGTCCACATGTTACCCATTGGTGTAACTGTCATGTTTACATACTGTAGTCTTATTCCAGGTCCTCACCAAGATACATACATTTTAAATCTTTGTTATTATAGTGTTAACCTTCTATCTACAAGACAGCGTCAGTGTCTATCCTTAGGTTACACAGGATCATGTGTGGGCCTTGAGGTCCTAGGCAGTAGTAGTTGTTTGGCTTTGTTTGAGGAAAGCAGGTGCCAGCCTATCTCGGCGTTGTGGTGACCAGGGTCGAAGAAACTGAATGTTGATGTTCCATTAACACAAACAGACAACACTGGCTCCACTACAATGTGCTGACGGTAACATAAACGTGGGTAAAAACATTCTCTTTGACTATTTATGGGTGCACAGTGTTTGTGGTGTTATCTGTAGGGATTAAGTATGACCACCAGCATGAGTTAGGCAGAATATGAAATTTGAGAGTATTTCTCCTTGTTCAGGCGTCAATAAATATTACAGCATAAGACATCAGAGGCTCCTGAACACTTTCTTCCCTCCTGACCTCACCATTGACCTTTGATTTCAGCAATTTCTCCACAACAATGTCATTTTCAAGCACTGTCTTTTCAAAAGAAATCTCTCTATACAATATTATATCTTATTTGTCATTTTCAAGGTCCAATGGTCATGCATCACCACTTTATGTGAAACATGGAGTACCTCAGGGCTTGCTTTTTGGTCCTCTGCTCTTCTCTCTAAGTTTTACTTCTTAGCCAAATTATACACATATGCCATCCTAGATGTCTGCTTAAAATGCACATTTGCAGGTTGCAAGCTGGCTTCACAGTTTGTGAGACCACTCACTTGGTCAACTATGGCAAAGTCACAAACCTTAACATAAAAACTCCTCCAGAACAGCTTGTGTTACTACAGTTAATGCACACTTAAATAACACTACTCATCACATGTTTAGCTTTTGTTATTGAATATTACAATGAATTACAATGTTTTATTCCACACAGGCTAGAAGACTGTAAAATACCCTCATGAGAGCCACCTCCTGAGAGTGTTATTGAGCTAAGAGAGAATTAAGTATAATATAATACAATTTGTGTATTTGCAACTTGTCTGGGTTCTGTATACAGTCATGGACAGACAGTGTAGTTACCAGTTGCTACATACACCTCTGTGTACTGGGGCAGTCAGTGGTCCATAAATCACTATTCAACAGAGTGTAAACTATGTGTGTTTCACACAGTTTGTGAAAGTGAGTTAACTCCAATGATCCGGACCATCTCTTCTACGTGTGAAAAGGGATGTTTTTTAAGCTTGCGTGCTTCTGTGTTCTTGGTGTGTGTGTGTGTGTGGCAGCTCACATGTGCACATATTTATGAGCATATCACTTCCCTGTGTCATGCTAAATTACCCCCCCTGCACTAGTAATCCCATTAGGCTAGCTCAACAGGCTAATAGGGGGAAGTAATGGGCCCAGCTATATGTATCTAGGGGAACACTAATAAGCCGTGACACCACTCCCACTGTTAATTACCCCAAACTAGCCTAAACAAAGGAATCAACCCAGTTGGAGAAGTCACACCCACACATCCAGCATTACACATAACCACAGACACACACACTACTTAACAGTACAAGTTAACAAGGATATATTCAGTGACTTAGACCCCCCTGCACACACAGACACATCCCATGGTTACATTTTGATCAAGTCATTTTGATAACAAGTATTGGATAGTGATAATGATGAGGAAGGATAGAGTGTGTGTCTGTGTGTTTGTTTGAGTGTGTAATTAGTTGGTGGCCTCATGGAAGTATGTGTAATCATCTCCCATCATCACTTTCATCATCGAAGTCGTTGACTCTTTAACCCCTCTACATGTGTCTGTATGGATGGATAAGGGAAGCAGGGCTGTGTGTGTGTGTGTGTGTGTGTGTGTGTGAGTGTGTGTTCGCAAGGGTGGAAAGCTTAATTAGCTTGCAATTGGTATTCACGCGTGGTGACTGCAGGGAATGAGTTAATTGCAGTCCAATTCAAACGTTGACACACTTTCAAAGTTTTTTCCCCTCTCCCTGTCTCCCTGACAGAAACCAATGAGGGGCTACAGATCACATTTATTAGATGAGAGCAAGTGAGAGAGAAAATGGGAGAGAGACAGAGAAAAAGAGAGAGAGGGGAAGAAAAAGAGAAATACAGAGGTGGATCACAAGAAAAGGAGAAAAAAACACAGGGGAAGGTGAGCGAGTAAGTAAAGTGAATAGAATAGAATGGAACAGAATAATAAAATAAGAGACTGAATGAAATGTGGGAATGTGGATGAATAAATTGGTGAAATGGCAACTAAGGACAGCAGTACACTTCAAAACTAATACAATCTGGCGTGTTCTTTCTGTCGATATGGCACTATAAGGAAAACTAAACTTGCTGCAAAGCTATGCGTCTTTGTTTATTGGTAGTCTAGCTTAATTTAGATGATCACAAATAAGTGGAATCAATCAAATAAACATTGGTCCCTCAACAAACGACATAAAGAGTATTACTAAAACAAAATGATAATAAGAATAAGAATAAGAATGAATTCCCCTCCTACTTTTTAAGAGAAATTCTAACTTTGTTTGAAGTTTTCTCCCTTGTTAGATATTTTGTACTTCTGGAAAACACACAAAGGTGACACCTCATTCAATCACCCTGCTGTTGGAACATTGTTTTGTCTTTTGAGTTATATACTACTATGTAAATCAGTCAGTTGAAATATCAGTACTTAGTGCTCACATTCTTATATACACTTACACTCATACTTTACATACCTGTGGGTCAAACAGAAAGTAAGGGCGTCCATTTTTGATCTGAATAGCCAGGAACTCTTCCTGATTTCCCGCAGAGAACGCACAGAGCAGCAGGCCATGTGGGGATCGAGTCTTGAAACTCAACTGAACACCTGATACAAAGTAAGACGAGGAACAAGCACATGTGGAGACAGAGAAGGAGTAGGAAAGAGAGGGAGAGAGAAAGATTAACATTTTATTTTATTATTTGTCCTCAGGAATTTATTATGGAATAAATAATACTTTCAATGCACATCAAACTGTATCACTATGAACAATTAAATATGTTCAAAGTAGCACTCTTTAATTGAGGGGCAGCAGTTAGACATGGGTTGATGTAACTCAATCAGGGACCTGTAGTGTCCCATAGTTAAACCTGGTGTTAAATACCCAGCGTTCCCATCTAACCTAAAAAGAACCAAAAATTAATTTTTTAAAAGAAATCAACTCAGTTATATGATGTGTGTGCGTCTTCCCTTCATACTTTTTGACAACACTTTAATTTGTTCAAATCTAAACACCACCTGAACAACACGACGGTACAGGGATCAAAACCCTCAGCCATAGTTTTCATGTAAGGCCTATCAGTGTCTTCAGCTTTTGAAGCAACGTGTAAATGTGTTTAAACATTTCAATCACTCTTCTATATGGAGGTATGTAGCTAACTTCAAGAAGATTTGTTAAATCAATCACAAGAAAACATTAAAATGTTTTTAAACTGCATATATTTAACTGTTTAATATAAAACAGTAAGACGTATAAAGAAGTAAGATATTTCCAAATAGATAAATAAAGCCAATATAATATCCTGAAGCACCAACTGGAATGACAACAGAAGAAGAGGAATATAATATAATTTCTGAGCAGGTAAGTAACTGACCAAAAAGTTGAATCTACTGTATCATTCCAACACAGCTGTCCTGCCTCGGTTGGGGTGCCTGTTTGTTAATGCATACTATGAATCAAAGCTTCAACAATGTGGGAAACTTGTGGGTTCTTAGACCAGCAAGACCTCTGACACACACACACACACACAAACACACACACACAAAGCACAGAGCACAGAATTCATCCAACGTGCCGTCTTGTCATGTTACCATGGATCAGAGATTGGATCTTAATCCACTATTAGATCCACATAGCGACACAGAGGATGTGATTTTATGTGTGTGTCTGTGAGTACGAGTGTGTTTTCTCCGCTCTGTCTGTCTCTGAAGGGAAAAGAAGTGTGGGAAGATCTGAGGAGTTGAATGGAGGCAGTCCAGGGTTCATCAGAAGCCAGTGTTAGCAAAATAATTAGTGTGTGAATTCACTTAACGTGGAGAAAAGTCAAACAGTTACATGGCGAGCTCAAGATGAATACAGATTAGTCATTTCAAAGCTGCCAGTTTTCACACTATTTTGAATAAAAATACCTCTTTAACTAGATTTATTGTTATGGTAGTTGTTGATATATGGCAAAATATATTCAAAGTCAATTCAAGTCAGTCTTTTTGTTTCATTTGGTAATGAAATATACATTGCATTCCTCTTTAACTTAACATTTTAACCATTGGGACATTACAGGGAACAGTCTATAATAAACATGGACAATACACAGGACAAAACCAAAAGATGGATTCACGATGGATATCATAATCTTTGATATCCATCGTGAATAAATGTCCACAAATCTGTTTTCTTCAGTATCAAAGTGATGCAGCAATAGCTGTCAAGTTGTAAATCCATGCCAACATTGCAAAAAGGAATCTCTACTAGCCATTTCAGTGTACTCACTAATAATGGTGCCAATTAGCCAAAAAGGCAAAAACAAATACAGGTTTTGAAAACAGGGCTTAGAATTTAGTGCCAGTACTTTAAACTAGTATTGCAAGAGCCCATCTGATGAGGCTTCTTCTGAAGGTTTTATTTTTTTTTCTTTCATCATATTGACAGCATGATTGACATATTTGATTTTACTTTATCCATTTGAAGTCAAGAAAAAAAAATAAATTAAATTATTAAATTATAGGAGGACCAGGAGTTTGCCGAAAAACAGTTGGTAACTGCAGCAGTAATTATTACTGTGGTGAGGGAGGAAAATTATCCTCATACTGTACGTGCTCTGGATGGGCTTAAAATCACAGCCTAGGTGATGTTAAAATCATGCCACGTGCCTTGCTTTTGTTTGTTTGTTTGTTTTTTTACTTTTGCTAAGCATCACACAATTATTAAATCCATTTCAGTCCAGGGTTAAAAATTCAATAACTATGGTAGTAGTGTACAGCTAAGACAAGACACATATGTTCTTTACATTGGACTTGCAATCTGTACATTAGGCAGGCACCTGTCATTTACATTCATGACCTTGTCAGCAGAGATGAGTGAAGTCATGACAGATACCTGACATTACATTACACCCCTTTAACCTTCTCTTTGTGTCACACTCCTGATATCTCATACCTTCCTCTCTTTCTCTCCTTTTAACCTTCCTCTTCTTCTTCTTGACCTTTTCATTCTCCTTTCCTCCACCTATTGCCTCATCCTGCTTTCTTTCTCTCCTTGTTTTTCATGTATCCAACTTTCCTCCCTCTGTTAGAAGCAGCATAATTATTAACACAAATGTTATACACAATTGATTATATAGTCATATAAAGGAATGTTGAGCAATATCCTATCCATTGTGCTTTTCTCCATTTTCTTAAGATCGACCGGGACCTCCAGAGTTTCCTCGTGTTATGCTGCATTTATAAGGAAACCACTTTGGATAAATTATTCAAGAGGTCCAATCCAAGCCGCACAGCTGCCAAATACTAGCAATGGTGGTAAGGATATCTGAATTAGTTCTTCTAACCTTACTAGCGATGGCAAATAAATAATGTGACTATTGAAGTATTTTTATTCATATGCCTGCTGATCTTGTGAAGAATTAAACAGCAGGTGCATACAGTATGTTATTACAAAGCACCTCTGTAACCAAAATTGTTACAACGCACAGTGAGATATTACATTACCTTCTAGTTAAGATGGACGTGAGGTAAGAATACACTCTTGATGTTTGCATATAATGTGGAGTGGACTGTTGTGTGTAATCTGTTGCAATACTGAGGGACAGACTGTCAACGCATGCTTGGCCAAGGTGTTTGGTTCAAATGTACAGCAGCTAAGTGACACAGCTCGTGCTCAGCATTACTTCCTTCAGATTTACCCACAGGACTTGTGCTACTTCACACTGACAACCACTTCGGAGACATCATCAGACAAACCTGAGCACACATCATGACAGGTGTCTCTGTTTCACATGCAGAGTACATGCAAGCACACACACACACACTAAAGCTTGACAGAAATGCACAAGCTCAATATACACAAACTTTCTCCACAACAGGCCTTCATTACGCAGGTACTGCACATCATATCATTGATTATGTTATTACATACTGATATTCTTTATGCAGTAGTGGAAATTTTGAATGCAACCTTGAATATCCACACCAAGAAGTGTGGAAAAGACTGACCAACCAACCATCCTTAAGCATGTGACGCAAAAACATGGCATGTATTACGTGAACTGTGAAACTAATTTAAACAAATGTGTTTCTAAACAAAATTTGTTTTTTGTTTGGAAAACGGCAAGACGCGGCTAACTGGACTAGGTTGTGTGTAATCTACAGCATGCAATGCAGAATATTGAGTCAGCCCAGCATCTCTTCTGGACACAACACCAAGAGTAAAAAAAAAGATTGCTTTGTGAGACCTTTGGTAATAAACTTGTATTGCGTGCTGTGTTGTCTCACACTGCTGTCGTTTCAAAATCGGAAAGTTTTTTCATGAGTGATATATTACTTAATGTACTGTAAAGAATACATTTTATGACCTACAAGTACATAAAACCAATTATACTCACACCATCGACTCTGGAGTTGTTAAGAGGGAGAATTATATTGTTTAAATAGTCTTTTGTAAATTAAAAATGATTAAGGGCTATTTTAAATTGAGTTTATTGTTCACAGTTAATGCACTGTACCTCTCTCTCTGTGCCTAAGCGAACAAATAGACTTTGTTACATTCCACAATATTTAGCATTTACATACAACAATATTCAGCTATTTACAGTTTTAAGTATAGTCTTATTTATTAGGTAGTATTGTTTCATTCCATTGTTTCTCCTCTCTCTGTCTCAGTAAACAGTGGAGGTTGTGTGCAATCATCTACACAACATAACCTGAATAACTCCAGTCATGTTAGCTCTGTGCTGGCATTAATCAGAGCCTGGCGTATTAATGAGAGCGCGGCAGCTAGCTAATTACACCCATAGATTCTGCAGCAGCCCATTAAATATACAAATGACAGAATTAAAGAGCCCAGCCTCTTCTGATTAATCTTTAAATGGGGAAAAACTAATGATGTCTGTGCAAACTTTCCCTTCACACATTTCTCCCCCTCTCCTCTCAACGTCAATGCCTGGCAATCAATCATATTAATTAAGGAAAAATAATTTGTATCATTTAACATTTCCCTCTTTCCCGCTCAGTTGCTGCAGCGGTGCTGCAGCAATGTACTGTATTTGACATGTCTGGAAATTATCCAAGTCTATTTGTTCCTGCATTCATTTTTTTTCTTTCTTTCTTTCCCTCAGCTATGTTTGTGATGTTTCATCTCTCTTCATTTACTGTGAGTTGTAGAAATACATCTGGATTAGTGAAAATATGACCAGGCCATCATCCTCATTCCAATCAGCCCATTTCAGGCTCAAATACTGAAGAATTATAAATGAGGAGAGAGGAGTACATAATCTGTTTTGAACCAGTATCCATTTAAATAGATTATCAAATAATATTGTTTTCCGCACTTAACTTAGACGCACAGTCCTTAATTCAAAGATGAACAAGGAGAGCAGGAAGTCACATTTTAGGGTTTAGATACAGAGGCATTACAGATAAGATGAATGGACTAACATGCATTTATGGAAACAAGCACTTACAGGGTATTCATAATCAAAGCATGGTTGCATATGGTTATAATCCTGTTTTATCTAAAGTAAGATTCAGTGTGGTAAATATTGACCTCAAGTACCCCAAATTCATTCAGCATTAAGAAGCATCGTTAATCACAAGTGAGTAGACTTATCATTCATGGAACCATCGATTACTATAACAATAATTGCACATGGAAAACAACCTATTTGGCTAAAAATAATTTAGGTAAAGTGGCCATAAAATTACAGGTGAAAGGGCAAATATGTGATTCTACATGGTAAATCTTAATCTCAACTAATATTTAACATACTGGCCCTGTTCAAAGATGTGCCCTTAATTCACATGTTTAGGAAATGAGAAGCCTGCAGGAAGGGCCTGAATGAACAATTTATGGAAACAACACATTATTAATATTCCTAGAATGGTGCATAATGTTGATGAAGAAAAATGATGATCTGCCGTTTCCATCAATGCTGCCGCTGGGGAAGCAAAAATAACCTAAACTTTTCCCAAGACTTAAAAGAACCTCAATTACAAGTGGTGCATAATCAAACTTTTGTAATGTTTTGAGAATGAAATGTGAGGTCACGCAATATAAAACTGAACGAAAAAGAAGAATTTTACAGTTGTCATTGTTGGAGTTACTAGGTTTCCACAAGACACCAACAATTGACGAGTCTCTCCTCTGTGATCAATTGACTCTCGAGGGGGCATTACACTGCATTACATTCATAATCCAATTTGGCTTTGATTTGTTCGCTGTTCCATGCGCTTCGATGGGAATAATTGTCTGTAGATGATGCTATTAGTATTGATGGTTGTAAAAGGGCGATGGTTTGAGGACTGCCGACACATTCATGGTCCAGAATAGATCCGGTCTGAAAGTGATTGTCTGATCCATTACCCTTTATGAAGGAGGAGAGTGGAGGAGATGAGAGCCTCCCCTCAATAGCAAAACTCATCATCTATTTGCTGGCAGTATTCAAAGACATCTATGACTGTCCACAAAGACATCAACAAAAATTATCATTTGTTGATTTGGGATAAAAACACAGTGGTCAGAGTTCAGAGAGGGCAATAGACAAAGCATAAGAGGTAAGACATCTATAGGAATTTCTTACCATTTGATCAGAAATTGTTTTTTAGTGATTGGAATTGACAGCTGGGGCTTGGAGAGACCAAAGCAGAGGTCAAACCGGTGATTTCATTAATAATAAAATCTCATCTGTAATAAATTAGAATCCAGAAAAGGCTTGCTGAGTATGAATGCTCTGTTTCTGCCAAACCCTTTTTCACATTCATACCTATTCAGACTGCTCACATCCATAACAACTCACAAGTTATCCTTTATGGAGAAACTAAAGAAAAGGTCTCATCTCAGTGGCACTAGTAAATAATAAATATTTATAATATTAAAGATTTCTGATCTTCAAACAGGCCTTTATGATAACAGTAGTTTTTATCAACCACTTAAATGCTTTGAATGCGTGCATGGAAACTACTGATGCCTCATTAAAGCAGAGTTGAAAAGTGGTTACTCATATTGCTCCATTTTTATCAATGTTTCATGTCTTTTTGATTCTAAATTCTCGTTTCGTCTCATCTCAGAGGCCACTAAAAGGTCACCCTGCAATCCTGTGGCTCTCATCAGTATCGAGACACGGACATACAGTTTGGGCTGTAAGTTTCTGATATTTCAGATGTAAAATTAACACTACGTGGAAGCCCACTTTGGCTATTTTAGAGATTACAAGATTAAGTGACCAACACAGAGAGCTTTGTTGACTCAATTATGGTTGATCATGGTCACATAAGGATTACAGATGAAAACTTTAATCAACACAATGTCATCACAGTTTTAAAATGGTTTGTGAAGGTTTTATCTATCACCCATATTTAAACGTGTCCACACAGAAAGACATAACTGGTGATACAAGGTTTGTGCAGGACAGTGAAGTAATCTCAAGTGGCATCGGAGAGCTTTGCCTGCTCAAATCCCACTGATTAGTATCAGCAGTCATTAATTATGAGCGTCAGACTGGGTGATGTTCTCAGATGAAGCAGAACATGTTTGGCTGTGCAGCTCAACCCTCTAATGATGCTGGTAAACAGAAAGATAATTGTCCTTTGAGATGACTGGGGAAGTCATTCTGAAAGAATGTCACCAGAAGAAGAAGAGACCGCAGTGCGATCACTGAACAACACAAAAATACACCAACAAACACAGGAATGTATGTATGCATGTGCACACAGACCCGCATGTACAGTATACAGCAATGGAGACAGACAAACCGTCCAGGTACTGCATGTACCTGGACATACCTGTGAAGTCAGTGTTGACAGGAAGGGTGTCACTGGGAAACTGGTGGTAAGTGCTCCCTGTGAATCTGGTTCCTCTGACAACAGGGTCTTGTGGGTCAGAGAAAGAAACGTCTGTCCTCTCCACCTGGAAAAATATAAACATATGCTATATAAATATATATATAACCATGTAACGACAACATTAATAATAATTAGATAACAAGTACATACAGCACAGAGTAAAAACGGGACATTGTTGCATATATAAATTGTGATTAATTGAGATTAATACTGTCTGTAATCTTAGATTAGCATGTCAGCCTTCCAGCAGTTGCTAACTACCAATAAACACAAAGCATAGCTGAGGCTGATGGGAATGTATTCACTCATAAGCAAAGTAAAGTATTGGAACAGTTTTGGTATTTTGACGTGTTCATGCAAAGTCAAACGATCTCCAAAGAAATTTGAATAAAATAAACAATGCCAACTGGCATATGATGTGTGAAAATCAATACTCTTACAGACCTGATATAGAGGGTGTGGTCCATTGAGTTGCGCTGGTGGGTCCCAGTCTAATTGAATGGTGGTTTCATTTACTGGATGTAATTGAGGTTGAGAGAGTCCTTTCGGAGCTGAGGAGACAGGGAGAACATGGGAGACTGGATGTCACCTCAGTTCAAATAATAAAAAAATAATAATAACCAAACCTAATGTTTTAATCAGATTTTCATAGTACATTTCAGAACTGCCTTTTTACTCCCTTAATGCAGTGTTTTGTGTGTTGAATGTATCTAAAATGTGAGTATATAGAAACACTTGAGCAACGTACCATACCTAACTCAAAAACACTCTAATCTTGTGGTTGTAATCATTAATAAAAACATTCTGTGATCTTGATGTCTTTAGCTCATTTCTCTCACGCCTACTGTATGTCTAGACTGGACAAAAGTCCCACTTTCATTTAACAGGAGGGTCAATTTAATTTCCTTCTTTCACTTTAGATGTTAAATTAAATGTCCCTTTGAAACATACTGGGAGCAACTGGAGCCGCAGCTTCAACACGAATCATAAATAAATCAACTGTAGACTGGCTGATATGGTGAGAGGATATATATATAAGAATGGAGGGAGAAATATAGCAAGTGATGGACTGGTGTAGAGATGGGAAAGATGTGCGTGCATTAAGTGTCATTCCATCGTTGTGTTTCTGTGTGTATGTGTGTGTGTGTGTTTCAGTAATGGCCTAAATGGTCTGTGGTAGGAGTAAATTAGCTCTCAGTGACACGCATGCGGACCATCTTTAGTGTGAGTTCTAATAGAGCTCTTAAAAGGGAAGTGGACAGCTTGTCTTAGGCGGCTCATCTTGCCACATCAAACCATAAATTACTGCCAATCGATAGCTTACCAGTCTATTGAAATTGAGCTATGGTGACATTTAGAACATTGACTGTGCCACACACAGCTTGTTTTAAAACAGCAGTATGTGTGTATATGTGACTGTTTCAAAATTACAGGAGAGAAATTGTTATAGCGCAGAATCTTTAAAATAGGATGTAGGTGCATGTGAGAGCCTGTAAGAGACCTTTTCATGTGAACAACTGACCCTTGCGCTATCTGTACATGAGGAAACACAAGCCACTCGCTGCATAAGAGGGCAAGCCAGGTTTCCTGGGCTTCTGACTGAAACCCAGTGGCAAAATGGACCACGCTCCGCTGGTTCTGAGGGTTGATCAAACTGGACTGACCTCAATGAACTGGAGTATCCCTGGGTGACATCTGACTGTGAGACCGTAATGTTACAGAGGATATTATGACTGATTCACTCAACCTAGCAGAGCTACTGTCACCTATGATGGCACCCAACATCAGTTAACACCCAGGACGTGTGTGTACTTAAAGATTAAACTGTACTGGTTTAAAACTAAAAAGAAACATAGTTTGTCTTCTCTTTCCAGATTACTCCAATTCAGATTCTATCATGTTGGGGCAGTTTTTTGTCTCGGTGGGAGTGGGAGAGACACAACACTAATTTCACCAAACTCCTGAGTTATTCACAAGTACATTACATTACATTAAGTACATGCTGTCCTGGGGGTCATTACACGATGCACCCAATAGTGTAAAGTCACCTGCTGCTTTAGCAAGGTGCTTTTTGGCACCTTGGCACTTCTATCATTGTACAGCTCTGCAATGAAATAAATGATATGGCATTGACTTTTTTCAGTGTCCTAATAAATGAATGTATTTAAGGTATGCAGTCTGAAGTTTGTAAAACCAGCAGTTTATGAGTAAATACCAGAAAGAGCAAGCATCTCGGAAAAAGAACAAATACTGTTAGTGTAAAAATGCAATAAATGGTGATCTCTGGGATTCTAATGTGCTGGTCTCTATTCTTCGTATGTCATGTATTCATTTATTGCATCTGCTTGTTAATTCGCTAAAATGTACTTAACACCATGACACGTTCAGTTTGACGAAAGCCACTTGCCTTATCATGCGTGTGCTCAAACACACACATGTACACCCATGGACAGAAGGTTAACAGTCCACCAGAAAGGTTAATTTTAGCTGCCGACATGGTAATGAAGCAGCTAAATCATGGGCCAGCTCCCAGGAGCAATTGTGCATGTGTGTGTGTTTTCTGTTTTTACAGCGACTGACATGTCTTAACAGGCTCTTAGCGTACAGTTACACCACGCACACAAGTACACCACTTATTGACATGGTGATCCCTTGCCATGCATATTTCTCTCCTCAAGAAGGGCCTCAGGCCAATTATGCGTAAATCAATAAAGTTCCTGTTCTGTTGAGTGGTGTTACAGTGCGAGTGTGTATGTGTGTATGTCTCTTTGTGTGTATGTCTTGTAGAACAAGCCTTTATGGATGTAGGATACATAAAACATCACCATCAGCCCCTGATTAGCCACTCACTTTACGTCGTGATCGATAACTTTGTGGAAAGACACACACGTTGAAACAATTGCAAATGCATCCACACACATGGACGGAGGGCTCTTTCCTGGTGTCATTACGTCTGTCTCGGTGTGCGCGCTAATGTTCAGTCATGTGCTTTGGTGTAACTCCAGTGGTTTCGCAGATGCTGTCTACTCACTTACAGCAGATGGTAGCTGACTCTAATGGCCCAGCCTTATGTGTGGTAGATTTATCAGTGCATCAGTACCACGCTCAAGTACACCATACCAGCAGTACCACTTAATGTGGGGATTATTTCACTCACTGAGCTTCATTCAGGATCAGTATCACGATGTTTATTTATAGGCTATCTGTTAAGACCAAACTGAAAGAACTTTGGTTTTTGGGGACCAAAGAGGCTACAATGAGTTGGGAGAAGAAAATCGAAGACACAAGAAAAGAGATTACATACATACTTATTATACTATATTCCAAGCTGTGAATTTAAGATCCTAATAGAACAAATAATGGCTTAGCACAGACAAAATCGGGGTGATTTGGGTTTTACAGCCTGTCAAAACTTCTTATTCTGATGCTGAAGAAACTGACTAAAAATAATAATAAAAAAATAAATAAAAAGAAGGCAACAGCTTTTCAAAACTTCATCATGTCATCTCATGATTACACCACATTTGTTACCTACTGTTATGTTACAGAGAAAAAAATGTTTTCATACATCATGAAGCGGGTATGTACTTCCCTTTGCAATAGCTTAGATTATTAAAAATTCTTATCATTTTGTGTGAACTTTCAAGATGACAGTTTTAAACTAAATGAGAAAAAGTGAAGCTGTGAGTTGTGGAGCTACAGCAGAAGCTCAACACCCACAGCACATGCTATGCAAATTGATTTAAAAAATCTGGCAAACGACATATGCCATTATCATTTCTTATACTTGAAACAAGGGACATCTTTGGTGTTGGATGAAACAAAATGGTGGCAACAGATGTGGCTGTTAAAAATACATTCAAAAAGTCAACTGGGTACAATAAGCCATATTGTATTGTACTGTATTACAGTCAAGAGAAGTCTTTGGAATCACTTGAAATAAACATCGTCACTGTGTCAACAGATGTAGCCATTAAAAATACATTTAAAAAGTCCACCTATTACAATGCGAAGCATCATTCATCACAATAAACACAAAGCAGGACTTTTTGAGAATTGTATGGAATGAAAATATTCGCTATGTCAACAGATGTAGCTGTTTAGAGTACGTTCAAAAGCTTAAATCCCTGAGCAAGTATTTATAGATAAAAGGTTTTTTTTTCCCCCCAGCCATTTAGAGCACCCATTGTCTACTCACCTAAAGGGATAAACAAAACAAAATCAAAACATAAAATGAGCAGCAAGAATAGAAACTGTGAGTGAACAGATGGAAACGTGTGTTGGGGGGGTCAAGGGTGCAATAAGTATATTGCAGAGTGATTCATGTTCCTCTGCTGCCATGTGCTATTTTGTGTTTGAGTGGAAGCAGCAGCTACAGATAGAAGTGGACCGAGTAAAAAAGTGGGAAAGAAACAGACGGTCAGAGAGAAACAGCGTGAAGACGCCGAATAAAAATTCTGTGTCTGTGCGTCTATGTCATCTTGCACTGATCAATTAGCGCTCATCTCAGTCCCATAGATTTTTGCCTGAGTTTGAGTTATTAAACACAGCTAATTCATTCCACTTCCATAATGGTTATAAATCTAAATGAGTGTGAGAGAGAGACAGAGAGAGATACATCATGTATGTGTGTTTCTGTAACTCTGTGTATGTTTGATTCATGGCCAGCAGGAAGTGTGTGCTCTGCCACATTTTTCTCCTTGTAATTAACAGTAAATTGTTTTTACTGCGGCACGCCATGAATATCCCCTCTGGTTAACACGACTAATGCTGTCGCCACTCAAGTACCCAATGACTGACTGTGTGCTTTTGGATGCGTGTCAGCATATGTCAGAGACACATACTACACACAGTATGTAACTGATCACCCATAGAGGTGCATACTGTTGTGATGCCATACTTTACATGCACACTGTATGTGCGTTTGTTCATCTTTGTCTGCATCCTTGTGTGTTTTCGTAACTTTTCCCCTTTTTGATTTACCTGCTGGTAGGGTCCGTCCTGTGCTTGGCAGACTGGTAATGCAGCCTGTGTTTGTGCAGAGTGTAACAGTGAAGTTGTACACATGGTAAGGCTTCAATCCTTTCACTACATAAATAGGCTGTGACGATGGTCCCACTCGATGTAAAACCTGAAATAGAGACACAAAGAGGGATTTACAACTATTTAATGGAGGACATAAATTGAGGAAGGAAACAAACTTGGTGTGTTTCTGACACATTCAAATCTGAAGTGACGGATTAAACTTAAAATTTTTGACGTGTCCAGGAGAAAGACCCTAATTTTACTTTGTTGAGACCACTGGGACTCCACAAGTTGAATTTCTTTCATTGTGTGATTTAAAAAAAACTTTTACTGTGAAAACGTATTATGTTTGCAGTCACACCTCTCCTCAGGTCACTTCCTATGACCCCAGGTCACCCTTTAACCACTCTCTTCTTTGTCCTTCCCTATACCTGGACCCTGGGTCTCTGAACTCAGTAAAGTCTACAAAGCAGACAAGCGAAGAAAGGACAGAAAAAGATTAGGGCCAAAACACGAGAGCCTGCTTGTCCTTAGGATCTCTGGTTAGCACAACACTAACCGAGAGTAAACAAGCTTAATTAGCATCTGCAGCACACACCAAGTCTGCCAGCTGACTTTACAAGGAGCAACGAAGCAAGTTAACGCCAAGCTGTTAACTCTGGGCAGAGAACAATAGGAGCGACTTGTACAAATGGACACCACACAGGAGAGAGCTTTCATGAAGCTACAGCTAACAGTGTAGATGACGAGGTCCAGAACCCTTTAACTTTTAATGTGTATGTACTGATGTGTTAGGTTAGGGTGAGGTTTTTTTTTTGTGATTGTCATTAAGTCCCCTGCTACACAGCTAAGCTGATGTTAGTTTTTCCACACAGACACAAGGTCTTGCGAGCAAATGTATTCTCTATTTAAGTGGACACCATTACTACAGATCATAAACATACAACTTGATTTGGCCATAAACAAAACCTATCTAAAAAAAATCTAAAGAAAGCTCTAAAGTTTCTCTGTCTCAGGTGTAACAGGGTATGTTTTCCTGCATGCAGTGTGTAGATCAAATACACAGGCACATTCTGGTGTGGCCCCTCACACACCTTCTGCACACACTCTTTTGTTCTTTACTTTAGTGCATTTTTGTTTGATTTCCTATTGTGTGTTTCACTTTTTTATGTTTTATTTAATATTGCACATTCCTTGAGACTGAAAAGCAATCAAATAACTGGCTATCATTTTCTTTCTTTCAGGGAACATTAATATTAACTGAAGTTATTCATTATTATATTTAATAGCCAAAATGAACTGATTGCATCTATACAGCTTGGTGTCCCTTTGAACCATCTTAACCGCAACAACTTAAAAATGCTGAACAGGTTCTTTGTATGTTTCACATGAGAGTGAGATACACAGAGTGCAGCAGAGGACCTGCCACAAACAAATTTGTGTGTATATTGGCACAATTTTCACTCAACTTTAGGCTGTAAGTAAGCTTTTAAGTTCTGCAGCTGTCCTCCTCATTATGTAGAAACACATGTCCGAGTGTGGATCTTGTCTTACCTGACTAATAAGTGGAGGAGCATAGGGATTGTTTGTCTGTTCAGTAAGCAAGTTGACCCGATATTCTGTGACTCGTCCTCTGGCGATGATCCCTTCACCCTCAGTGGAGTTCCACTCAACTTTGAGACTGGTGGACGACAGGGCAGACACTTCTGGAGGAGCCATCAACTCTGGGACTGGAAACGGGCCACACATGTATGCACATTAAAATCAATAACAGTGCAAAGAATCGACAGAGCATGAGTGACCCAGTCACCCATATGTTTCTGGTTTATACAGGTTAGAACTGAACTTAAGAACTTCCACTGTCCAAAAATGTCAAAAATCGTGAGTGAAAAGTGGAAAAAGATCAATTTTCTCTCATTATGTCTTACATGTCACAGATTAGCAATGTGTCAGGTTTATGGACTGCTAAACTCTCTGGTTTTCCTTTGATTGCCAAATGATGCATTAAAAACGAACCTTTACACTAAGTCAATTAAAAATAAAACACAAATGTAGTCATTAAACTATACAATACTTTGTGGACATTATGTGGATTTAATGGATTTAGGTACTCCATAATTCTATAGTATTCCACGGTTGCGACAGATTAGAGAGACGGATTCCTTTATTCTACTGTTGATGGCATCTAGCTGTGAAATATGCTGTGAAATGTGATTTCTTTGCAGACATAACCACAGTCATATTCTTTCCTTCTAAAACAGCACATGTACGCGCACAAACACAGACCCACACTCCACATTTAAAATGGTGTTATCATATGCTTGTTATCCAGACACATAGCTTAGAGTGATGTTGGAGGCAATCACTTAGTCCTAATGAGCCATATCATCTATTTGAAATTCAAATACCTTAATGAGTTTCCCCTCCCCCGTACACAGTTTTTATTTCCTCCCTCCTTCCCTACTTCCTTTCTCTTCATTCCTTTGACAAATGCTTGTGTTTTTTATTCAGTTCACACATTTTTTAGATTATTATTGTGTTCATCAAAGTTCTCTGCTAGACAGATTTTCACCAAAAAAACATCACTTCCTTACATTTTAGTGCTTACTCTGATTCTGGATTTTCGTTACGTAATATCATTTTTTGACCACAACTTATGTTAGCCTTTTCTGCTTGAGGAACGGTCAGCAAGCTCCAGGTTGACTGCAACATCATAGCATTCAGAAGCCATTTTGCCAAAAAGCTTTGACAATGAGCATCACGGAAATCAAATCTAGCCAATCAAAGCAATTGTTTCCAATTTGCAAGTTTACTTGACTTTGTTTGATTGCTAATCATTGTTGTTACTTTAACTTATTTCACTGAACTTGGATACATTTCATGACCGAATAACAAAAAATGTTATGTAAGTTTAACCCTGATTACAAACCTCCCTCCATGGTGCGTGCTGTGGTCCACTCTGATGTGACATTTCCTGCCATATTGACACTCACAACTCTCATCTGATAGGTGGAAAACGCCTGTAGGTCTGCTATACTGGCACTGTTCTTAGGGGGTGCGACTGTGCTCCTATTGGCTGGCTGTGCTTCTGGGGAAACACTTGGATCAAACCAACCAGAGTTGGAGAACACTCTCTTCTCAACATTTGGACTTGAGAAGTTCTGTGAGTCCATTGGTCCACGTAGAAAGACTTCATACCTTGTGATAACACCTGTACAGAAAGCAAAATAATTTGTCGTTTTTTACAATAATAAACTCCTCAGTAAAGATGTATTGCAGAAATTCAATAACTGAATCAACAATTCTGACAGCAAGAATTATTAAGGAAAAAACTGCAATGGTTTTCTTTTTCACGCTAGCTCAACTCTTTTTTATTGAATTAGTGTCCCACTGCCAATTCAGCCTGTTTATGATAAAAGAATCAAAGCATCAAGTGTGTATTAGAAATTGTAGCCCCGCTTAATACTCTTCCCTACTGGCAACAGGATGCTAAAATTTGTATATATTTTTTCAATACAGTAATGTTGTTTTGAGGAAAATCTAACATCATCCAATAATGAGAAAGCCCTTGCCAGTGTTTGGCCCTGTAGTAGAAAACAGGCTGATAATGACTAAGTCCAGGCTAGTGCTGTTTAGCTCTCTGGTGAAAACCAGGCTATTGTCCTAATCTCCCTTGCTGAATTCTGCTTGTTAATAGGAAAATGACAGAGCTGGGTTAGCATGAGGACAGAGCAGGCAGCACCAAAACACAATAAGAGACTTACAGACACTGTGGAAAACATGAGTGTTGTTGTAAGTATGAAATACAAATAAAATCGAATTATATAGAGAGCCTTAATGTGGAACCTTTATTAACAAACCCCTGTGTACTGTATCTTTACCCTGTTTTCTGTTTTTCTTTTTTTTTTGTTTTCCTTTACATACACATATACACATATTTGAATGCTAATGTAGTGACTGTAAATTTTAGCTTTAGGTCAAAACACTCTGTTAACCTCCCTGGTCACTGTACTGAAATATTGACAATCCTCTGTTGGAAAATGGAGAATAAATAATGGACCTTGACCTTGTGCTTCCATTGATATGTCTGTCTCTAAAAGTCCATACAACATCAGCAACCATTGATATTTAATTACATTTTTCTCATATGACAATAATGTCTAAAAATAGTCAAGAAAAACAAAAACTGTTGTTGACAGGTGCATTGTTGCGCTGCACAAAAAGCAACTTTTACGCTCACACAGTTGTCTAAATTGCTAGAATGTCTCTAGTTGACACTGCCTGAGCTGAGTCAGGGGACAAACCCACATCATAAAAGGTGGAGGTGTACAGGTCGGGACTAAGATTAAAGTTAAGTCCAGTTGAGAGCATTGTCAACCATTCTTTAAATAATAAACTGATGACAGAAATGAAGGAAGGAGACACAGAGGAACCCATGTAACAAGGCTTAGTATGACACTGGGAGGAAAACAGATTAACAGAGAGAAGAAAAAAAGCAAGAGACACAAACAGAGAGGGAAGCCCAGGTTACAGGGCTTTGTATGACACTGAGCCTTAGAGCCATTACAAAGCTCTCTGGATTTACCAAAGGCAGTTCCAGTTCAGTGCTTATTTCTGTGTGTGCGTGTGTGTTACTGTAGCTGATTCTCATACTTCAAGCCTAAAAGCCATACTACGAGGCAAGTGTCTTATGTTAGTTAAAAATGCGTCTGTCATTTAATTATATAATCCTTATAATAAATAAACATTTGTGCATTCTTAATTGGGTGTGTATGGTTTGTGTCTGTGCATGTTTTTCTGTATTAATGCATGTATGTTTAGGTTCATACCATTTGGTTGACTGGGGGGCTCCCAGGAAGCATGCAGTGTATGGGATCCTGTAGCAGTGACTGTGGGTGGGGGTTGGTTTTGTGGTGGTGCAGAGGCTGTCAGAAGAGACAACGGTGGGGTAGAAGTACATCCCCCAGAAGAGCACGCCTGCAGACAGGGTTAGGATTCAGTCACTGTCAGCTTCTAAGCTGAGCATGCAATGAACATCGATCGATTAACTGTGGCTCAAGTATTCTTGCTATATTATTTTGATAATACACTTCATATATTGAGTATGAGAATCATGTCTCTAAATTTTGACAAGTGATGCAGACACTAAAAACACTGACTGTCTGCCCCACCTACCTGCAGTACTGCAGTGTACTGGGTGAAGGGCTTTAGACCGCTCGCCACAGCCTCTGTAGATAAGCCTGTGTAGTGAATGACAGGCTCTGCTCCACCAGATGACTCCGTGGAGGACAGCACAAACCTGTGGGAGACAAAAATTGTGATAATCAATTCCTCTTTTCTTAATTTTCTTCCTGTCACTATCACTCAACAACACCACATGAGTTTCAGTTAAAAACTAGCACTTGGATGTCACAGTGGCCTAGGGGGTGAGACACGTACCATGTAAAATATACTACAAGGTCCCCCGTTTGAATTACTGGCAGCAGTTCAAAGTTCTAGAAACAGGTCTAGACAGGCAGCAACATTGTTGCAGGTCATTCCCAACATTTCCTGTCTGCATTTCAACTATACACTCCCAATTAAAAGCAAAATGCTCCCAAAATTATATTAAAATAAATAAAAACTCTTATTCAGGCCAGAGTCATATCAGAGAATCAGAGTAAAATTTGGGGCAACTGGACTTGTTTGTAGATCCGTGAAGACGTTTCACCTCTCATCCACGAGTCTTCTTTATTTCTGACTGACTGGCAGGGAAACCCAGGTATTTAGCCTTGGTGGAATCATTAACCAGGCCACTGTTTCCACTTCCACTCCCAACTCCACATTTCCACATATGTTTCTCCATCAGATTTTCTATATTCCAGAGATTTAATATTTCTAGTATTGTACCCTGAGGGAAACTGGCTTTGTGACAAATAAAAATGCTTTTCCTTTCCTCCTTCCACTCATTCCCTTCTACAGCTTAACTCCCCACCAACCGTGCATACTGCACATCCTTTGATTCCTCATAGGCTTCCAGCAAAGAATACATTTTCCCTCCTGAACCTATCAATCCTTCACTTGAATGCACTCTACAGCTGATATTCTCTGTCTTTCTCTTCTGCTTTAATTATTATATCATTGACTCAACCTAACTGTGTAAGTTCACCTCAGTTTCACTTCTCCCGATTCCTTGCTTGAAGGAATAAAACAAAATCTGAATGTTTCGTAACAAAATATATCTCCATGAGAGGTTTCAAGAGGTCACTCTTCAGAGTTGGAATTTTCTATTACTTGAAGCTGTACTAATATGCCATAAGATTAATGATTTAGGTTGATCATCAATGTTTTGCTAGTCAGAAGCCCAACATTGACATAAATATACATAAAAATAAATATGTTGTAAACAAATGTATTTGTTTTCTCACTTTGAAGACCCACACATTGGAGTGAAATGTTGACTCTGCTACCTGCAGTCCAGGGTGCTCTGTCCTCTAAACCTTAACCTCCCGCTTCCCCTCCTTACTGACCTTTCCACTGGGCCTGTGTCATTTCGTGGTGTGCTCCAGTTAAAGCTAGCGGTGCTAGGACCGGGTCGTCCCATAAGGTTTAAATGGAGCTGTTCTGCTTCAGGTGGTGCACCTAAAGTTTGGTATGAGGCTGACGCACTTGTTGTCGCACCGGCCACATTAGCTGTTATGAGCCAGTAAGAGTAGTTGGTGTAGGGAAACAAACCGGTGTCTTCAAATGATCCAGGGCCTTAAGAAACAGGGGAAAAAAGATTGAGAAAGGTGGGGAAAATTTACTGGGAGAGGAGATACAATCAAGGGAAAGAGTTTTAAGTTAAAGAATAAAAGATACTTACTGAAAGGATAATGACTTTGGACACTATAAACTGACTGTCCATCCCTAATGAGTGTGTAGTTGAGTTGGTTTGAGTTTGGGGAGTCAGGTGGATGCCAAGAGAGATGAATGGAAGAATAACTGAGAGCAAAACCTGCTGGAGCAGGCTGCTGGGAAGGTGCTGCACAGATAAGACAAAAATATGGGTGATGGATAGTAATAGTTATTGACAATTACAATTAGAGCATGTTAAATGTAAAAACTAAATTTAGGTTAGGTTAGGTCAACAATATGCTTATACAATTTCTTGTAGGGAGAAGACTCTTATGTCTGTATGATAAATATAAAGCTGCAGTAGCAAGTTAGCTTAGCACAAAGACTGGAAACCGGGAGAAACAGCTAGGTTTTAAGTCAGGTGTGTGGATTTGCAATTGTATGTGTGTCAAAATGTAAAAACAGACCTTTGCTGCAGCCAAAGTGGTTCTCGGGGTCAAAATGACTTGCTCCAGGCTGACATACATCACACTTGTCTCCAGTTACCAGCAGCTTACACACACATGTGCCTGAGTCTGGATGACATGAACCATTGACACTGCCCATCGGGTCACATGCACAAGGTTGGCATCTGGTCAAGAGGAAAAGAAATCCATAATTTTCATCCATGGATACATCTAGCTGGCTGAAAACGTCCAAGCACTCATGATTTATTAGAACCTTGCCATAAATAGAGTTGTAATAAAATAGTGTGCCTTACAGACACAATACAACTTACATACATACACACAATCTATAGCTATAGAATATAGAAAGACATTACAGTTATTTGAAGAACTAATGTTTTTTCAAATGTTTATAGGGTTTTAAAACAATCCCCACAGAGATGCTGTCACTGACAGAATATATTCTGCTTTAGTGGCTGGATAATTGCATAGTTGTAAAAAAAAAATAACTATAATAATAATTGCCTTAATTGAGGGTCATACCATAAGTGTTATTCTTGTGTGTGGATGGTAGGCCAAAATAATATCAATAGAAAAAAATAATAAGTGTGCAAATGTTCAAAGATAACTTGTGACTCAGTATGTGTGTGTCTAAAAGGTGTTGGGTCTTCACCTTAACACTGAGACCCTCACTACCATCTATCCCACACACCATCACCCTCTAGCTGTGAAACTAACTTCACAGAAACTGCATTCCCCATCAGAATTATCAAAATGTGTGTGTGTGTGTGTCTGGGTCACCAACGTGGCGTTACTCTCACTGGGGCTGGGCAGTGGGTGATCATCCGGCCAGCCACCTCACACCTTTACACACAGTCACATGTGCACACTTGTTGGGAGATGTTTGGCTCACACTCACACACACACACACACACAATACACTGGAAAAGAGAGTAACACTGTCTAATCCCTATAACCCTGTAACTGTCACGCGCACGCTCACACAAACACACACTATCTATGTGTTTTTATTTTTTCTTTCTTACACTTACTGTCCTCACATGACCCCTCTCTCTGTCACTCTCTCTCACACACACACACACACACACCACTACACCTTCTTTATTGCCGTGTGAAAAGCCACAGCCTCTTAACGACCTGCAAATTTGTCCTGTCAACTGGTGCTCACACACACACACACACACAAAAACTTAAAAACACACAGGCACAATACGCACATACTCACAAATGCCACAGTGACTCGACCTTCACTTCATTCCCAAGGAGAAAGAAAACACACACATCACACCCACTCTATCTTTTTATATCAGCCTCAAAGTACAGTGTGTGTGTGAAAAAGTAATTAAACGTGTGTATTTAGTGTGATACAGCATGCTAATACAGAAGAGTGACATATATGGAGAAATTACTTTCAGAGATCTTTAGGTCCAAACAAACAAATTATATTCAGTTTTTAAGGTATGTGAATATTACACATGTAATCCCTTATAATAAAATTACATGTGTAAGTGCATGTGTGTATAGCACAGTACTTAATCCCTCCAGAGAGAATTGCCATCATATTTCCTTGTGATGATGGGAATAGCAGTCAGCATTTCTCTGACCCGTTTCTCCATGGAGACACATAGAGACACAGGACTACATCTTCAGCCAACTGCTCACACATCAATTTGTGTGTGTAAATTCATTTGTGTAAAGCTTATTGATTGAAGGGGGAGGATAAATTACTTGATGACATTTAGATGAAGAAATCCTTATTATAGAGTGACTCTGGGCACAAGAAAACCATTCGGCAGTAATAACAGAACAGTTTATTTGTCATTTTTCCTGCACAAAGAAAGAAAATAAGGCAGGAAAAAGCGAAGAAAGGAAGACACAGACAGAGAGAAAGAGAGGGAGGTATAATATGACTGCACTGTTAATGCTTGCCATTTACAAGATCTGCGCCTCCGACCATCTTTTCTTATCATTCTTTTTCTCTCTGAATTTCTCTCATGTTTTTAATTATTCTACTCTTTCCTTCCTTAACTTGAAAACTCTTGATTACTGTGTTGTTATTTCTCCCTCCTTCAATCATCCCACCCCTCTCTGCTGAGCGGAGATCTCAGCCACAGCCCGAACACTGGGGAATATAGCTATCAGGCAAGGTCAGCTAACACACACAGACACAAACACACACAGAGTAGACCACTAGTCAAACAGTTTGTGGATCATCTATCTGCGATGACACCCTGTTGAGAGGAACTTAGTGTGTGCGCGTACCAGTATCACGCAGGGTGTAACGTGTACAGTTACATTTGTGTATGTGTGTTTTAAGTTGTGTGTGCGGCTGTGTGTGTGAGACAGCCTGCAGGTAGAGACATAAGCGGTAAAGGTCAAAGCAGCTCTTAACTCATGTAAGTCATATGTCTGCCAACCAATCTGTAAACTGTCTTTACAGAGACTGCACCTGCTGGCGTGTGCGCTCATAGCTAGCTGTGTGTGTGTGTGTGTGTGCACGCAGGTGGTGCAATTAATGGATAAAAGCTTTACAGGACGCACGACCAAAATATATGCTGTTTGTCTGTGTGCAATTGACTTTTAGGTTACCTGCCCAGGCCAGGGTTGAATCCAAAGAACATCTCACGACATTCGTCACAGCGCCGCCCTCCCACTGAAGGATGGGCACACACACACTGTCCCGTCTGGCTCTCACAACCACGCTGCGATGCTCCCATGGGATGGCAGTCACACTCTGCACACATGCTGTGATCTGGAGAGAGGTAGAAGCCTGGACAGAGAGAAAGATCAAATAAAGCAAAATTATAAACCTTCCTCTCTTTGCCTTGATTTTCAGCACCTTTGAAATCAAATCCAAATGCAGATTTCTGAAAATACAACCCAAAACATCTTTTTTTATGTCTAGGTTGTAATTTACAAAAGTCTTACATTTCATATCACAATTTTTATGTGGATGCCAATGGCCACTGTATGATGAATAAATAAATAATGTCCCACGTAGTGGACTGAAAGTACTACATATGCATTACAAAACAATGAACCTTCATCGACGGTGCAAATTCTGGTCTCTTGTCTGATTATATGGTGCTACAGTGTTTTATATAAAATTCCTCATACAGGAAATGGTGAATGAGAACTGTAGCCTGGTACAATTTTGAGTCCCTCCCAATAAGTATTAGGGGGTGTTGTTTGCCATTTATTTCTAATAATATTTAACACAAAGCCAATAAGTGCATGAGGTTTCATTAAGCACTCTAGGTCCTAAAGTATAAATCAATTCAGTTTATTTTTCTCAAGGCTAATAAACAAAGTAGATATTCTATTAAGCCACTTCAACAGTGAATTCTCAGTGGTATGTCATGTCATGACCTGGCAGTTTTGACAGTTTTTAGGAATGTTTTGTTTAGCAAAAGCAGCGAAATAACAGTACAAAAAGAAAAATGCAACAAAGTCGTGCTGTTGTTGTTATGAAGTTACCTCAATTGGTACTGAATATTGCCTTTATTTTCATTTTGTCAGTATTTGTGAGATAACAACTATTCTTGTGTCCTCTGTTACTCTTTTCAACACCTTCCATCAATACATTCATTTACAATGTGTGTTACAGTAAACCTGACTATGCTGTTGGTCCTTCTCCACTACTGGTACAATACAGCATCTGTTACCTCTTGTCCCATAAGACTAACCACGCATATACAAATACACACACACACAAATTCATGAGGTAATGCACACACAAAAATCAAAGGGAGAAGAGTGAGAAGAAGCAATACTTCCTCTCTATGGTGCTGTTGTTGAATCCTGGCACAAATGGGATAATCACTGAATGGGGATCTGGCAGAAGGCATATGCCAACACACTCGCATACACACACACACGCAAAAACAAACAAACAAAGGAACAAAAACTAAAGGTTTGGACCGTCCATTGTTCCTGACCATTTTCCTCTACCGTTTTTGGGTCATTTAACCTTTGGGCAGTCAATAACCTATCCACTGTATTCATCCAATCACTCCTTACGTTTCTTGTTGATCGATGTATCATCCATCTATCCACAATTATTTCAAACACACTCACCAGGTCGGCAGCCGCTACAGTCCTGTCCATAGCGTGTAGAGACACAAACACACTGCCCGGTGGTGCTGTCACATACTGACCCCGTCACTGTTCCTCTGGGGTCACAGACACATGGTACACATCCCTGGGAGAGCCCCTCTGATGGGACACAAAACAACATCAACACAACAGATTTTCTCCCAAACTATCATGACTTATGCAACAACAACACAAAAGCTGTACACAACAAAAACATAATCAGACAAAAATCTTTGCATTTTATAATTATGGGCAACATTTGTGTCTGTATATGCCCTTCAGGTAAGGTGAACACATCATTTACCTAACACCCATTTTATTTCAATTACAGTAAATACAGTATGTTGCCTCCCAACAGAGTTTTTCTATTTTTTCCTCAGTGTTTTCCCTTACGCTGGTGGTGTAAACTCCTGTTGTAGTAGTTGTGGGCACAGTTGGTACACTGTGCGCCATCCACCCCCTCTCGGCATGGGCATTGTCCAGTCCACATATCACATACACCTCCTGGCACGGTGCCATGGATGTCACACGCACACGGCAGACAGCCCAGGGAGTTTCGCTGCTCCAGGGTGTGGTAGCCATGACGACAAGAGTCACAGAGACGGCCTTCCACATGTTCCTGAAAAAAGAACGGTACAAAAGATGAGAGGATGTAAAACAAAAAATAAAACAAAGATGACTCTGTGTGTTAGATGAAGTATGAATGAAGTGGCAAGATAACATCGTAGCTCCAGCTATCAAAGTTACCCCAAAGGCAGCCTAGACAAGAACCGCCAACAAGGTTTTGAAATGACTGTCGATGTTTGTCTTTAACTGTTGGCTCTGCAACGTTTATTGTCTATAATTCACGTTTTTTTTTTTTTTAATCATAGGTCACCTTATGGATTTATAAACTTCGGCTGTGTGATCATACATGGTGGCAGTTATTCAGACTATAAAGAAGAAGCTGTGTTTTCACTGAGCAGCAGCCACAAGTGCTATAGCAATGGGAAGTATTGGAAAAAACTATGGTTGACATTATTGTATGTAATAATAATAAAATATAATGAAAAAAAGAGAAAATGTACGTAGACTTGTTCACTTGCCTTACACACACACTGTCCTGTATGAGGATCACAGTCTGTCCCAGGTACTGTTCCTTCTTGTGAGCAGTTGCAGGGGGCACAGGACCCCTCCAGTCTTAAACCATATGAACCCCTGCCACAAGAGTCACAGCGCTGGCCCCCTACCCCAGGCTTACACTCACATTGCCCCCCCTCAGGCTCACAGAATGGGCTGAGGGCACCCAGGGGGTCGCAGTCACATGGGACGCAGCCGTCTGGGTGGGACAGGTTCCAATAACCAAACTCACAGCGGTCACAAGAAAGACCTGGAAAGAAACCATGAGGGAAAAATGGCATTTAGAGAAGGAGAGGAAAGAGTGGCACCAGCTGAGAGAAACAGAAAGGAAATAGAAATAAAAAAAAGGAACAGATGCTCGCTTGTTCACCAACTAGCGTTTCGCTTCTCTCTGTTTGCAGACGTGTGTGTGTGTGTGTGTGTGTGTGTGTGTGTGTGTGTGTGCGTGTGAGAAATGTGAGAGCGAGAGAAATGGTGGGTGAGTGTATAAAACTGCCATCATTAGGGCCAGGCCCTCTACATATGATGGATCACTCACCTAAGGCCAAACACTTAATTTCACTGAGCGAGAAAATAAATAAATTAAGCAACTACAAGAAAAGAATGGAGGGAAAGAAAAAGAAGAGATGGTGGGATATAAAGAAGGATAGAGGAGTATAAAAACTATACTGAATTACCAGGTGTAAAAACAAGAAAAGGTGATTTCTGTTCAAGAAAACATTGGCTTTAGAAAAAACTTTTTTCTGTTTTTTTTTTTTAAATAATTATTCATTAACAGGATTTGGATTTTTTTCTTTTAAAAAAACATTGAAAATTCAAGAAATTTTATAATGCAAAAAGTGTCTTATTAATGAGTTAAGCATGAGCATTTAAGGCCTGTCATATTAGTTACATCTCGTAGTATTTACAATCTTATGCAGTAAAGCACATGAAATGAACCGATTAATTGTTTCAGTTCAGTTATTGCTCTTCATTCATTCATTCATGTGTCATTTATTTATCTTAAATGTAGGTCCTAGTCTATCAGATCAGCATGATATTTGGATATTGTGGCAAATTATTTTGTTAAATTATTTTCGTTCTGTTTCTAATTATTGTATAATAGCAAACAGCCAAACGTGTCATACATTTAGGAGGAGGTTTTACGGTTACAGTCGCAGTGCTAGGCTATAAGGCTAGTTAAACTATGATATGCAGTGTGAGCGAGCAGGGCTTATTTGAATATGCCATACGTATTCCATGACAGGCAATCTGTCCCTAAATGGATGCCTGGGGGCAACGCAGTCACCACAGCCGTTTATGAGGGTGCGTGTGTTCCTATGCAGGCGGCGAGTGAATGTGTGTGCGTACAACATACATTCATGAGAGCAAACCTGTACATGTATTCTGTGAGTGTGTGTCCTACTCTGTGTGTGGCAGACACTTGGCATTTCCCCTGGTCTGCCCACTTTAATGATTTTATAGATATGAATGTATTTCTCTCCATAGATCATATTTCATAACAGTGCAATGAAGATATGTCTGTGTGTGTGTGTGTGTGTCGAGGTGTGCGTGCACGTCTGAGTGTGTTGATGGTAAATACGCAGGCCAAGAGAGATTGTAATCAGTTCAGATTAAAAAAAATATACAATATTAACAAAAGTTATTTTCTATTCCTATTTTAAACAACTGTGAAATTTTTTTGTAACTAGTTTTGACATTTAAATACAAATACAAATAAGAGAAGCCACTGAGAAGAATAAAGAGAAAACAGAAGAAAAAAGAGAAAAGCCAGAAAACAATAAAAAGTTAAAAAAAAGTGAGAACGTGTTCAAAGATATTAGATCTGGACAGAAAGGAGGTAATTTTGTGTTGCACGCGTGCATATGTGTGTGTGTTTCCGGGACATGGCCCAGCCCTTTTATCAGTAGCCAGCTGGTTAACAGGCTCATGCATCACCATTTCAAACACTATTATGTACACACTGCACTCTGGCACCTTGTTATGAGTGTGCGCGCGCGACTGCATGTGTGTATCCGTGTCTGTGCGCACACATTTCAATTCCGTCCTTCTGAAGCGTGCCTGCCATTGCTCTACTCAAAGTATCAGCTTGGCGGTAATAAATTGCCATAATCAAATCTCATTTCTGAAAAATACCTGTGGGAGCAACCAAACAAACAAGGACAGAAAAAAACGAAAAGTGTGTCTTGTAAGAAGGAGTGTGAAAAATACAAGGGGCTGCAGCAGTTTGTTTTAATCAACTTGGCATTGAATTAGAGAATTAAATACCAGCTTAGTCCTTGATGGCATGCACACACATACACATAAACACACAAAAAGGTTTATGCGCACACACACAAACAAACTCTTACAATCATACAACACATACAGTTAGGCACAGACAAAACTACATGAACGCACACTCCCTCCCTACATAATATACATAGCCATAGACATACACAAATTTACAAGTTCACATACACATGCCCGCTCACACGCACAACCGCGGGCCCTTGATAGCGAGGCTTAGCAATAACCATGATGCGTTGAGTTGAGGAGCGTTGGCCGGTTTTGCATTTCATACGAGCCTGCTCTTCAAAGACACACAGGGGAGAGAGTGAGACCATTTATCACAAAGAGAAGCACAACGGCTGGAAGCACCGCCAGCAGAAAAGCCTGTTTATTTTGGCTGGCAAAACACTTTGGGATATGGATGTGTGTGCGTTTACGTCTGTGTGTACGCACACGCCCGTGTTGGTGCATGTGCACCCAGTATATCCACTTTTGCTTTCGTGTGCACCCCAATGAGCAGCTGTGCCTATGTATTAATTAAGACGCCATTACTGGACAATTAAACAGAGTAACCGTTCTAATGAAAAGCACAAGTTATCAACAGAGTACCTGGGGACATTCTGTAATAGAAACTATTTTAAGGATCAGACATTTCGGAGCTGAGAGGTGTGCTGCTGTGGTAAAATACAAACGTCTGAAGAGATTGGAAATATTTCCCTTGAATTTTCCTCATCATGCCATCATTGACAGTAAGGTTGCCTGGCTTGAGGGGTCAAGGGGAGTTGCATAAACTTCTACACTGTCTACTGTCCACTGTCTGTGAAGTGCGGTACAAAACGGGCACATCAAATAGATTATCAAAATACAAGAATCTCAGAGATTACAACTTTAAAAATCGAGGTCTGTTTACCTGTGACGTGGGGTTTACATCGGCACTGTCCCGTATCCTGGTTACAACTAGGAACTCCTCCAGCTGAGGGGCTGATGATGCCAATGTCACTGCAGTCACAGTGGATGCAGCCGTCTGGATTTGAGGCTTTAAGACCATACCAACCAGGCAAACAGTCTGCACACTGACGACCTGTTACTGCAACCTTACATTGACACTGACCTCCCGCCTGGAGGTAGGAATCACAAAGGAAGAGGAACAGGCAAGAAAAAGAAAATAAAACATTTAAAAAGTAAAAAAAAATGTAAGAGTTTCAGTGGTTATCAACAATTTGCTGTTTGTCTTGGTGTGTACCTGGGCACACGTCATGCTGCCGTTGATTGTTCCAGCAGTGTGACAGTTGCAAGGCTGACACACATCATGTAAAGTGGGATCAGATTCCTCCAGCCTGAAAAAGCCACTCATACACAGCTCACAGTTTCTACCTGATAGTGAGAGAGACAGAAACAAGACAGAGACAGAAGCAAAGTCGAGAGTGAGACAGAAGCAAAGTCGGTGGAAAATGGTCAGTCAAGCAGCACAAGCACTTCAGAACCAGCAAAATGATTCAAATGATGACTGGGGAGGCTCTCCTTCCCTTCCAGGGAGAAGTGAATGAAGCCGTTTACACAGACGCACTGCAGACAAAATCCAGACACACAACAGGAGACTCTCTGTGTGTCAGACGAGTTTTCACATGTTGACTAAACTTTACAAACCGAGTCTCAAAATGATATCACAGCCCTGTGACACAAAAACTGTCAGCTAAACTTTAGTACCGATCTAAACACCGATGCTCTGTGTTTAGATCCCACCCTGTGGGGGTCATTACACTGTCACTGGTCAGGCGCTGTAAACGATACCATTGGCTGTAGAGTGTGACAATCTGTCAATAAAAATCAGCCATCAGCCAACACTTTTTTCTCCACCGATCTACACTGATCTTCTAAGTGGCCTCTGTCAACTCTGAATATAACAATGGAGAACTTTAATGCCATGCCACGCCATATAGTAGGTACATATCTGAATTTGTTGGAACAAAGTACATGAAATGCAGAAAAAAGAAAAAAGCACATAATCATATTTCATAGCTCAACATCTTGAAGTAAAAGAAGTAAAACTATATATATAGAAGTAAAACCCTAGTCTTATAAGGTCTAGGGTTCGTTTTAAATTATAATTATTCAGGCCTCATAAAATGTCCAAAGACAATTCACTAACTCGTGTTGCTAACACTGTACCTGTGGTATTGTGCATGCAGTTGTCACAGACACCTCCTCCTCCTCGATAGTGTTCATCTGGTTGGTCATCGGCGCCGACATCGTAATGACAGGAGAGGGCGTGACCATGACACTGACAAGACCGGCAGTTCATAGGTTGGAGCTGGTCTCCTGACCTGAATGGCTTGTCATTGTAGAGGGGTGCACAACGCTGGCACTGTGGAAGAAAGTTACATATTGTGTACAAGTTAATAAGAACAAACATTTCTTAATCTATAATGTAATCTTATCTCAATACCTGAGCGTTTCAGTTATTGTAGTGTCAAAAGAACCTCATAGTTAGAGCCAGACTGATGGGATATTTGAGACCAATACTGATTTTAAGAAGGGGAAAAAACACAGACTACTGATATGGTACAGAATCTCTAAACTGGAAAGAAATGGATCATTTCTATGTAAATTGTGCACCAACATGACTATGCAAAGGTTTTCTGAAGGCTTCTTTCTTAAACTTTTTTTGGGGCATTTATGCCTTAAATGACAGGACAGCTGAAGACCAACAGAAAGGCAGGAAGAGAGAGAGAGCGAGAGAGAGAGAGAATGACGAGCAGCTAAAGGCCACAGCCCGGAGTCGAGGAAAGACCTTGGCCTTAGTACAAGGGGTGCACACTCTATCAGGTGTGCAACTTTTTAAACAAATTTAAACTAAAACTTCAAGAAATATTTAGGTTCTTATTGTCATCCAATTCTAGTTGACTGTTGTCAATATTGCAATATTGCAGTCTTGTAAATAACGGTTCACTCTGCTGGATAAACTTTGCAGCAACAAGAATATATCACCATAAACATTTTCTTTACATTATATGCCAGAACATATCAGCATATTAGATAACATATTATGGAACTGATGTGTCTACGATTGGCCAATATCAGCCAATACTATCAACTGATTCTACTAATAACCTGCTAATATCTCTAACATGCAATTCAATCATACATACAGAACTGGGCACACATGCAAGGAACCAAACAGAAAGAATCAAAATCACACATGTGTGAGAATACAACATATACATTTAAATGAACTACTACTATGTGTGCATGCATGTGCATAGAAAAATGGTCCCAGGACAAGTTAAATGGTTGGTTTAATGGAACAAAGAGAGAGAATGAGACAGACAGTGAGGAAAAAAATATAAAGAGGAAAATCAGTAGGCCATGTGAATTAAAATCTAAAGAGAGAGAAGAAGAATACACATAACTGAATAGAAAACACAGAGGTATTCTCTACCATATAATAAGGACCCAGTACATTTACACACATGCACACACACACACACACACACACACATACAGCATAGGGAAATCAGGCCCCTAATGAGGAGTGACTTGCAACAGCCAGAGCTCTCACACAGGCCCACTTTCATGTCAAAATAAACATACCAAGGTGTGTGTAGGGGAGGAGGAAGGGGGAAAAAGTGATATAAAAAATGCAATTTCTGTAGCAGAGAGCAGCAGAGGCGAGAAGCAGCAAGTACAAGCCCTTTGATTTTGTTCAGCAGTCAGTACAAATTATGGTGGACAAGGGGGGCATCAAATGGCGGGATTAAAAATGTATTAAAAAACACAGGAGTTCCTCCCATGTGTGACACATGCAGACCTGCACTGGGCCCATTATGTATGACACAGAGAGGCGGGGGGGAGGCAGGGGGGAGAGAGAGGGGGGGAGAGAGAGAGGGGGGGGGGGGGGTGGAAATAAGGGGAAAATGCTCCTATTTTGTATACAAGAGAAAAGGAAGAGGAGGAAGGGTATAATGCAGGAAACTGATGTGAACAGAAATGAGAAAATGATTCCCTTTGTGTTTTAAAGATTAAGACTGGAGGGACAGAAAGACGAGCAACAGATAAAGAAAACAATCCTCAAGTGTGTGAGCAAGACATGTGCCGTGGAAAAAGAAGACAAAGAAAGAGGAAGGACAATAAAATGACAAATGAAATGAATATTAGTACGTAAAGAAGACAAATTTCAAATGTAGCTACAACACAAGGCCCAGGACAAGATATATGCAAAGTCAAAACTATATGTACCAGATCAAAATCTTTGCTGTTCCCTACATTTGCAAGCTTCCAGATCTCGTCTTGGATTTTAGCACATATGCACAACATTAAAAGTACTATATTTGAGGTATTTGCCATGTAATATATTCCTCATTTTTACACAGTCTTCTAATTTACCACTACAGTGTGATGAATTTTGTTGCTGAGTTGGCCAAACATGATTAAATTAACAAGAAAATTTTGAATACAGTGGGGAAATAAGGACTGTGTGCTCATTTACAACGAAGATTTAAGAAGACAAAAACGCTTCTTCTCCATAGAAAAAAACAAGATCTAAAGATTTTGCGTATCTGTATAAATGTGTGTGTGCGTGTGTGTGTGAGCAGAGTCTAGAGCACTGTTCCCTGTTGGGTGATTATTAACAGGATCTAATGAAGCAGCAGGAGACTCTCTGGAGATATTATGTATATACACACACATACCAACACACAAACACGAGGCGAAAAGAAACAAGCGTGTAAAGACCTACACACAAACCCACAGGAGAGTGTGTCTTGGGACATGTAATTCCACAGGAGTGCAGGGATGTTTGCATGTTCCTGTTTGTTCTGTCTGTCTCCTGCTCACTGGTCTGTCATGCTGTTTGGCTTTAAATCTATCTGATGCCATACCTACAGTAACAACCTGCCTCTTTTGTCCGTGTTGCTTTTCCCCTTCTGTCTGTCCGTCTCTGTGGTTGTCTGCCTGTCTATCCGCAGCTCTGTGCCCCAAAACGTTTCACATATCAAAAGGTACTTTTCTTTCTGCACTTGGAACAGAAAACTCTCACTACAGTACATCTCACTCTGCGTCTCACCCGCTGGGGATGAGTTGAAGAGCGAGATGTAGCAAGTTCTCTCCCACATCTCCCTCCTTTTCCATTCCTCTTTCGTCTTCTCTACCTCTGAGCCTCCACCATCTTCCCACCCTTCCTTCCTCTTCTATCTCCTCTCTTTCTGAAAAACAAATCACTCTGTACATCTCTCCAGGCTTCCCACCTCTCCCCTTCCTCACTCGCTTCCCCCTGTCTCTACCGTCCCCCAACTGCTTGTTCTCATAGCCACGGTGAGTATGTGAGCAGGAAATATTACCATACCAAATGAAAGGGAGTGGATTTTTTTCTTCCATCTCTTTTCTTTTCATTCAACATTGCGTTACCTTCCCTCTCTCCCAGCCTGCTAATTAGTCGAGGGACCGGTGTTTGGGAGTTAAAAGGAAACGGCACACGTTCATTCTCTTCTTCATACAAAAGGTTTTGATGGCGCGCCATCATCTACTCACAGTACCAACAGTAAAAAAGCAAAGCAGACACTATAGAGTGGAGTGAGTGTACATGGTTTTAATTCTATTGCTTTCATCTTTCTCCAAATAGCCAGTCCTCTGTAACATTATACTGTGGCTAAGAAGAGCATGAGAAAATTAAGTTATTAAGTTTGTTCTCCTGATGAAAAGATACATTTGCCAGTAAACAGTCTGACTCTTGACTCTTTAAACATTTGTCACAAATTTGCACAATATGGCATCATCTCATAATAAATCACAATTCTACAGATTAAAAACAGTGAGATGCTGCAGACTTGGAACCCATTGCGTATTGTCTGGCCAATCATTCTGGCTTCTGGCTAAGCCATTAGCTATCAGGGCCATGATGGCATATTAATGATGACATATCTCTTTCTTTTTTTTCAAGATGTTTTTTTTTTTGGCCTTTTCAAGTTTATTGGCTAGAGACAACTGAAGAGTGACAGGAATCTGGGGAGAGAGAGAGAGAGAGAGCTGCGGAATGACATGTAGCAAAGGGCCGCAGGTCGGATTCAAACCCTGGGTCGCTACGGCAAGGACTGAGCCTTTGTACATGCTCTACCAACTGAGCTAATCGACACTCCCCAGACATATTTCTTAAAAAGCTAATAAAAAGTGAAATTGTCATCAGACAATAGCCGATCGGTTTCAAGATTGCATTTTGAACAATGCTTTCTGCCTTTTTTTGCTCTCCACATGGACTTGCATACAACCAAAACACACTCAAATATAACTGGTCAATACTATTCTGACTACAAACATAATCTAGAACGTGTCTAATCATACAGATTAAATATCTGTTTATAGAGATTTATTCCTAAAATGACAAAGCTGTTAATTTGTCACTGAAAACTGCTTACAAGTCTGTGTGTGTGATATATGCCTCTGTGTAGTGGACAGGGTTGCAGAGTAAAGGATAACATCTTATTTTCAGTCTGAATGTTCCGACAAAACCTGCTGAGTGAGGAACCTACACTAATGGATATGTAGACATTCAGATGGCCTGTCACCAGCATCTGTGTGTGTGTGTGCGCTCGTGTGTGCGTGCGCGTGTGTTAATCTGCTGGGGCAACTCATCTTATCCTAAATGCCATGACCAATTTCACGCTCTCACTGTAAAGGTTGTGCCACTGCCGTGTGCGCGTATGAGCATGTTTGTGTGTACGCATTGTGTGTATCTGAAGTTAACCCGGTTAACCCCGGTGTAGGTGAAAATCTGCTGCTGAAGCAGAGTTTAGCACCAGAGATCCTGGACAACACTACTTAACGTCAGTAGCCATCAATATCTATCACACACGCAGATGAAAACACTAAAACACACGCATACAATGTCCATTTCAGAATTCTTAAACGCAATAAGCGCACACCAAACTGAAACTTTTCACTGCTTGATAACTCACGTACACGTGTGCACAGACACACACTAACATTCACATAATTTGTTGTAAAGTCTCCACATTCAAATCAGCCTCCAGCTGCACACAGCCTGATGCAACTATCCCCCATGCCTTAGGGTGTGGACTAAGAGACACACATGCTGGCTTAAAAGAAAGGTAGTGTGGACTGTTCTTGCATCTTACCCATCATAAATTTTTACTTCTGTAACACTAATATCAGACAACATTAACTCGCCCAAAAATGCTATTCTGTACCATCAAACGACAGAGAGATTGTACAACAGAAAATAGAGTGTGTGACGTGGCGTACAATACAATATATGATATAGCTTTCAGACATGACTGAATCCATCAGTTGTGGAGAGGCGTACAGAGACAGAGTGACAGAATGAGAGATCAAGTCTGACACAGAGTGCACATAAGAAAGAATCAAAAGACAGAGTGAGAAAGTAGGAGAGTGTGTGTGCATGTGTCTTTAAGTGTGTGCGTGAGAGTTTAAGTGTGTGTCTTCCAAGGCCCCCGTTGATCATCTTGACACATGTCTGAGCATTTCTGTCACTTTAATGTCACTGTGGAAATTCTGCAGATTAGTACAACATCCGTCATGGTGCTAGGCCGATCCAAGTCAACAGAACGCATGCAATATTAAACGCTAATTCCCCACAGCCTTTTATGCTCCAATATTACAGAGACAGAAGAAAGGTCCTGAATATTCACTCAGAGAGATGACATGGACAGGTTTGGGAGGAAAGTGCACACACATATGCACATACACACACACACACAATCACACAGAAAGGACTCTGTATAGACACGTGCATGTGTTGCACACACTCTTTCACACAATAATGTCTTTCACGTCGTAGCGTAGCTCTTGTAGAGATTAATTTACATAACAGATACACACTGCCGCAACCAGACACACAAATATGTCCATATTGCCTCTTTCCATCTCTCCAACACAAAAGAACTACTCCGTGTACGAGTGAGAAGGAAAGAAACAGATCGGGAGGGAGGAAAGACACGAGATGGTAAGAAAAATGGAGGAAAGAGAGGAATGAAACATGAGAAACAGAGGCAAACAGGAATTAATTAAATACTTAGAAAGCGAGGCAATAAAGAGTGAGGGGGAGTGGAGTGAAATGAAGCGAAAGACAAACAGAGAGCGAAAGAGAGCTGATTAGAGATGCATGCTGAGGGAATGTCATTGTTCTAGTCGATTTGAGACATTATTTAAACTGAGACCCCGGAGAGAAAGACGATATCAGAGAGAGAGAATGATCGACAAAGAAAAGTGGATGGAGGTGGAGTGGTGTATAAAAAGAGGAATAGAGAGGGTGAGAAAAATAAAAAGAGAGGGACAGGGATTTTTCTCTGCAGTAGTCTGGACTGTGTGTGTGTTTAGTGCTTTCTATGATAACTTTTATTTTAGTCTGGCGTTCATGTAAGACAAAAAAAATTAAATGTTAGACTGTGTAGGAGGGTGTTTGTTATTTGAGTTGGAGCGTAAGCAAGACAAGCAATTGAACAGCTGCTGGTTGACAGCTGTACTTATCCATTGATGTCCTCTGTAGCCTCTGTCTGAAACACTCACTCACACACATACACACACGAATACACTGACGCGGGTGTATAAATGATATATAAGCAGTGAATAATGCAGGCTGTCCTGTGCTACAGTGAAGACTGGCAGTCATAGTGAACTTTTCACTGCTGACCGACTGGAGGCTTTGTTGGGGTGATTCCTACTATCACCTGGCAAGCTGTATTAGCTTTAGGGCGACAAAGGCCAGGTCCTGAGGTGGTGGTTAACATCAAGCTAGACTGAAATCAAATCAGAGGCCACATTCTGCAGCATACCAGTGTGTGAATACTCACTATAGTCATACTTCTGGTTTAACTGAAGGTGCCAGAAGATAAAAGAGGTAACCGTGACCAACTAACACAACCAAACTGACAGCAAATTTTGACTTAATAATTGTTTAATTAATTAGACTATAAGCCATCGTGGACTAAAAGTTCATTAAAGGTAAGGGGGTATGAAATTCTGCATGTGCAGGTTCACTTCCAGCTAACAGTTTTCATCTGTGTTTGCGCTGAAAAAACTGAAACTACTTTTTTGTAACAAATTAGCCTCTCTGCATGTAAGCTGCACAGAAGCAACTTAAGCGCCATAGCTAATGTTACAGTTAGACAGCTCGGTTTGTTTTAAAAGGATCGTTTTTTTCCCCCCACAAAATAAGGATGGCCATTAGACTTATTAGAATTATTGACCTGCTGTAGATTTAATTGAAAAGGCCTGAGATTTGAGACATCACATACCCAGTCATCATAAATCATAAATCACACAACCCTTACAGGAGTCTTGAGGCAATAGAGCTGATGTCAGATGTCATTTATTTACCATTTTAACAACAGGCAGTGTGCTGCCTTATTTAGCAGCCTGGCCACACTGATAGCTGTACATTAACCAAAAGCAGGTTTAAAGCAGAACCACCTCGCACTGCTGGCATGTGTGCATCGGCAGTCAACAGCACTTAATAAAACACTAGACTAAAAGGACAAAATTATTTTACAGGAAAGAGATACTAATAAGTGTGTGTGTGCGTATGTGTGTGTGTGTGTATGTGTATGTGTGTGTGTGTGGGTGCGTGTGTGTGTGTATGTGCCTTTATGCTTTAATGTGATATGAACCATCTAATGCTTAATACCTGGATCTAATACTGATATTAATAAAAAAAAGAAAAAAAACTGAATCAGTACATTTGTGTCTAAATATGTGGAACCTGTGTGGAGCAACCTGAAGCTCTAACACATGCTACATAAAACACAGGGTGTGTGAGGTCGACTAATCACTTACGAATGAGGTTAACGTTACAAATTAGTTTTACATGTTTTTATGGTCATATGTTTGTTACTCACATTGTTTCCCTCTGTGTGGCTCTCAGGCAGACACAGACAGCGGTATGGTGTCACACTGGTGTCGCAGTGGTCGGCATGGCCGTGACACTCACATCTGGCCAGATGACAGAGAAAAGAAGAGAATGATGAACATGGGAGGACCACAAAGTCACATTTTACAAATTTGCTAAATAACATATTGAATTTCTTACACAAATGAATGTAATAGCAAAAAGCTAAGTAAACAACATAATAAAAGCTCCTTTAAAGTTTCTTTTGCCATCACCTCAATCCATGAATCAGGGTGGTGCCATTAGGAAAATCCCATTCAACATTTATGAACATAACAGGCAGCCCTGTCTCACTCTCTCACATGCACACACACATAAACACACACTGCAGGACAGTGATTTAATTATTCTTTCAGATATTCAGTTGGTTTGTCTCTTTCATTCTCCTTTTGTCACCTCTCCTTCTCTTTATACCACTTTACAAACTGGCTAAATTAATCAACTCTGAAGCATGTAAGCACTAAAGATTCATTTTGTCTTTTTGTACAAGATAGAAAGAAAGAATAATAGATACTTTATTGATCCCTCGAGGGGAAATTTCACTTCCACTTTAAGTATTTACATGCTTTTTACCCGAAATTCAACCACACACACCCCAAAAAGCTCATAGACAAATGTGGAGAGATTGTCGGTAAGGGAGCCACACAAAGCGACACCCTAGGAGCACTTGGTGGGGGACTTTGGGGCACCAGCAGTATTTTCACACTTTTAGAGCTTGATTGATAAACTGTCTGGGCTGATAGTAGCTTATTGCAGATACTACATATAGATATCTAGGGCTGGTACCTTTAAGGTATCAAACAAAGTAACCCAGTGCCAAGTAGCATCTACGCTTCTCCAGTCAAATGATACCTGCATTTGATCCATGCTGGACCTAGATCTGGATAATGTCTATAATGCACACCTGTGCCATCTGACAAAAATAAATGGACGGATGAAATGGATGGAAGGATTATTTCTGAAAGAACTGGGAATACAAGTAACATGAAAAAGCATCTTATCAAGCATGATAAAAACTTTACAGTGGACAGCTGCACCATGTTCTCAAGGCCAATGGTTTCTTCAACACCATGTATCATATGAAGTACTCTGCTGGTGTATATATATATATATAATATATGCCACAGTATCATGCAGTAATATAAGAGGGACTTTGTTCTCTTACGTAGGACAATGTGACTCCTGAATGCAGACATATACAAAGACACTCAAGTTATGAGTGCACTCGCTCTTCCCAACACGCCTATTTACAGTACATGCCTTACAAAGAATGAAGAGAGAAGAGATGGAGAGATGGAATAAGAATGAAAGAGAGGGACAGGGAGAGATGGAGAATGCACAGATGAGCTTTCAGCAGCTCTAAATCTCTATTTCTCCTACTTCACTGTAACAAGCTACTAATTAAAACAGCTTAGAAGGAGGGGGAGGGAGAGAAAGAGTTAGAGATGATTGCCTCCTGCATAATCCTATAATTACCACAGTCATAAAAAACAGTCACTCTGTCAGTCTAATGAAGAGATGTGTTCACAATTACTCTCAGAAAGCTCCGCCGGAACTCAACAGCCTGTGTCAAAATATTTTTCTCAATGTCGAAATGTGCTCACACATTTTTAACAAAGAGACTGTGAAAAAATCTGAGTGTTTCTTTCAACCAATTAAATCACTTAAATACAATCTTGACATGTAACAGCACTGACTGTTAAGGAACAAAACTGCCACAAAAGTATGCCACATAAGATGGCTCCTCTACATTAGTTAGTAACATTGCTGAGACTTACTGATGTAGTGAACACACATAAATTCATTGTTGTGCCAGAACTTCAGTTTATAGATAATAAATAACATCAAATCTGCATTTTAATATACAAAAGCTTAATTTAGCTATATGTGAGGCATGGTGATTCAAATTCCTTCCTCAAATCAATTACCACCATCAACAACTCTGGATCTCTGAATAAATATTTCAAACTCCTCACCTGCCACTGATGGTGATCTCATTGATGGTATAGTATCTGTGTCGCTCTTTCACCTCAGCTGCTCTGGTGCGGTATTGTCCACTCAGGTGTATCCTGACCTGGGTGGCATGTACCATCTTCTGTAGGGCAGGATTGTTGTAGAAGTCATTATAGCCTGGCCTCAGGTTTGGCTCTGGAGTCAGCAAGCTGAATGTGATGTTACCTCCTGAGTAGGACACGTCACTGGAACACACGAAACTCACATTATACCAACTGAGCGAGGACACACAATACAAGTCCCGTGGTTAAGAGGAGAACTGCTATTCAGTTTAACCCCTACAGGATTCTTCTTTACTTTTGTTTCTCCCGTTCTCTCCCTGTAGCAGCCTCCTTCTCCTTTATCTTCAGGTAATGCTCAAAGACTTATTCAGGCCACTTCTCTTGTGCAGGTATGTGTATGTGTTTATGTAGGTCTAGCCTCTGGCAAACAAAAAGCACTTGTGCACATTTTGTTTATACGTGTGCCCACATAAGTCTATTTTGGCACTGTGTCATGTATTTATAGATAAGGTTATGAAACTTCTATTCAGGTCACCTATTCAGGCACTTACCACCTCACCACACATTTCTGGGGAAACCCTGTAGGTTGAAACATATAACTAACTGAAGACCAAACAAAACTCTGTTGGGTCACACATGGGAAAAAAATAACTGCTCCCACTTGATGTTGCACGGTTCTGCACAGTACACAACGCAGCAAAAATGAAACAAATTCATATAAACAAGGTCAATTTGGTGAAAAGCATAAGGCTGCAGACATTTTGTTAAATTAAATTCAGCAGGTTTTTGATGAACTGCAAATTGACAGAAATACTACAGCTGTAATTGTTGAATTTACTATGAGGAGCACCACACATACTGCGTTTTACTGTTAGAGTAACTGCTAAAGAAAAACAATTGAAAACAATTTAAATGTTAGCCATAGATCAACGTGTATCTGAATTCATTTTGTTCCAACTCTCATTTGCATTCACAGTGTGGGCACAGCTGTTCATCTCACAAACATACCTGTTTACTTGTTTATCTGTCATGTAGACAAGATGCGAAAGGATCACTAACAGCACTTCTGGAGCAGTGCTGTAATTGACTGGTATGAAAACACCTGAAATGACTGAGGCGTGCTTAAATTTATCTTGCCAGACACTCCAGCAGGCTCAGAGGAGGCAATGTCTCTTGCGGGATTAAATAAATCTTGCAAGATAAAAAACATAAATCTTGCGAGATCAAAGACAGCGCTCTATTTGATATAATTATCAACCACTAATGTCACAGATTGTGTTATTATGTTGCCAATGCGAGGATCAATTGCTCTCATGCCAATTTAACTAATACGAATAACGTTGCCAGGAAAGGTTGTATGTGATATAATTTGTCAGTCAAGTGAAAAATAAGCACTAGCACACAGGACTACATGATCTGTGATCTATTCATACCTGTTCTATCTAGTGCCAACCAAGGCCTTGATATAAGGAGCTATGCCAAGATTTAGTGCGTGAGATTGTGTGTGTATGTTTAGTATGTTCCAAGTCCAGTTCTGCATCTAGTGCCAATCAAGAGCCTGTTACCGGTCATGTGCCAAAGCGGCGCTGTGGGTGGTTAGCTTCATAAACCAAGTCACTGTGAAAGTGCCAGAGTGTGTGTGTTAATTGCATATGTGTGCAATGGGTATGTGTCGGATTTCCTTTGATTTCTGTTGACTTATGTTTTGTGTGTGTTAGGGCATGCACTGGCATACACCAACACATACATGTGTTCATAAATGTTGGTTTATGTGTGCATACACTTCTTTATTTAGTCTTGCCAGTAATTTCTGTGTAATCTCCTCTGCCTTAGAGGCCATGACCACCCAATAGCATACAGCAAGAACATGCGGTTCTGCTCTGGGGAGGGTGCCCCGACCAGAACAACAAACTGTTTGAAGAGTTTATTTTTATCTTTTCCATATAAGATTCAAGGGAGTTTCAAATGGTTTGATTTATCTGTGGCCTGCGGCATCTTTATTGTTATCTGACTGATCTGATTCAGTAAAGAACGAACACTAATTTCACACTGAGTATCCTGTCAATCACTAAATATGTGTTTGCCCTCCCTAACTCCCAGAGGATTATTGATATTACCTAAATGTGCTATTGTCCTGTCAACACCCAGCCAAAAAGACAAACTTCTTACATTCATAACAATTATATGTATTTTTTAAATAATAACATGGGTTTCCAAAGGGTCTAGAACTCAGGGGTCGATGCTGGTGAGACCTTCAGACAGATGCAGAGCTGGGCTTCCTGCTGTAGTAAACAATATCAGCTGGCTGCCATGACTTGTGATATTACACTCTGAAACTGAGGGTGCTAAATCACAAAATTATCAATCTCTATGTGAAGTGAAAATATATATAAACATGTACACTATATACAAACATTAATAATACAGTAGGTTAATAATACTATTTTCCATACGTTCACACATGCCACCTACCTTGGAAGCTGCAGACAGTTGACCGAATCTGGTCTCAATAAAGGCCCATTGTTCTGCATGTCAAACACACTGCAGTTTCTGGCCATATATTGCCAGTCCAACCAGGGCTGTTCTGTGGTGGTGCCACTGTCAAGCTCCGTTAGGTGAAGCTTACGTCTTTGAATCCGAACTGACTCAGGTAAGAGGCCACCAAACTGGACTATAACATAGAACACCTGAATGAGAAGGGGTACAGGTTAGCATGAACCAGAACTAGCTTTGCAATGGAGGTACATCTGTACAATGTAATAAAATCCAAACCAACAGACATGCAATAAATCCTGACGTGGTAAAGCTTTAGTAGTTTGTAGTTAGTTGTAGTTTTAGTTCAAATGCTTAATATACTAGACTTTCTTTGCTCCTAAGTCATTACTCTGCCTCTGCCTAGTTGCAAACGGGCTGCCATTATACAACACATACAGTATACAACACATACAACACACACACACACACACACACAGTTTCCTATAACACACAAACTGTGTGCATCTTTGTGTAGGTATGGGTATGTGTGTTTAGTGTTATCTGGCCCACTACAGTGTGGGCTGGGACAGTGGGTTACACAGCAGGGAGCGCATTAAGCCACCACTGTGCAACCCCTCCCTCCCTCCCTCTCACTCACTCTCTCTCACACACACACACACACACACACACACACACACACACGAACTTCAGAAAGTGTCTTTTATCTGGAGACTCTTGAGCTACCATGTCAGGACAGCTCCTAAAATTCTGCCCACACTAAAATACACACTTCAGAGAGAAGAGGAACGACAGCCCCAGTGTTGAAATCCACATCTCTCTCTCTCTCTCTCTCTCTCTCTCTCTCTCTCTCTCTCTCAGCCCACTGTACAGTATACTGTACAATGTTTGCATCATAGCATAGCTTTCAACTGTACACTCTACAAAGACAAAATTAAGTTAAAACAGTTAGTTTAAAAAAGTTAAAAATTAATTAGTTAAAACACTATTTTAACAATAATTCACATTGTATGTGTTACACATTTTAGTAATTAATGTTGAAATGCTAAAACATGAGACACTACTTTTGCAAAAATAAAAGTGAAAATCAGAAGTCTTCTTCATCAAAGAGCAGGTTGTACTGTAGCAGTCTGCTGTCATTTTCAGGTGATTTAACAGGTAAATACAGCTACAGTATTACCATGATGGCAGGTTCCTTTCATCTGTGACTTTATTATTCCTGAAACTAGCAAAGCAAGTTGGGGTCTTCTGAGTCACCTTTATCTCATAAATTTGGGTTTCATCATCATGTTTGACTCTTATAGGGTTTGGAAGTGGATCTGTCAACCATATCCCCTTTACTTTTGGAGGATACATGGTGCCAAGGTTGGTCCAGGTTTATTGGTTCTGCTGCCAGGTAAAATCTTTCTTATGCAATGCGAAATGGAAAATGGTTTCATTTATTGAAGCCAAGACATTTTACCAGTATGGATCATGGTTGTGCATCTTTCATTTTTTGTTGCATATGTTGAGATTTCTTCTGATTAACTTTTCCACAAAACAGCTCATGTATGATGACCCTTATTCTGTTTCTTCGGGGAACTCTGTATGTCCCAATGTTCTGGCATCTGGTCAGTTATTTTGGCATCTCATTTGATTTGTTGAATTATGTCTTTCAGGATAATAATACTGTCACCCACAGGGCACAAGTCAGGTGGACTGATTTAATGATAAATTCAATTAGCTCAGTCAGTTCAGTCACCACATCTCAACCTATGTGCGAATTTCCCCTGAGGATAAATGAAGTATTTCTCTATTCATCTCTGTCTATTTAAAATGATGGCAGATCAGAAGAACAACAACAAAGTCTGCACAAAAAACAACACATTATTTAAAATGGTTGTTTAAACTGAACTCTAATTAGAGAGCATTTCATATATTTCATTACACTTCTATTTATCCATCCATCATTATTCTGGAATACGTGTATATGAGCTTGTTTGCATGTGTATTATTAGATGTGGTACCTGGTATTGTCCATTAGCCAGATCCACAGTAATAGTGACTCCTTCATCCAGTTCCTGTGTCGTCATGATCTTAGAAATCCATGTGGTGCCCAAGTCCTGATCATTGATATAACCGAGTGGATGGGCATTAAGGTTGAGCCTTAAGACTCTGTCATTGGTTGTGTCCTCAACACCACTCGGAATACAGTATCTGTTGAAAATGAAAATGTTTTTGGTGTATCAAATGTATTAAATAAAAATATGAGAATGTTGGTGCTCAACATGTCAGAGGACTGAACAGTAACACTTAAAGGGAGAAACTTTAGAGAGCCATTAAGGAACAATGGGAAACAATTAAAGGCCCATTCATCAACATGCAAAAATGTTTATAATACTGAAATGTTTAAATATACAGTCCACTATTACATATACATAAAAATATATTAAATCCTGTAATAATGTACCTCTCAACTAAAGGGTGTACTCTGGGGTGACTGGAAGGACAGCGACACTCTGACTGGGCATGGAGCTCGGGGAGGACCCCTGAGTACACCTCCACTATTTCTCTGTTAAAACAAGGAACAGCAGACTGAATGTAACTATAATGCAGCGATGATGAAAAAAATAATCCTTCAGTATGCATAGTAAACTAGAACGAAGATATCATATGCATAGTTACACAAGTTAAACATTGTTCAATGATTTAGCATTTATAGCGTTTTGTTTGACCGAAGGGCTGTCATAGTATCAGGCTTTCACTACACAATTATCACAACCAAAAGAGTTAATAACACAAGAACATTATTACAATATATACAGAAAATAATTCTTTGGCAAATTTATTACAGTCAAAATGCGAGCGTAGTTTGAAGCACAAAGCGATAACGGAAAGAAACACAAATTATTTAAGAGGTGGTGGATTATTTATACACTATTATCATATGCGCATATGCGCATTATGAACATGATATGAATATTAAACGTTAGCATTAAATGTTACTCATACTGCACTATGGCTATGTTTTATATATACAATAAAAAAATAAAAATGTTTGAAACACCAAAAGAGAAAGAAAAGACTATTGATACAATTTAAGTGCCCAAACAGCTCTCTAACCACTTAAATTATGAGATAAAATCTTAAGGCTGTTTGACTGAACATTTAGTGCAAAGTGGAAAATCAAAGGCATAATTTGAAAACCCAATCTTCTATTTTGTCTTACTCACCCAATCTTGATGAGAGGAACTTGTAAGCTCAAAGTCTTTACTGTGTGCAGTACATCACATGGTAAGCAAAACGCTAATTGCCTAGTATTGAATTCTCAGGAAAATCCTCTGGAAGCAGTATGGATCTTAAGATGCAACGATTAGCCTTCCCCTTCTTTCCTCTAACCATCTTTCCCTTTATCACTCCATACTGCTTGTCTTCCCGTGTTGCTTTAATCTATACAGTATCTCCATGTCTATTTCTCCTCATTTCTACATCTTCCTTCCTTTATTCAATCTATCTGTAGCTATCACTTCCCGTCCTTTCCTTGTGTCAATCACGGTTCACTTCCTTCTAACCTTTTCTTTCACAACACTCATTTCCTTTGCTCCTTTTTTGATTCTTTCCTCTTTCTCTCGGTCTTACTCTATCCAACTCACCTGTTGGTCAGAGTGGCAGGATAAAATCTAAAGTCCTGCATCCACCCAATGAACTGATTAGACCCTGGAGAGATGAAAAGAGAGGAGAAAAGAACATAAAGAAGGTGTTAATGGGTTTGCACTGAAGGCAGTGAGTGAGAGGATTTCACAGTATTTAGTAGATTATCTTATCAGTTTCTTGATACCAGCTAAGCGAGGCTTGCCCACAGCTGCTTATAATGGCCAAGTTCATGATACAAAGCTGAATAGGACTGTCAACAGTCTACAATTGCTTCCACTAGAGAGCAGCAAGGCTTATAAGGACAAATACATTAGTGTGGTTTGAGGCCAAGGCCACAACAGGAAATCTGTGCCCCACATAATTTACTAATCGCTGTGTTTCCTTCCTATGTTTTTAAATGAACAAATACTTGTTTGTAGATGGTCCTTTATCTGAAACAACAGGCTGTTCTCTGGACAGAAAAAAATTCAGAAGGATTTAGAGCTGCAAATAAATATTTTCATTATACATTAATTTGCCAAATCCTTTGTTAATTAAGTCCGAGGTGACATCTTCAAAACATTTGAGTTGTCATGTAGTAAACCCAAAAATATTATTTAAGGGATAGATTTGAAGTGGGGTTATATATCACTCATACATAATCAGTGTGTTACCTACAGTATACAGCAGTCAACATGCTCATGGTTTGGAGAAGCAGACTGAAGTCCCAGCATGAAAGTGCAGTAAAGTACTGCTATAGTCAGGGTCATGAGAAAAATCAGTTTCAGCCATAAAAAAAACCCTAAAAATATCAGTGTTGATATGTTTATTCTTACCGCTTTACCTTGCTGTCAAATCTGTTGTGTAATATCCCATGCATGGCATAGTTAGCTTAGTGGGTGGAAGAACACAGAAATTCCACCGTTTAGACAATGTACAACCAACGGAAATGGCTGTGTGATGGCAAGTTAACACAATGAGAATATACTCACTATAGCATATACTTATTTACGATATAGATTTTTTTTGAGGTGGGGTTTTTATTTGGATAAAATGCGTTTAACTGCTGACCCTGTCCACAGCAGCGCTTTGGTCTAACTCCATGCCAGGACTTTTGTCTGCTTCTCTAAACTTGGAGCGTGCCTGCTCCATAATCAGCCACACACTGATTATGGAGAAGTAACTCATAAAGCCCCATTTCAAAAGATCCAAACAATCCCTTTAAGTTTACTATCATATAAAGTAAAGCAGAAAATCTCCACATTTGAGTGACTGGAACAAGCAATTCAATACAATAAATAATCAAAACAGTTGCTGATGAACCTTTTGTTTTCTCTGCTAATTGATTCATCACTTTTTGGTGTTGGTGTTAGATTAGGTGACAAGACATATTTTAACAGGAAAACATGAAGAAACTCTGATAAAGCCTGTTGGATGATGTTAAGAAGAAAGGATCTACAAAGCTACTGGACAGGAGCTGCCACATATATCACATATGCCAAGATGCCAAAGTCTGCGCACATAAGTTTGAGATATTCTAGTGTAGGCTTGCTTGATACAATGTCCAAGGCAGACACGTGGCTACTGGACTGCACACAAGAAGAACCATGAAACACAGAGACAAACACAGTCAAGCCCCCAACACATCTCCACACACAACCGTACATACGTGACAATGTTGGACAGAACATAAGAGACACACACAGATGTTGATGCTGGTCCAGAGAGAGTCTTTCAGTGTCCAGCAAACTTCTGTCTAGTTTGACAACAACTCTTAGAAGACAGATAAACGTCTCTAAGCATCAACAGAACCCCTGCCATGCCTAGCTTTGTCTGTGAGTGTGTTTGTGTGTGAGGCTTTACTGTGTCTATTCCAAAAAAAAAAAAAAAAACATCCTTACTTTAGGGAAAGCGTGTGTATGAGTGTGTGTGTATTTGCTTTTGAGAGAGGCTTTGCCATGTTTGGCCCAACTACAATGTGAGAATGTGTGTGTTTGAGGGGTGTGTATATGTGTGTAAATCGGAGAGAGAGTGAGAGAGTGTTATGGGATGTAAGTGTGTTAGAACAGTGTGTGGTTGTGCAGCCTTAGGCTTTGGCTCAGGATTTCTTTAGCGTGTGGAAATGGGATTATGCCTTCCTCTGAAAAGCACTCTCCCTATTGTTACTGGGATGATGCAAGGTATAAGCCTTAATTCTCTCCTCTCTGTGTAGGTCTCTGTCTTCTCTCTGTTTCAGTTTCTGTCATCCATCGCTCCCAGTTTCCCCTTCTGTTTTGTGTTGTTAGAACTGACGAGAGTTAATACAGACAACTAACAGATATTTGTGGGTTTTTTTTTTTTTTTTTGTATTTTCTCTTCGTCCTTCTCTAGCCCTGTCAATTTCAATATTTAAGATGATTTTGCTTTTTTTTTTTTTTTAAGTTGTAACCCTTCAAATCAGAAATGGTAAACTGACTGCATTTTATATAGACTTTTATTAAGTCCTTCACAATATAAATACAACAGAGCAAATGGTTTATCTTTTTACAGTGCAACCAAACTCAGATTGTTTTATGGCCTTTTGCCGTCATTCCATGAACGGTGATCTAATTTCATGTAACAGGCAGAGTAAGATTTGTTACCCCACTCAGAAGTTTGTCATTTCTTGACAGCCAAACAGTATCTAATATGGCAGGGATTAGTGAAACAAGAAGAAACAAAGGGTTGCACCATTTCTTCTGTGTTGTATTTTGTACATCGATTTTTCAAATTTTATGCCTTGAACTTTGAGAGTGAGAGCCAAAGAGAGACAGGAAACTTGGGGGAGAGAGACATGCAGCAAAGGGCCATAGACTGGAATCGAAGGACTCCACCTTGTACATATTTGTGAACAACCGCTGTCAGCACTAACTTCAGTGACACATACATTTTGTTTCCCGTGACTGCTTCACAAAAAAGCCGTCCTGTGCTAATAGTGTGAAGCAGCAATAGTAGGAAATGTTTGGTTTGCTTTAGCAGTAACTTATTTCAGCTCCGATACGGCTGCAGAAGAGTGAAGATCAGTGAGGCTCGTATTAATTAAAAAATACAAACAGTATTGTTGGTTTACATGCTGCATTGTGAATCCCTCATACATGTGAAGGTAGTTTGAATCTTGCATGAGACTAGGACTAACTAACTAACTAAATTAAAATGATTATTATTGTAATTACAGAATGTAAAGAAAATAAATAATAATTATTCTAATAATTACAGCATCATTAATGTATACATTGAATGGTTATTGCTGAAAAAACACTAATCATGAATAATATCAAAAAGTTGGTTAAAGTTAAAGATTATAACTTTGAGGTTCCACATTGCCACAAATTTGGAACATCTTACTCAGGTGTGATTAGAAAAATGGCAACCACACCACTGCACCAAACCAGTTCTCTCAGTTCCTATTGATCTGTTACTTGCAGCTGATTTCCAACAATTCAGTATTACTTTTGGTAGAACCAATCATGCTATTACTTACTCAGTGACTTTCCAGCTCTTCTCTTAACAACTCCTTGTTTTACTTATCAGACACACAGTTTTCAGTTAGCAGGGCCCCTCCAAAAACAGACATAGTTGTTAATCAATACATCTGATCAGCATTCGCATAATCAATCCACTGATCAGAATTCTAGACACAGCCTCCAGCACACACGCACGCACACACACACATACACCTGCGAGCCAATCACTTGTATTGATCACCACCACTGATGTGATCTTCAGCTGATCAGATGCTACCTGCCGTGAACTAGGGATCAATGCCTGATAAACGAGAAGAAAAACACTCGTTTATCACCCTGGAGATGAACGGATATCATTTTTCTCTCAATTTCTCTCCTATTGACTCTGAGACGGCTCACAGGCACCACCAATCAATCACAGATGTGTAGTTGAAGGGGGATAAAGGCTGAGAGGAAAATGAAGGTGGAGTGGTCATTGACACCATATTTAGATATACAGATAAGATAAACTAAGAGGTAATTTTTCTCCACTTGGAGGAGGGAAAAAAAACAGACGGTGGTCCCTGTTAAGGTGGAGGACTGTTGGCGAAGCTGATTTAAGTTTTCAGCGATTTTCAACATTTTCAAACACCATCAACTGATCTGTGATGATTCATGGCAGTATTGGAACATCATTTTTAACAGATAGATACAGATATTTTGATGCGGTATCACTGTAGAATCTGGATCTAACACATCTCCAAAACAATGTAACCTCAAAGATATAAAAAACAAAAATACTAAAACTCAGACATCTTTACCGTTAGAGCTGAGTCCCACCCACATGGCACCATCCTCGCTGATATCAGAGAGCCTGGCAGTCAGAGGTTGTGTGTCAAAGGGTGTCCCGTCCTCCTCAAGCCCATCCAGGAATAGACTCACACGTTTGTCATAGACCTGGAAATCAGCCAGACCAGAATGACAATACTGCTACTACTACTACTAATAATAATAATAATAATAACAATAATATTTTTTAATAATTTAATAATATTTTTTATATTTCATGACATCAAATCCAGCTCAGTGATATAGAGCTGAATAGAAATTAATCATTAACACAGGTATAAAGACAGATAACATAAGCAATAAACAGAAATAAAAGAAAAAGAAATAAGATGGATAATATTAGTAATAAAGACTGTTAATAATTGTACAGAACAGAACAACTGTGAAACAAGTATGACAAATAACAACAATTAAATAAGAATTCTCAAAATTATCTACAGAAGTTGCTCATCTTGTGATGGGAGTTTGTGTTTTCACATAGCAACAAAATCTGCTTCACAATAATGAGCAAAATAGCTATAAATGACCTAAAGTTGATTTGGAACATTCTGTGGAGGTGCAAACTCTTTACTCTGCATAGCTTTAAGCACTGAACAGTATATATTTTCTGTAGGATCAAAGGGAAAGTGTAATGAAAGTGTAGAGGCTACACTACGTCAAACGAAACAAAGTTTAAAAAAACATTTTCAACCAAAGTTTCCCTTGTCAAAGTAATAATATGTGATTAGGATGAAGTATGTGTGATTATGTTTCTCTGAAAACCAGAACAAGATAACGTCTATGTAAACTTTGTGCCAGGTCTTGGGAGGGAAAAAAACAAGTACAAGCTGATCAATAAATAAAGGAGGTATCACTGGATACCATTACCAGTCTCTGAGCACCACAGTGGATCCTACGCACCTAAAAGGGAGTGACCTGAGGGGCAGATGCCACAGTAAAGGCCCAGCAGCAGGTTACTGCTGTAACACATGTCTCTGAGAGAGTAGCAGCTGCTCTGTGTGTGCATATGTGCATCTATCTACAAAAGTGTATGCACGCACCATTGGTGTGTTTTTGCATATTTATGCACACGTGTGTGTATGTGTGTGTGTGTGTGTGTGTGTGTGTGTGTGTGTGTGTGTGTGTGTGTGTGTGTGTGTGAATTATACATACAGCTAATCTTCCAGCTCATTTCCCCCGTAGCAGAAAGAGCCTCAGGCTAAACTGCCTCAGCCGCAAATTAGCTTTCTGTTTGACCAAAAATCTCCTCTCCACTCCTTTCCTCTCTCCCTTCCCGATCTACTGCATGAATATTAAAAACTGCACAGCAGACAACACCGTCAAAGCAGGAGCAGCTCCCATTCACATCAAACCCAGGCGAAAAGAAAGATACTTCTATAAGAGGGGCTCTCCCCACCAAAAAAACTTTAATGTGTCCTGTCCTACTCGCTCCCTCTACCCCATCTCCAAATCCTGTGTTAGGGAAGCGCACTGTGGGACCACTGATAAACGTGACTCTCCCTGTCTTACTCGAGTCCCCTTCTCTCCGCCTCTCTCCTGCTCTGGTCCTCCTTGCTTTGTCCTTTCTCCTCCTCACGAGGTCATTTGATTCCTTCACCTTTTTTCTGTTTTTGAGTTCCCTCACCTCATTTTCATTTGCGCTCTCTCCCTATTTTTCATAACCATCTTTACTTTCTCTTCCCTCTCAGCCCGACAACTTCTCCCTCTCATCTCCCTTCCTGTCTCTTTCCCTCATGTTTATCTTGCCCTGTCGCTCTCAGTTGTTGTCAGCTCTTTAGGGAAGTTGAAAAGGTGTGAGGAGGGAAATAAGTCCAAGTCAAAAAACGCCTTTAGGGGATGAAGGCAGGCCCAGACAAGTGTCTGCCTCTCAGAGGATAGTTAAGACGCCCAGACAGACACTTTCATGATGGCTGATTGAAGACTGGCAAGCGCATGAGAGCAGGAGAGAGAGCGCAGGAGAGAAAAAGAGTAAAAAAAAAAGGAAAGAGACAGGAGGGAGAAAAAGAAAAGTCAGAGAGCGGGTGTAAGAGAGGGAGCTAGAAGAAGGGCCTTCTTTAGGAATCTCTAAGCCAGAGCTGTGTGGCTCTTGGGGAGATGTGAGGCAGTTGTCAGGCCTGATGTAAATGAATCCTGAAGTGCTTCATCCTCCTTAGCCGCCACGCGCCCTTTTGAAATACAGCCAACTCCCCTTTGTTAGCTTTCACAAACACTTTCCCTCTGTTTTCCCGTTACCCCATCCATCTGTATTTTTACCTCTGCCTTTCCTCCATCACTCTTTGTCCAGTGTAACTTCAGAGTTCTTTAGGAACGGAGGAAAACAAGAGGAAAAGGAGAATTCTTTAGTGTTGATAACTAGTCTCATTTGGACTGTATCCACTAAGTCCAGAGGAAAGGAAATGACTACTTTAAGCTATCCCCTTCCCTTTGTAGAGAAGATCTGTATTCTGCAAGGGCTTTTAACTAAAGCACTATCACGGTGGTATCACTTCATGCAATACAAGTACTTGGCCCACAAGTACTGATCACTAAATGTAGTTTATTATGTTCAAACAATTAATAACTCTACAATTTGGCAGTATATATAATAAATGCATATTTTTACATGCCCGATAACAATCTTTTCAATGTTCAACCCATTGACAAGAATTGGAGCGATTTAGGGGGCTCCAATCCAAGTTCAGCATGGACCAAAGCATGGAGGGTGGACTGGTAGCTGGAGAAGTGCCCTTGAACAAGGTAGACCAAACCCCTTACTGCTCCCAGGGTGGAGCAGAGGCTGCCGTTTACTGTGTGTGTGTGTGGTTGTATTTTGGATAAAAATGCATGCAAAAACTTGAATGAAAAAAAGTATCTATTCTCTTTTTTCTATGCTAATATGGTGTAAGAGATCACCTGAAAATAAGAATGTATTCATATCTTAGAATAAACCTTCTATTTTAGTAGAAGAACAGTCTTTCGCGTATTGCGTGCATTTTCATGGCTGCCATAGTTTCTCCCTCATACTAGGAAGGAGAGGGTGAACACTAGATGCCACTAAATCCCACACACACATTTTTGAACCCTTTTGATTACAGTATCTAAAATATAACATCCTTTTATATATACATCTTTTACTATAACAATGAAAGCTCACAACTTACCTACAAGATACACACAAGTTACATGATTACTGTGGTATTTATTTTTCCTGTTTTGCTCTTTCCTGCAAACTTAAACTCTCTGTCACATTAAGACTGAAGGTGAAACTGGAAGGAGAGATGGGTTCAGCGGGATTCAATCCTTGGCCAGCTGCGATACTGAATCTAACCTCTGCACCACCTGTGGTCTCTGCCACCATTCATGACTCCATTAGTGCCTTGGCCTAGTTGCAGAGGGTTTTCTCCTGCAACATTCTTGTAAAGCCACAACACATCAACTCAACAGATACTTTCAATTCAATTTAGCTGCAGTTATTTTATGACTTCTGTTGTTCTGTGATCAAACTGATGGCTGTAAAAAAATGTCCATGTACTGTATCATCATCAATAGTGAAGGCTACAAGCGTTTTACCTGACCACCAAATGAAATGTACCATAACATTTTTTAAATCTCCTCTTCTGAGGAATCATTATTATCCTTTCCTTATTAAACAATTTCCTGTAAGTGTGTTCCTAAAGGTTTCTCTGCTCTTTCAAGCACCTCTTCCCCGTGCAAAACTCACCCCACTGGCAATGTTACCACCTAAGCCTCTCTAAAAGCCCAGGGAAACCCTGAGTAGGAAAGCTTTTAGTGATCTGTAGACTGGCATTTTGACTAAAGCTCTTCTCGATTTTCACACTCCTGCCAAGCTATGGCTCAGTACACAGTGCGGACAGCAGTGTTTGCTTCGAAACTCACTTAGTAGCTATAGGCCACAAAAATAAGAGACAATATAAATATTAGCCAAACTTTGCTGTACAAAAATATTTGACCAATAATACACGGGTAAAAACTAACTACAATATAGAAGTTTAACTTTTGTAAACAGCATTGAACTCTGAAACTGTTTCACCACCTATACCATTTTTTTTCTTATTCTCTTAATTCATTATTTACAACTGATAGATTCCTTCATATCTCTCACCTGTTTAATCACCTTTTTTTTAAATGGTAAAATGTGACATAGTTTGTACATAAAAGAGGTAGATAAGAGAGTGTGTTTTATGTTATTGAAATTGTAAAGGTCTCTATGAAAACCTTGTAGATTTGGGCCATATCCATACAATTAATGGCAAACTTTTCATCATTGTCTCATCATCATTTTCAGCTCTAAAATCCTAGATTTGCAGTTCCTGTTCTCCAACTTTCTACTCTCCACCTCTCCTTTTGAACTCTGCTGAACTATCTTTTGTTTTCTTTTCTCAGCCCTTCCCCTCTCTTGTTGCTCCTCTCATGCTTGTCTGCTCTTCCTCACCTATCTCTTCCTCTCCTTTTAACCTCCTCTAATCCCTGACTACCCGTCTCTGCCCCTATACATCCCAGCTTTACCAAACTCTCTCCACGCAACTGCTCTCCTCCGGATGTGTTGCCCTGTGACTGACATGCCACTCACTGATAACACACCTCATTCCACAGCCAGTGAAGCTGTCACTGGGGGAGGGTCAGAAAAGCACTGAGACAGGAAGAAAGAAAGAGAAAGCAAGGGAGACATGATGAAGGGAGGTTGGAGTTTTGTGAATTTTGTGAATGAGGGAAGTGGTGTTAATAGAAAAAAAGCAGGACAGATGGGACACAGCAAGAGATATTTTGGTAAAGTAAAAATAGCAAAGTAGAAGTGATGTGGCAATAGGGTTCTTGATGTAGTGATTTTGATAAGGAAGTATTAAATAGGAAGAAAGAGGGAGTTAACGAATTGTTACTCCACACAAAAATACCTAATACTTTTTAAGTTTTTACATACATAGGACCAAAATACAACTACACATACACAGATGCCTCATAGACATGCTTAAGTGGAGAGATGGTGGAGTGCGGGGCAGCCACGTAGCAGCGCCTTGGGTTAGGTACCTTGCTCAAGGCACCTTAATAACAGTGTCATAGTCAGTGTTATTAAAAATTTTTGGTTTTGATAGCGTTGAGTCATACCAAAACCAAAATTTAGGTTAGTTCTGTCAAAACTGGGTAGAGTGTGATGTGTAAATACTTTGAATAAAAGCACCATGTAAAAGTTGATAGGTGGATAGGTGTAGATAGGTGGTGAAGAAATGGTGCAAAATGGCGTTTGTACGTTCATACTGTGGATGTCAAATGCAACATTAGATTTCCATTACCAGTGGCGCAACTGAAATCTGCAACAAACTTTCAGCTGGAATACGATCATTTAAACCTAAGAAGACATTCCTGTCCTGCACATGCGACTTTTTGCACCCCCAGCTCTCAACGTTTGCATCTCAAGGCACACTGTCACCCTTTCTTCCCACTTTCCCCCTATCCTGTTATCTCTCTCCCTCCCCTTGTTATCCATCCAAACCTCCCCCCACCCTCACTTTAGTCCTCTCTCCCCCCTCTATACTTGCCCTTACCCACTATGAACTGTTAGCGGCTCTGATGTACAGCCAATATTCTCTCTATCATATTAGCGCGGCTGCAGTGTGTCAAGGAAGTGATAGGAAGAGGAGGAGAGGAGGAAAAGGAATAAAGAGAGAGGGAGAGAGAGGATGGAGGGGAGACACATTTGTTCTACTCATCTCAGCGCTAAAAGATACAATTACCTCTCACAGCATATTATCCATGTTTTATACCAGCCCAGGGCCCCATGCCTTTGCCTTGCCGCGCTCACTCCATGTAAGGCCCATATTTTAACACTAGCTATGACAGTTTATTTAAGAAAAGAAAATTGTCCCCAGGGAGATGGAGAGGGAGAGGGAGAGTGTGTGTGTAAGGAAAATGAAAGGGAAAGAGGGAAGGACAAAGAAGGTGGAGGGGGGGAGACTATGAAAAGGGGGAGGGAATGAGAGATAGATGAGGCAGAGAGAGAGAGAGACAGGGAGAAAGAGAAAATCATCTTCAAGAAAAAAAAAGCAGAGACAAAAGATAAAGAGAGAAAAAGAGAGAGAAGGGACATATATAAGATGACACACCAACCTTTTAATAAAGACCATAAGTCTCTAAGACTTTTTCTTTCTGAGCAGAAAGCAAGGAGTGCTCCCATTCAACAAAACCGAGACTATCACGAGAGCATAAAAGGAAGGAGGAGCACATACGCCATCAGACAGTAAGGAGGAGAGACACATGCAGAAATAATTCAATTCAATTCAATTTTATTTAGATAGCGTCATATCATATCAAATAAGACTTAGTGGCTTAGATGCACTAGATAGACTTCTGACACAACACACACAACACAACACACAACAGGTCCTGAGTATCAGGTTTCAGGTTGTTTCCAGGTCTAGTCAAGTTCAAGTCTGGTTATTTCCAATTCATGAAGAAATTTTCTTGTACTAAGGATGTACCGATTCAACGCTTTCTCTCCCACTTCTCATTGTGACACCTTGACTTTTAACCCTGTTCGTCTGTTCCAACATCCAAATATCGAATATGTTGTAAGCAGATAAGCGGTAAACGCCCAGGAGGAAGACAGAATCAAACAAAGGAGAATTATCACTTTGTATGTCAGGTTGGTTTCGGGTCAGTACCAGTCAGGTTCAGTCAAGGCTGGTATTAAAGTCACAGGTACAAGCCAGGTTCATCTATCTACCTCCAGGCAGGAACATTAGTTTAATATCCATCTTCTTTATAATATTCTGGTTATTTTTTTAAAAGTTTCTTAGGGTAACTCACCTATGCCATACACCTCCTACTTAAGCATGGAAATTTCTACAAAGGGAAGGTTAACATAACATATGCTCTTTGGTGGATCCTTTTATCCAAAGCACCTTGCAGCACCCTTGCTGCATACATTTTTAGCGCTCATATCTCACAGCTCCAGAGGGAATGAAACCCGTAACCCTGGCCGTGTTAGTGCCTTGCTCTCACTATCGAGCTGGACCAGACTGCACACTGGCACGAAACGCTGATGTAAAATAAATAAATAAGTAAATTTAAAGAGAGAAAATCTCAAACCCCACCACACGTACACACGCTTTTCTCTCCCCCTCTCTCACTATGTAATTGATGCCAGTCTCGTGCCCTTTCGCCTCCTGTGCCAGCAGGCAGAGGGCTACCGTAGAGGTGTCCGCTTCACCCCTACATAACAACCTTGCCTCACCTTCACACACATGCACACAATCAGACATACACACACATAAATATACTTGTATGTAGTGCACAGGCATGCACGCAAGCACACACGTACAGCCCACAGAAACGTGCACAAAAAGTGCCTCCGTGCATGTGCATGTGTGTGTGCACATGCATTGACACAGACACATTCACTTTCAGTCTGTCTCACAATCTGTCTCTGTCACTCCAGGTGGGACAGAGAGAAAAGCATGGGGTTAAGTATATGAGACGGAGTACAGCGAGTCTTCATGTGTGTTTGTCACAATTTTGCCTTTCCTATTAAGCTCAGCTTCGGCTAATGCATGTGACATCAGTCATTTGCATAACAAATATCCCTTTCCTGATTCTATGTTAAATTTCAATGTGACTTTATTTTCTTACAGTAAATACTTACACATATCTTATAGTTATTTTACATTCATTGAGCATCCTGCCACAACACAAGTACACCAACAATTCTCTACCACTCAGTACTTAAGCATAACACCTCTGACCGCTCAGGATTACTGGTCACAGGTAAATGTGTGGTCTCCAACTTAAGACCACGGCCAACAGCTGTAGTTCGGTTGTAGTTGTAGCAAAATAATTTTAAGTCTCAAATTGATGTAACAACTTCAAGTTCAACCGTCTTGTCCATGGAGACATATGGAAACTTATGGCCGAGAAGTCAAGTCATTGCCTATGTATATGTTTATATAGACTATAGGTAGTGGTAAATGTGATTAATTCTGTTGCAGTGTCAAACCCATGCTAAGGTACAGATCGGGGTAGATAAGATGGGTTCAATAATCAGATAATGTGTTGAGCAGTTCACACCAAAGAAGAAAGCAAACAGAAAAAGAGGAAAAGAGAAGTAAGGGAGAGGGAGAGAAGGACAAAGGACAAAGAAGAGGAATGCGTCATGAAAGATGGAGAAAGAAAGACAAAACTAGTCGTAGACAATGATGCATTTGCCCAGGCGTCTATGCAAGAGAGAAGGAGAGATGGAAAGACTGTGGTGGTATCAGATCAGTCGGTGCAAATTAGTTGCCTTCTGCTTAGACCAGACCAGTCTTTCTACAGACACACACACACAGACCAGAGTCTTCCAGAGTAATTGTGCGTGAAAACATTCATTAGGCTTATTATGGCATTCAGTAGAAGTTTCGGCAGCCAAACTGTCTAAGAGCAGAGTAGTGAAGCAGACAAGCTGTCAGGGTCTAGAGAACAAATGTAGATTAGATAGTAGTTCACTCCCTGCAATAAATACAAAGACGTGTGTGTGTGTCACTTTGTAATCTTCACTTAACCTCAACTCACTATGACAGTTCTGTTTCTCCTCTTTTTCCTCTGTCCTGAGCAACAGGTAAGAAGCAAACCATTACTCTGTGTATGTGTATGTGACAGAACGTACATCACTATTGTGTTTAACAGTAAGAGACAGCGAATGAGTGTGTTAAACATTCATGCTGCTGTGTTGGGTCGTGATGGGACCAGTGCGACGAGTTGTCCCTGCCACTGCCTCATCCGATAATGCTGATTTGCTCAGGCACTACCAGACGGACCCCTCTGGGGGTCCTCCAGGCACACAGTCAATCACTGGTACTCCAAAAGATAGTACTCCAAAGCTATTTAAATCGCGAACTCTCTTCCTTTCTCGTCTTAACACCGTTTTAATGTTGTTTTCGCGTCTTCCCATTTCACTATAATAATGCAAATGTTCAAAGTGGGATACTTCAAAATTAAGATCACACACAAGAGGTGACTTTTGAGAGTGGCATAAACTCAAACTCATTTGTAGTTTGTATGTACAAGGAGAACAGAATAGTGCAGATTATAATAAATTCTGCAGGAATATACAGGAGAGTGAGTCCCACAGTCAACTGACTCCGTAACCATCACTTAACCACGATGAGCCACCTCCCTCACTTTCCCCATCTCTCCTCTCTCAGTCCCTCCCTCCCTCAGGCTACCTTTTCCTCCACTATTCACTACATCGTTACCATAATCAGATAAGACAACTACCTAGGGAGCACCAGCATCCCTACAGCACCTTGCTCCTGGCACTGTGTGCGTACATGTGTGCGTGTGTGTGTCAGTGTGTGTGAACTGCTCCTGGCGCTTGGAAACCCGTATTCCTTTTGACTGTCTTTTTTGTTGTTTTGATCTTTTCAAACCGACAGATGACTGGTGTGTGTCTGTGTGTGTGTGTGTGAGGGAGGTGTGTGTGTGTGGACTGTGTGTGCAAGAAAGGTTTCTAAATTACCCAGCTCCTTCATAGGGTAATGTCTGTATTGTGGCTGACAAGTTTGCTACAAATTACCGCTGAACTGTGAGTGTGTTTGAGCGAGGGAGCGGGTAGATAAGTGTGTGTGCATGCATGAGAACTGGAGTATGTGAACGTGTTTGAGTGTCAAGGATGATTATGTTATTCTTCTGAATCGTCAAAGCAGATCACATCACCATACCATTAAACAAAAGGCAGACTGATTCACACAATAAAGGAACAACACACACACACGCAAAGTTTCAAAACACCACACCAACGCAACACACTTTGAGGAAGATACCTACAAGCCTTACACTGCTCCGTGCCTACATGGACATGTACAAAAGCCTGATCCCTACAGGGCATACACACATACTGTACACTTGCTAGCAATTGAGCCATCAGCAACACTACATTTAGCCAACAACACATTGGACTGCCAAATTACTGTACCAGGCATCAACACCAATCAGCTAGCCAGTAAACTAAACTGTCAAGTTAGATTTTCTAGCTAGGCACAATCATTTTCCTTTTAAGAAATGGTCATCATGTATAATTTCCTCATTTACCCCTCTAGCCCTGAATCGTGCTTGAAATCAAGCTGCAGCTGATGTACAGTATATTCCTTTAGCTATCCGCATTTTAGCTATTTTCAGGGCTAATGCAGATACTGATTATAAGTAATCAAGGGAACAGATTTACAATTAATTAATGACTGATATATCTTTTGTTTGTTAAGAAGAAATGTAAAAAAAAATAAAAAATCACTGGCTATCATGGGGCTAATGGCCAATGTGTCTGGACTTCCAGTGTAGCGGATATCTGGGCCAAGACTTCCTCAGTAGTCTGATTAGCAACTTGATATGTGAGAATGACGTGAAATGTACATTTCCGCTTATCTCTATAAACCGATATCTGCATATGAATGCAGAAACCTTTATAAAAAGCTAATGAAAATCTAAATTGTTGTCAGATGATAGCTGATGGGATTCCAAGATTACATTTCAGCCAATGTGCTCTGCCCCTTTTTTGCTCTCTGCACAGACTGTTGCAACCAAAGCCTGCTCAAATGTGACTGATCAATACTACTCGGACTAAAAAACGGAAACCAGACCACTTCCAGTGCCAAAATCTTGGTCCTTCACTTACATATTCTGCATCATAAGCGGATATCTGTTTGTAGAGATTTAATAGGGAGGAATGTGTAACAAGCCAGGCCACATTGACCCCGAGCCTTATTTTCTTGGTTTGTTTCATTTTTGTATCATTTTAAGACACGGGTTTGTTGTTAAAATGTGTTGCAGGCAAAAAAAAAAAAAAAAAAAAAAAGCTTACAAGCAATGACAAATAAAACTTAACTTGTGTAAAAGATTACACAGATTAAAAGCTGACAAACAAATAACCTAAATTACAGACACTTATAGTGATAAGGCTTGTCATGGTGACCGTGTTTTCTCCCCTACATGCCCAGGTGTTATTCAGAGATGCTGAAAGAGAAAGATTGTCCAATGGAGTAATCTGTAAAATGATACTCTTCAGCAGACCAGAAACACACAGACACACACACACACACAGATTCATTTGGGGCCTCAAGACTCTCTCCACTTCACTTGCTGCCATTTTAAAATGATCACAGCTAATGAAAGCCTCTTTTTGTCCATGACAGTCTTGTATGTCTAACTTCTGGTGCCTTCTAAAATTTCTAGTTGATGGAGGTCAACTGGTTGTGAAGAAATTAAAAAAAGAAAACACCAAAGAAAGGAAGTAAACATTAAATCTTTCACACATCTGCAGTTTTCTATATATATTTTTTCAGTTTTTCATTTCAAATACAACTAAAATCTGAAAAGAAACACTAATTAAAAACATACCCAAGCGTCACAATTAAATAACTTCGCAGAATTCAAACTTCAATGTCTGTGTTTAACAAGGTAAACTACCAAAAACAACCCCAGACATGCACTTTTTTTAAATGTTGTCTGTGTATGTGTGTCTGATGTTATGTGTGTGCCCCTGGCCCCAGCAGCTGTGCCAAAGCAGATGTTTGCCAGTATAATTAACCACTGGCTCGAAGACAGGAGACGAACAGAGAATGAAAGAGAAACACAGACAGAGAAGAAGATAAAGAGACAGTAAAGAGGCCACTGACAATCCTCATGCCATCAGGTGAACACAGACCCGATGGTGCTTCTAAGGTAGAATGATTCATTTTCATGCACGCATGACGAGCACACCCAGAGATGCGCATAAACTCATAATTATGTGCCTCTCGCAGTGACCGACTAGGGCAACAGGAATTCTTGAGATTCGTTACCTGCAAAACAAGGTGTGTCCACCTCGTCGTTGTAATCCTCCCCTCTGTTCTGAAGCTGACCGTCAGAGGAGTCTGACTGCTGGACTGGCCATAGCGCAGGGTGACCGCCTGCTCAGACACTGTCACAGAAAAAAACAACCGCTCCTCTGAGCTCTTCTCCAGCAGCATCCTAAGGGAAACAAAAAAAACACACATGCACATATAAAATAAATAAGAGAATGATTTCAGCAGCAACAGACAGTCCAGATGGGCCTTTTTAATACTTGGCAGAGATAACTTGTTACAACTTAACTCAGAAAACAGAAGGGAGAGTGGACCCATGGAGTCGAGTGCCACTGCACGCAGTCTCTCATTCTGACATTTACACATGGAATATCAATATTTTACATGACTGCCAGCTTTCAGCTGCTACACTGGGTGCAGACGCAGACACACACCCTCCGTGTGTCATATTAACCACCATCGCTGACATTTTATGGGAAATCATGGCTTTTATGAACCCAGAGCCGCATACCCCATAAATCACAGATAGATGTATGCATGAGAGAAAGACTGTATGTACAATATGTATGTCTCTGTGTGTATGTGAGGAGAAACACGATAGACTGAAGATAATAAGTGCAACAAGAAATACAAGTGGTTATTTAGAACAACTACATAATTGTGTTTTACTGGAATGAATATGTTTTAACTTTTGATATATATGTAATACTGATGTAATTCAGGGCTGTAACTGGCCATTATTGTACTTTGATTGATTGATTCATTGATTAATCATTCGGTCTATAAAATGTATTTAGTTTCCTATCATAGAAGACTAGGATAACCAGCACATGAAGCCGGAACTAACAAACCTTTTCCATCTCTATCCATAAGTGTGGCAGTTTCATATGCTGTTAGGATAAGGTAAGGTGACAGTTGAGGAAATGTGAAAAAACAACAACACAACAACGAATAAGGCTTGTAATTGCCCATGTAGGAAAGGGCAAGTGCGTGTAACCAACCTTAAACAAATCTTGTCTATTAAAAATGAGAAAAGTTAAGCAACGTAAACAAAATTTCATAATCAATTTCTGGAAGTGAAGCCATGGTATAGTAAAAACTACAGTTTGTAAGAACAGGTGGCTAGCTCTGTTCATTGTTCAGACGAGGGGAGGGGGATGTGAAATCACAGAGAGAGGGAGAGACAAAAAGAGAGGGGTTGAGGAGAGATGGACAGAGGTGAGGATAGAGACCTCCTTTCATCTGGCTTCTTTGATGGCAGCCATGATCGCCTCTACAACAAAAGACTGATAGCCAACGACAGCAACAAAAAGAGAGAGGAAAAGAGAGAGCGAGGGGGGAGAGATATTACTTCCATTCAGATGCATTCAGCCATGCAGGTGTCATGTTCGGCAGACCAAGACAACAAGACTTGTCTGTCATCTGAATCCCCAGACAGACAACTTCACAAACAAAATCACAGCATGAACGTAAAGGAGTGATTTGATCTCTGTCTGATTCTTCTTCTCAGAGTTAAACTTCACTGACGGCAACATTTAAAATGAACATCCAGTGAGTTACCAGAATCAGGTCCACGTGGAGGAGAGGAGAGACAGGTGAAGTGAAGATAATGTTATTTGTGTTGACAACTCCTTAGCTTACTCTGAGTGCAATAATATGAATGTACGCATATGGGTATATAGATGATTAATCAGAACTGCACTGCTTGGTGTAGTTTTATCACTACAGATAGCTTCAGTGAGGTTTTCATAGAGGGCCCAAAGAGTTACACCTTAAGGTTCCCCCACTTTCCAAATCCCACTTTTACCCCTGATCAGAATACACATGCCTGTCTGGCATTGCTCTAAATGTTTATTTTACTTGCTTGTACCCGCACTCACTCTCCTCCTGCGTCTGTCATTGTTTCAGTTTAACGAGCGACCCCGTTAACTGGCAACTTTCAGTGGAACAATGACAATGTGGTGATAACATTGGTACAAATTTGGCTGAAAGTTGCCAGTTAACGGGGTCACCTGTTAAACCAAAACACCAGTGAGCTGTGGGAAGCAAATGCCACAGCTGTGGCAAATTAGTACAATTAGCTATTAGTAAGCCAGTCTGAGTTTTCTGTTAAAAAAAAAACTGCCGGCGTTTCCGGTCTGGACTTCCAGAGCGAGTGAGGCAGGAGCTGCAGGACTTTCTCGTCAGATCTGATCATGGTATACATTTGCGCTTCTGATTCTGTAAATTGAGTGATGGCAGAGAGAGAATCATCCGATGTTTCAGACAGTGCTTCTGCAGCGTCTCTCGCTTTTCAGCCTAGCTGCTCTGGGACCCTTTTCTGTTTTTATAAAACAGACTGAAAGTGATGTGACGTCACATCCAGTCGCTTGCCATCCCCAGTGGTTGTCTTGTCAATACTGCAGTATTTCATTACTGCGGTTACAGCTACCTATTATTGGTCATGTTCATCTTTTCAGCACATTGTGCTATATGTGAATGTTGACAGACTTTGCTTCATGAAAGCCCGACCATGTTTAATCTACAAACATAAAATCATTTTTTGTCTTTTGTTCATCCCAGTCAAGCTCATATTAAAAGACAATTTAATCCACTACATAATTTAATCAAAGTAATTTAGCTAATCTGTTATTTAATAGGTCTAGTCTATAGTTAGAAGACAATAGCTAAAAAAGTAGACCAATTTCACCAATCAGAGTGATTGTAGAGACTGTCTTGAAGACTTTTACTTCATATGTGAAGTAAAGGACCTGTGTGAAGTCTGATAAATATGTATGTCACTTGAGTCTGCTGAGACTAAACGTCTGAAAAAATCTGGGGGTGTGGAGTTAACATAGCAGACCATCATTTCTGACTGAACTGTCGGCTGCGAAATACTGTACATTGTGGGTAATGTAGGCACCAGGTTTTGACAAGGAGGAAGAATGCATGGAATAAAAAAAGATGATATCTCTGGTCCAGCTGCATCGATTTTACTCTTTTAGCTACATTTCACTCACAAACACTCACAACCAGCAAATACAAACCAAGACGACATCGCATACAGTAAGTTTAGTCTATTTTTAGTTGCATGACAAAGCAACCCATGCTGTTCGAGCAATCTACTTTAAGTGTCGCTGTATGCTGGAGGAGATAGTGTTGCCAAGCAAAGCCAACCGATCTCTTTTTGTGTGTGCAAGTGCCTTGCGTGTGTGCATGTGTGTTTGAGTGTGTGTGATTGCAAGCTGATCTGAGCATATGTAACTCTGCACCATCCGAGCCCTGCCTGAAACATACCAGTGTCCTCTTATACTCTGTCTCTCACACACGACACGTCTAAGGAGGACATGACAGCCAGTTGTTGGCTAACATTTCCTGATAATGATACTGACCTGACCAGACCTGACCCGGTTGCTCCATTCCGCTTGTTGTGGGATCAGTATCAAAGGACTTTCACCATGTTTTTAACATGTGAAAATCATATTAAATATCACATCAGAGCAGGCGTTTGATTAAAGATCACAGCAGCAGTGTATTTCCAGCAGGGAGCTATATTTAATTGTGGCACAGGACACTGTTCATCATTAACCATGACTCATGCTTATTACACACAAATAAAATCAAGGATTTTAATATACGCAGTTACACAGAACCATCTGGAAAGTTGTCACTGAAAACTGCTGGGGAAAGGGCAGGCACTTTCAGAAACATACAGCCCAGGAGAGCGATGAGCCAATCTGCCTATCACTGTCTGTCGTGGGCAAACTTCAATCAATCAGACCAACGAAACACATACCGTAGTCAAACTCAAACTCACCAAAGCGAGTCAAGAGATGAGCAAAAAAAGAGCAAGAAAATTCTTCCGTGCTGTTCTTTGCTCTTCTTTCAATGGAGAAATACTCTACAAATCTGATATAACTGACGCAGTATCTACGCTAACCTCATTAGCAATTGATACTGTTGTTTTTCAAGGTGTCACTGACTGATCTGTTATCACTGTGGCAAACACAAATGCTTGGAGCCAGGTATACTGATGATTTTGTGAACTTCCACAAGACGTCTACAGCCTTACAACGCTTTGCCCGTAAACAAGCAGAGAAGAACTACAGTACTATGAAGAAACAAGCAGCATTAACAAGAGGGAGAGGACATGGTCACAATAGAAAACTGTTCTAGGCAACAAACTGGAGCCAGTTTCTACAACAAATAAATTCCATCTTTAAGAGTGTGAAATGTGTGATGAATATTTAAACCAAATAAAACGGTCTAACATTGTTTCATATTTTTGTTTGTAACAACTTATTTTTATTTTAACATCTTATTTAGGTCTGCAAACCAGCCGTCATTTCCTTATGCCTACCTCTACAGGCAGAAAGTGTTGCGTGTGGTTATCACCTGGTCTAACTACCTTTTCTTTCACAGATTATTCATATTTCTATGAAATTACAAAAATTGAACTCACATCTCTCCAGGAGAGCTTGGTTTTATCCACAGTGCCAGGGTGAGGGAACCCAACGCTCCTAGATTCTGTGAGGGGGGAGAGACCAGACATCCATCCTGGACTGGCCGAAACAGCACGCTACTGGATCCACCTGAAACCCTCGTTGAACTGGTAGAGGTTCCAGTCTCTGTCTCTATTCCAGGACGAGTGTCATTGCTGTCTTCTGTTACACAGGTACCCCTGGTGGAGTTTAAATATGTCGGTATTTTTCTCTCAAAAAGAATGATTTTTCATATTCATTTCAAATATATACTACAAGCTAAGAAAGTTGGTGTGACCAAACTTATTTCACAAGTTAAGTCAAAGTTTTTTTTATTTTGCTGACCAAAAGGTCAGAAGTCATTACAAATGAAAATAACTACTATGAATTTGATCCACCCACCTGTGTGCAGGCAGTAGCAGTGGGGCATACGGGGGTGTGGAGGATCTATAGGGACATTCCTGGACACAGAAGGCCTGATAACAAGTCGTCAGCTCAGACGGAGAGGACGGTGGCTGACAGTAGCTGCTCCGTTCTGGAACCCCGCAGGTGGAACGAGCTGGCGAAGTGGACACGGGTTTGAAGGCAGCAATGTTCTCCATTCGTGGGAAACTCCCCTAAAAGGGAAAACAGTTCAAGAAGTGCTATCTTTTTATTTACTTTTACTTACTTTTACTTTTTAGCTGCAGAGATTTAGGTAGAATAAACGCCCTGTCATGCCACGTTTAGCAATTTGGAGCATGCAATTCAAAGTTATATAAAATGAACACAGCCTACAAGTTACAGAATCAGGTTAAGATCTAGCATAGCCAATTTAATCATGTATATAGTAATTTTTTAAATATATTAGGACAGGTATTTACACTAGAAATATCAATAATAGGGTACATGTGAACATATTTGTTGTAAGGACATGTTTGTTTAGTTTCCAGTAGGCCATTTTCACAGAAGACATGTCACAGCAGGAGTTTCGAGGTCCTGGTATTGTGCATACTGGCTCGCTGTCACACTTACTGGGACACGTGAATAGAACAGAGCCATCATTAATGCAGTTTCATGCAATGCTGATGATTTTTATGCAATGACAAGTCAAAACATCTGCAGTGGGAAAAAAAATCCTTTTTAGTCATTAAATAATTCATAAACACTACACTGACTGTTAACGTGACCATTCCAGTCTTTGAATCTGAAATTACAATTGGCTCTTGAAAGCCGCTCTTACCTGTGATGAAGCAGGTGTTGGACACAGGCTGAAGAGGAGGAGAGTGAAGCAGAGAAAGATACGATGCCTCCTCATCCCTTCCATTGTGATTGTCCCGCTCTTCACTTCTCCTTCAGTAATGCTGTTCAGGTGAAACGGCCGAGGAAAAACAGGCCATCTTTTCCGTTTCCCCATCCTCTCCTCCCGTTGCTTGATTTCACCTGTCCAAGAGACATCTGTCCTGCTCTTGTGCCTTCCTTCCACACATTCCCTCCCACTTTTTAGGGTTTTTCTAACTTCCTTGTGGCATTTATTCCTTAAGTTACACTGCTCCCCTCTCCTTCCTCTATTCACCCTCTCTCTGCTGAATCCTCTCACCCATGTTTGTGCCCTCCTTTTCTCTATCTCTCCCTTTGCTCCCCTCTCGTCATCTCCCCGTCCAATCCATCTCTGGCCCTTGACCCCACAAGGTTCTCGAATTGGATTTTCTGAGGGGTCCAGCATGGTCCGAGGTTCTACAATCTCGGACAGAGGTACCGGAACATTCCCGGAGTCACAGTGATGTTCAAGAACCTGGATTTCTTTCGGAAGCCTTCCAGCAGCGCTTGAATAAGTGATGACTGTCATGGTTTCATGGTTCCAGGGTTACAGGGACATTTTTTACAGGCCAGTGCCCCTGGGGTGAGGCTACGAAGCTTAGCTCTCTGTTACACTGTCTCTGTCCCTCGCGCGCACACACCCACACTCACACACAAACCCCAACCAAAGCCTTCACATGATAGGTAGGATTTCACAATCTAGGGAGGGAAAAGAGAGAAGGAGAGAAGGAAAGAGAGACGTGGTCAGACCAAAAATCCAGCATGAGACAAATCTGAGGAGAGTGAAATGCCATGCAGGCTATTCCCTAGCCAAAGCCTACACTATCATGTACAGATTGATGGAGGCACAGCTCAACTGATACTGCTACATTGCTTTCCTCTTTTCTTCATTTTCCATTGAATTAAACATGTCCCTTTTTCCTCAGGCATCTGGCCTCCAGGTATTTATCAAACTGAACGGCTTCTCACATAAGTTTGTTGGAAATTGAGGCTTAGGCCAAAAGCTCTCTTCATTACAATACTTATCAGCTTCAATTTCACATTTTGACACACACAAAAAAAGAGGCCAGCAGTGCCGTCATCTCCAGTGTTGAATTACTTGGACCCTCTCGCATGCAGTGGTCCGTCAGAAAACAGGAAAGCTCCACGGTGTATCTAATAACGGAGGGGGGCTCTGTGCCGTACAAATGTGTAAGTCTATGCAGATATCGTAACATGCTAACACGTCTGGCAGCCGCCCGTGGTTTACCTGTCGCCGCGGACTCCCAGCACAAAGCTCTGTCCCCATCACGAGCGCGGCGTCAAACACACATTCAACTTGTTGCTCTGGCACGAAAACAAGCTACCTGTATTTCTCCACTCACTTACACACACACTCCACACACACACACACCTGTCTGTCAGCGATAGCAGACACGGCTCCAGTTGAAAAAAAAAAAAATAGTCCTTTCCAAACATGACTTGAGTTATTTTGTCCGTCGTCCGCAGCCCCGCCACTTCGACAGATAAAAACAAAACTGAATGACAGCACAACTGAACTTGACAAAGCTCCTCTTTCTTTTTCTTTTTCTTTTCTTTTAGTTTTTATTTTGTTTTGTCTTACCTCTCTCATTCAGAACATGCTGCACGCAGCGCTAAGGAGATTACCGCGAGACGCCATCTGGCCAGCAGCGCTCGAGGCGGCAGGATATTGGGCGCAAAGTAACGGATGATGATGTAACGTTACACTGTTGAGAACCAAGTAACGGAAACTTGAGAGCCCCGGAGGTGGCTTGAGGACAAACAGTGCGACGTATCCGTTTTGTATCTGTTGTGGAAGACGGAAAGATGCATGCATTAATATGCGACTTAAATGGTCTAATTACCCCCCCCCGCCCCTGCCTGGCTGGTAGTAATGCTTCACCCCCCCCCCCTGCACCACCACCACCACCATCACCTACGTGTGTCTGTGTTTGAGACAAGTGGCTCTCACAGGGAAGAGGAACGCTACTGCCGTCGCTAGGCAACCGGGATCCTCTCCGGCCACTCAAAGTGTGGGTAGGAAATCATTAGACGGGCTAATTTGCTTATTTTACTGAAAAAACACATCACCATTTTAGAGTTTAATGCAATATACAGAATAAAACAACACGGAAAACGTCATTAATTCATTGGGATCATTAATTCATTTGTTATTCAGAGGATGTGGAGAGCATCAGCATGTCAGTTGTGCCCTGAGACATCGTTTGACACAGCATCTGTTTGTCCACTGCTGCACAAACACAACGAAAAGGACAAAGTGTACACGCTTTAATCGTTTCAGTTTCATCAAATCAAATTGAATAAATAAAGCTCTTGATCCTTATTAAATGCGCAGTGTGCAAGATTTGGGGCCTTTATTTTCAGACTGAGGCAGACACAGAATATAATGTTCATAGCTATGTTTTAATGCATGTATAAAAAGAATATTTTTATTTTTGTTACTTAAAAATTATACTTTTATATCTAAAGTGGGAGCAGGTCCTCTTTCATGGAGGCCGCCATATTGAAGCACGCGTTTCTACAGTAGCCCAGAACAGACAAACTAAATACTGACTCTAGACATGGCCTTTCAAGTGTTGTTTCTCCTTTACACTTGGGAGCTGGGGGTGATGTGAGGATATTGCATTGCAGCGATTTCACCACTAGATACAACTAAATTCTACACACTGGTCCTTTAACTCTTTTTGTTCCATTTCCTTGATAGTGAGAAACAAGAACCCTCTTTACCACACAGAATTACATAACAACAGACAATATATATATATATATATATATATATATATATATATATATATATATATATATATATATAGATAGATAGATAGATAGATAGATAGATAGATAGATAATAAAAGTAAAAATATAGGCAGATGATTATCCATACATCAGGCTCGTGGGGGGCTGGAAACAACCACTTAATGTTACCAATTGATCTATTAAGTGCATGTCTTTGGACTGTGGGAAGAAGCAAGGTCCTGCAAACTCCACACAGAAAGGCCCCAGCTGGTGTTCAAACCAAAAACCTTCCTGCTATGCGGCAACAATGCTAACCACTGCACCACCATGTCATCCATAAGGAGATGTATTAATCAAAATAAAGCATTTACAAATACAATTTGATGCACTTCTCTGCAGGGGTCAACTAAATTTTCAAAAGGAGGATGCAAATCTGAGATCGGAATCAATCATTCCACGCTCAGTATTTGCTGATGGTCCCTGTGCGTGCCTTCTATCACTTAGTAGAATAAATTGTGATTAGTTCTGTATCTCCACATGAGCTGGTGATATAGAGTTGACATGAGGGGTGTCTTAGAAGAAGGCCATTTAATTTGCAGGAATACCAGAAGGGAAGCAAAGGAGCTGTGTCTTTCCCTGTCAGCAATTTAATGGCAGTCACCAGGGATGCACTGCTATGTGTGCTATTAATTGGAGCTTGGAAACAATTAACCGTGAATCACTAATTACATTATGTGTCTGTGATGAGGTCCTGTATCCAAAAGAGACCAAACTGTACATTTTATAGCTGCCATGAATGCTTTACATGGTTGGTAATCTATATTTTTTTCTACATATTTATATGTGTGTATGCCCTTATATGTTGATATTAGTGAGGGTGTATAATACTGAGTGACAGGAGAAAACTGTCACCAACAAATCATATATTTCTGATTATATATTAGACTTGGTCTTTTTTAACGTCATGCCAATAAAACCTTCAATTTTTCTAAATTCCATTTTCAAATTTAAATGACAGTTAGTTACATACATAAATCCACTTGTTTTCAAGCAAAATATAAACAATTCCCTCAACACACACACACACACACAGCTCAAGTATACAGTAGTTCGGACTTCCACTGTGTGCTTAACTGCTCTGCATTTAAATTGGGCAAACATTTCTACTAAAAAAAAGACCCTCTCTTATATTTTTCCCTGCCGACAAGTTTTTATGTTATCATACTAATCGCGTTTGAACAGCTGCAATTTGCTTTGGTTGAACAAAGGCATTCTAACTAGGTTTTAATTAAGTGTTCCTAATGACCTTAAGGAGATTAGAGGTTCGCCTTCTAATCAATACCAGGCAGAGAGGAGCAAAGGGAGGGGAGAGGAGGAGAGGAGGAGAGGGGAGGTGGCTAGGGGCTAGGATAGAGGTAGGGAGGAAAGGGGTGGAGAAGGGGAAAAAGAAGAAAGAGGGACAGGAGAGCGTGGAAGGTGGAGAATGAAATTGAATGGATGGAGGGAGGAGAAAGTGGAAGAAAATGTATATTTGTTTAAAGGAAACAATGGTAAATAAATGCCACAATTGCACTGACGAAATGAATCGCGATGGCAGACGTTTTAAACGTGATAATATGTCATGATGCATCAGGACAAACTGGCAGCCGGGGTAGCCTGTGCTCCCCACACAAGCCAACATTTACATACATAGCATGAACATGTACCGAGAAAAGACTTTAAAACCTTCACTGTCATCGTCCCTAATCATATTCTTCTATTTTTACTTTTCCTCTAAGAGGGTGAAAATGACATCACACCACCGTGTCAGATGATCATCAAGAGCTTTGTTAGCCAAGAAGAGTTTCTCTTATCCTGTCCTCATAAGACATTTGCATAGATTTGCACAGAGTGTGTCCACATGACAGAGAATCTAGTCATACATTGATTGTACTAATTTATTCAGCCAGGCGCATTCAATTCCAGAGATTGAAGTGCTATCACACAAACGGGATTAAAACCGGATGACGATCGCACAATTAATATTGTCTCATTTTCTAAATGACTTATGTATGACTTATATTTGGTTAAATTGTGTTTGCTGGTCTAATAACATTAAGGGTAATATGGTAAATGTAGGCTGTAAATGTACCGTCTCTCTGAGTCTCCAGAGCAGCATGAATATGTATGGAGACATCCTTGGCCTCGCTGCTGATTAGGAAAAGTGGAATAAATTGATGGTGGGGCTGTGTTTTTTTAGTAAAATACAATATTAGGTTGTCCATATGTAAATGTTACACACACACGCGCAGACACATACACACGTCTATTTTAGGCCTGATGCATTCAAGACCAATTTTAACTCCTGAATAATGGTATGGTGGTGAGTGCAAGCGCATCATTTGGCTCCCATTGATTTCAGATTTTATTTCAGTGTGTGTACACACAGGTCTGTATGCACTTATATAATACATACAGCATGCACATGAGTGTATACATTGAAGGTGCACTGGGAAAATTCTGTTTAAAACTCTGTTCAAAATTCTGTTCCAAAACATATTTCATGTACCCTTAAGACCTAAGAAACAAGGATGTATGTACACTGTTGCTGGTGTGGAAATTGCTCTATAGGGCTACTAGTGGTCAAAAACTCTACTGGGTACTTTTAGATAACAACACCAACATTCTGTACTACAACGCAACAACTTTGGTGCACAAAACACTTCCTCGGATGAGATTTTTATAGATCCACAATGTTTGAATTCTCAGTAGATTCCTTTATTGTCAGATGCTACTTTAGTCAGCCACCCTGTGGAAAAGGTAGAATAAACTGGTGATCACTCAGAAAAGGGAGGAGAAAAAGAACAAAGAGAAAATGTACCCTGTCAAACATGTATGTATTTCTGGCTACTTGGACCATATTCCCCTGATAAAGAGAGCACAACACCAGAGAACACTATGACTGAACTGAAGCAAGTTTGGCAGTGCCTTAGGATGCAGCATCACAATCTTTCACAAGATGAGAGTGGACGAAATGGTCCATCATCCATCATATACACTTACTTGCATCATATGAACATGACATATATAAGTAGAGCAACATGCTTAGTTGGCAACTATGTCGGTGTGACTGTAAATGTACTTTGCTGTACTTGTGTGAGGTTTATTTAGGCTATTGCTTCCATTTCCTTCTGCTACTTGCGTCATCCTGCTGTCCATACTCTATTTTGGTCACTTCTGACCTCCACTCATACACCTCTTCCATGCATCGCACTCTCCACAGGCACCACTCATTCTTTCCTTCATTCACTCTATTCCCTTCTCCCCTCCCCATGCCCTCAATCCCTCTTACCGTCCTCCATCACTGCTCTTCTCTAAACGTCCTCTTCTTTCTTGTCCTTGTTTTATGCAGTATTTTCTATAAATAGATATATATATATTTTAATCCATGTTCATCATTTATCCTCCTTGGCTCTAAATGAAATGCACCAGAAACTAGATATAAAAAACAATTTGGCTTTTCCTAGGCTTTTCAGATTTTATACCTTTAAGTCACAGGGTCCATATTGTGTGTGTGGGTGTGTGTGTATGTGTGTGTGTGTGTGTGTGTGTGTGTGTGTGTGTGTGTGTGTGTGCGCGCACACTTTCTGCCCCCTATTGGGGTTGAGGCCAGTGACACCCCCAGGGCTGTGCTGTCCAATCCCCTCCATGCTGCGTTTCTATAGGATTGAATTAACCTCCTGCCTCTCTTGACAATGCACATACACATAATCATCCAGTCTCTCACACACATCCACACACACACTTTGTCTATGCCAATCACCTTTCCCCTGTCAAGGCTATATTATTAGCTCGGGGGCACTTCAGCAACTATTATCACTTACATTCACCCGTGGGAATCAAGCTACTAAATGCACACAATCTGTTTATTTGTTTTCTTTAAAAAGTGTCACAGAATAAATTGCACATCACTGGCTGCATTACGATAGCTATAGTATTAAAAGTTTTGCCAGCTGTAAAACCTACTGCTGCAGTGATTGATCTCTGACCATGAGAGGGCAGAATGTAGACAAACACATAATAAGATAAGGACGGCAATTCTGCTTTCACATGTGAGACGAATTTTGGGGATTTGCTACATTTTTCCCTTCCACGGCAGCAGTTAGGGCGTAGTTCATTTCAGGTGACTTAAACACTAAAAAGCTGTATTTCACTGCCTGCACTGGTTGAGAGTTTGGTAGTATGAAATGTAACACCAGTAACCACAATGATGGCACACTATCCTGAATCACCCTGGAGTACATACGTCAATGCAGTAAAGTACAAAGTCTCTCGAGATCTCTCAGAATTTCAAATTAAATTTAAAATATAAAAGTAAGTAATATTTATGTATACGGTATACTTGGTCTTGTGTTGTGACACTCTGTAAACACAGATGAGTTAGTGAAAATGTTTGCACTTTAAATCCTGACACACATGTTATTAATGTTCATACTGGTCCTGGTAAGCTCTAATTGGTTTTCTGAGGAAAAGCGGCTGCTGCATATCAAACCTTCCAGCTATCTATCGGCCACTAGTGGGTGATTTTAAGTGCCACTAATTCACTGGCCATTGACACATCAGACTATTTATTAAAGTACACTAACTTAATGAATGGCCCATAGAATGGAGAGTTAAAACATTTACTGTCCTAAGAGAGAGATAGACAGCAATAGACACAGAAAGAGTGAGGGACGGGGGAGCGAGAGAGGGAAAGAGAGAGGAGAGAGTGAAAATAAATGGCCTATCGTATATAGAGTTAAGACGTTAAAAGTGCAAATAGACAGCTGACCCTCTTATAGCTCACACATGCAGCTCAAAAGCGCGTGGCCACCTAAGCCACTTTGCACCCTGCGAGATAGAGGGATGGGGGAACAGAATGGAAGAAAAGAGAGAGGGGGAAATGATGGAGAATTTGATGACACAAGAGGATGAGATGTTGGAGAAATAGAAAGAGGCGAGCGATGGGAGCCAGGCAAGTGGACATCGATGATTTATAGTTATAGTGAGTAAGATAGAAACAAAATGAATGACAAAAAGAATGAAGGAAAGATCATAGAGAACATAGAAGAAATAAATCATTTGCTCAAATGAAGGGACATAAATTACACACAGAGTGGTCTGCTAGTTAGAATGTAAACTAAGTAGGCCATATGTGATTTGATGGAGAGAGGGTCACTGGAGAGCATGGGACAAGGAGAGTAGAAAGAAATGTAAAGAAGAGGCAAAGAAAAACAAGGAGACAGCGACATGGAGAAGCGACTCTTCATTTCATCTTTTTACTGCGCTCCCTCTGTCATGCTTTCTGTTCTCTTTCTATTCATTATTTGTTGTCTCAATTGAGACAAAGCAGAGGACACATATAGGAAAAATGGAAAACTGATCAAAAGGTTATTTGTTATGAAAGTCATTAGAGAAACCTGCAATAAAATATGTTAGTGTTTGATCTATCTATATAAATATATATATTCTATTTTCTTTTCTCCATCTGTGCACATATTTGTGTGTTATTCTCCTTATCTGTGTGTGTGCGTGTGTGTGTGTGTGTGTGTGTGTGTGTGTGTGTGTGTGTATGATTTGTGTGTGTGTTTGTGTCAGGGGAGCTAGATGCTGTGAAAGGCCATTACCACCGTGAGTCCATGTCACTAGGCCCGCGAAACCCAAGGGAACCCTACCACTGATACAAGGGGATATGGGGATAAGACACACAAACACACACACACACACACACACACACACACACACACACACACACACACACACACATATACACGCGCACACCCAAAGGCACATAGAAATTTAGACACATACAAATAGAGCTTACATATGACCATATGTGGACCCCAGAAGACTGTAAAATTATAAATCACACATGCCAAAAAAAAAAAAGACACCCACCCACACACACATAAATAATATATATATGTATATACACACACACGGGGGGTTAAATAGTCCCAAAACAGACCTTTGAAACACCATCAGTGTGAAGCTGCCACACATTAGCACTTTACAGGTCACAGCCTCTAAAACAGATATGGTCACCCTTAGAGACTGACACTGTTTGGCACTGTATTAAGAGAAGAAAATCACGTACAGAGCTTCTCCAAAAGCCAAAAACTGAGACCCTCCAATGAGAGACTTCAGTGTGAGGTCTGTTTGTGTAACCGTGTCACTTACTTAGACACTTAGTTATACTTTAATACATTAGCTACATTTTTTTTAAATCACAAATTTCTGAAGAAAATTGCTGGACCTTCCCTCAGGACTTCAGGCTTCTTCTTATCAGCTGTGAGGTAACCAGTGAGAATAAGAGCACTGCTGAACATCTTATATGTTTTCTTCATATTTGAGCTTCTGTCTGTGTTGAACTCATCCTTCCTTGAATTACTGTTATTTATCATGCTGTTTATTTTGAAGCGACGTATGTTTTTATTCTACTTTCTTACTGTACATGCTACAGCATGCTACAGTCTACAGCACTTTAAACTGTCACTGTGAACATTTCAGAGTTGGACAATGATAGATGAAGAAAATGAAGATCATTACACGGCAGCAAACCATTAACAGTGAAAGGAAAAGCAATTACATTACATTACATTATATAAACATGCTTATGTACGTGCAACTGCATACAAATGTACATGTAAATAAAAGTGATAATCAGACAGCTGTTGTCACTTTGCTTCTTCCTCCTTAGCAGGTTTGGTGCACGTGCAGAGTAGATGCTGCCAGGATGAGTAAGTCAGACCACATTTTAAGATGTTTCTGATGACTATGAATACTTCTCATCTCCTTAAACCTTATATTACACTCAGTGCCCTGTGCTCTTAGAAAACAGTGCTCCTGTCTGTCCCCACACAGGCTGCAGGGCCTTCACCTGCCATGAAGCTTTTCCTCTGAAATAACCTCCCTGCTGACATCAGCCTGACTCTGTTGCGGCCTTGAAATCCAAACTTGAAACTCATCTCTTTGCCTTAACGCTCACTTTTTTAATTATATTGCACCTGTTACCATTGTGGGACGGTCTCAGTTTCAATTCTATCTCTATCAAGCCTAGTACTTACAATCCATGTTTGTCCTGCTAGGAACAATACTGCAAACATTCTGAAAACCACTGCATCTCTCTAACCATCTGTTTGTTTGTTTATCTCCCACAGGCATGGGAGCATTCAAGCTGTGTATCTCTCTGTTCTCCCCGTCTCTCTCTCTCTCTCTCTCTCTCTCACTCAGGCTTCTCTGTGCTTGACCATCAGTGTTTTTCTCTCGACTGTTGCTGTCTCATTCCAGATGTTTTGGATCTGGATCGTCCACCTCTCCTCTTGTCTCTCTGTTTGTGTTTCTTCTGTTCTGACTGTGTGAACGGGCACTTCAGTTTTGCCTCTTGTGTGTAGTGTGTCTGCCGTGGTGGACAGGTGGTCATGTGGTAGATGTGATCTGGACCTAGAACTTACTCGATGTCCTTCTGGAGCCATGTTCTTCATATATGTCTGCAATCTATTCATAAATTATCATCCTGATTGCCCATGCTCTGGCATATTCTGTACACACAGCATCTACTGCACTTCTGTCCATCATTCTGTTTCTCTTCCTGATGTTTCCTCTGTTTTTCTCCATTAAAGTGGATTTCTTTATCCTAATCAAGGGTCTGAAGATAGAGGGTGTCACATGCTGTACAGGTCATAATGATGTGCCAAAGTTATAATATTGGCCTATCTGAATTAAATTTACTTGACTTGACTAATCACCAGACAAGGTTAAATAAAGTTCCAAAAACAAACAATTCCTTGTCACATACATGCAGACATAGTTGTAGTTTACAAGAGTCCATGTCTGACAATATTAATGAGTGCAGGCACACTTTGGTTTGTGAACTAACTGTTTCAATGACCAAAGATTTTCGTGTGCACAGCCCATTCTAAACGTCCATCAAATTGTGTACCGCTCTCATTCATGGATTTTCTTTGGGAGTGTCACATTTATAGTAAATGAATGTAAGAGTTATTTGAATAGAAAAGGATTGGATTCATTACGTTGTGGAAATATTGGTAACATTCAACACTTCATATCTGCGAGGCAGCTTCTACGACTGTCTAGACTAATGGTGCCATTAGGTGTTATGGGAAGCTATAACTGTGTGTCACTGGTATAACAGTGAAACTTTATGCATGTAAATGGAGAATGAAATGGGGCTTAAAAATTAACCCTGCGGGACCCCCAAAATAATGTCTGCTATGGATGAATTGCCTATGATAACTGAAAATTCCTAATCAGTTATCACCATTACATCCTCATTTTTGTGCTTAGGTTTCATCACTTGTGTCATCCATTAATCAGGCAACTAAGTAAGTAAGTTTTATTTTCATGTAAAGGAAAAACAGTCAATTTCATTACTGAACTGAATAAATGAGTAAAAATATTGATATATATAGCGGGAGGACATTATAAGAGAAAAGAGGAGATAGCAGAGGAACAAGATAAAGGCATGAAAGATACTCACAGAGAAACAGCGATAGAAGGAGAGATGTAGATGAAGCCAGAAGGTGGAGGAGGAGAAGAGAGGAGTTAAGTTGGCCATTAGCGATGCAGCGTGTGGAGCCCACTCTTACATGCGTTCCACAAGGTTAACGATAAGCGCCCCTCAGCAGCTGAAATGCTCAAGTAGCTTTTATCGTATCATAATAATGAATCAAAGATAAAATAAAATAAATGAACTCCAAAAGGCAAGCAAGTAAAATAAAACGTATGTGCAGAGGGCCGGGTGACCAGGCAGCAACCCAAACAGAAAAGAGAGAGGGAGAGAGAGAGAGAGAGAAAGAGAGAGAGAGAGAGAGAGGAAACATCTAGAAAGGGAGAAGGAATAAAAATCTCGCTCACTTTCAGCTAATATCTTCTTATGTCATCTGGTTGAAAAATATTTGCCTGCGGGTCAGGGCTCCCCCTGTTAGAAAAAGGCTTCTTAAAACGCTTCGCGGCTCTCTGCTACATTAAATATCTGGCCTCTGCATCCCATTTACTGCTGCTGGCTATTAGAGGAGAGGGGGAGAGAGAAAGAGAGAGAAATAAGGAAGTGTGTGAGGTTGACAGAGCAAGAGGGAATAGAGTAAAAGAAAAAAAGGGGGAGTATGATGGGATGGCAGTAACAAAGAGGGCTGTAAGGTAAAAAGAATGTTTGCTTGCGTTTTTGTAGGATCTTTACTTCTTTTTAATGTTGTACACAGTATGTCTTATGTCAGTGTGTGTGTGTGTGTGTGTGTGTGTGTTGAGTGCCCTTGGCAAGAGCAGGAGATCTGGCCATTCAGAATGGACAGTAGTTAGCCACCCACCGGAGCAAGCTGTTACCACTTCCTCTCGCCTGCTCCTCCACCTCCCCCCTCCCCCCTTCTCTTTCCCCTTCCCTCTCAATCTTTCCAGTCATTCCTCACTGGTCTACTCTTTGACTTCGCGTGTAAAGACAGCAGCTGAAACAAAGAACAATAACGGTATCCCAGGGTCCACCATTCATGATTTAATGCCCCACAGCGTTTAGCAAATAAATGGTAAATGTTCTCCGTTACTTTGACAACCACGGCTTTAGCAAGTCATTATAACGCACCCGAACAGTTGTGGCGAAAATGCATGTATTCATTTTGGGAACTCAACTCCAGTTTAAGGCCGGTGGCGTTTGAAAGTCAGCGAAGTTTTGGTGTTGGGACGGGATAGCCAGTTTCATCAGCACACTGCCGGGGTCATTCATACAGTTAAGCCATGCTGCGGGACGGTTGCAGTCCTCCTGTTTAATTTCCCTCCCATGCTCTTGACCTTTTGTACACTGTCCCAACAGCTATCAATCACGCTTAGTGTTTTTGTCCTCCAGTTTGTTTGAACAAAGTGAACTCTCACTGAGTTTTGAAGCAGACATCGTGCCTACCAGGTGCCCTAAATAACAACCGCGTGAGAGAATTTATACCAGCTAACGTGAGATGTTGCTAAACAAAATGGCGTCTAGGCATTGCACAGTTTATAAGGGGCAGCTGCCACCTGTTTCTTGCTGCTGCTCTTTTCCACCTCCAAGGTGGGTGACCCAAAAAGTCAAAAGGAGTGTCTAGATTGTTCAGATGGAAAAACAGCCCCGCGTTAAGACAATGCAACGAGCTGTGTTAGGGAGGACATTTTGCTCCAGGTACCGGTGGGATAACACGATCCAATAACAGATCCATGAGATTGAAGGCTCGCCGGACGCCAGAACAACTCTGGAATATCACGGCTGCAATTATTTCATCTTTCATTGTGACGATCATCAGGTAAAAAGTAGAAGTTTGACATTCAAGTTGCAAAGTAATCCAAGAACGCTTTATTTATTTGATTGGCCAATTCGGCGCCTTGCTGGATGATGCTCAACTGTTCAACCTTTCTGTCGGACAAACCTGCTTTTGTTTTTCTGCACGGCATTGTCGGACTGACCTCATTGAGATGAATGGGGCAGTGTTTTTTTACAGGACTGTTGCCTGTCTAAAAGTGGCGTAAACATAATCTTGTGAGAGTGCTGCTGGAAACGATCTGTGACCTATAATCTTTGAAATTATGTGTTTACCATTGGGCATCTCTCGGAAAAAACACGCCCATACCGGAAAACAACGGCATGCGTAAAAATCAGAGACAAAGACAGGTGTCAAAACTGGAAGCCTGGTTTTAATTGATATTGCTCTACTGTAATAATCCTGAAAGGCATAGTCTGGAGTAACACATGTAATGTTTCAACCCATAGTAGTTTAAGTTACAGAATCATAGGTCTCTCTTTTTGCATTGAACAATATATACAATGTGAAATAAATACATTTACACAAATGGACATTATTGTTGGAGCACACTTGTATGATACACGTCACAAAAATATACAGGTTATTGTTTCTTTTTTTTTTTTCATTTACTGATGTGAAGCACATCTAAAATCTACGGACATGTTTTCAATAACACTACAGGGTCTTCTCTCGTACACAACTCTTCTCCACCACACAAGGGTCCTTTTTATCGTTAAATATCCTTTGTATCCAAATGTGTTGTCTTTCCCTCTCCCTTAAATATTTTCTTCACATTTGCAAATTCACGCCGCAGGGGTTAGCTGCAGCACAAGTGGCAGTTACATTTGGGGATTAAATACAACTAAATGACTAAACACTGTAGAGCTGTAGATAGACACAGTTTGGCCTTAGCAGATTTTAGGGGCAGCCATGACTTAGACGGACAATCCTGCTTTGTCGCTATGCCTAAATAACCTTCTGTTTTCCAGCCAAACTATTGTTATATAGAGTATTCGGAGCTAATGGATCTACGTTCAAAATGAGGGCAATAACATGGTGCCCAAAGTGCAACCAGGTCAAACTCTTTCTATCATCGGCTCTGCGAAAACCCAGTCGGTTCGTCTTCCAACGCTCCTTGTAGAAAATACCAGTTTGGTTTGTTGTCATTTATATGGTTTTAACACTAACTGCAAGATAATCTTAATAGCTACAACAGCATTTGGATGTATAACCCAACACAAACAAGTGCAACTCTTGTTTTCATCATCGAGCGGCCGTTAAAATATTGCATTTAAAACAAAAAATGTTCAAGGGAAATCTCTTTCGTCTTGCACATCTAAATCATATCTTGGCTATGAGCAGCAGGTTATATCAAAACCGATGAAAGGATCGCACCATCTCCCTCATGATGTCATAATAAGCTGGAAGGGTTTGTTCTTTTGTAGTCAGCTGATTCTGCTTACATCAATTTAAATGAACACCGACAATTTGATATTTAAATAAATTTGGAAACATTCTACAAAATCAGCATCAGCCCAAATCCAGCTCAGCGTTAATCACCGCAGGGAGACATGTAACATCTTTCAACATGTTGATTTGATCAGAAATACAGAGGATTGGTTTGACAACTAACAAATAAAAGAGAAAAAGAGAAAAACTATAACAGAAGAGAAACAATCGTAAGAAAAGAGCACCTTTCTTCCATATGTTGTTTGTAGATTAATGTACAGCAGATGATAAGAAACATCATCGTTCTGACAATGAGAAGTTACAATCAAAACGGGAAATTCAACTCTGTCACTGGGGACTTCACTTATAAATATCTTTTATGCACCTGTGAAATATGGTATGTATATTTCCTCTCTAAAAACACGGATGTTTAAGACCTTTGACGAGTTGTAGACTCTTTGAATTTATGCTATTTGTAGCGCAGAATCTATAAATCTATAAATGTGTATAAAGACATACAATGAGTATAATAACTGGGGCCAAAGCAGAAACATGTCCCACAATGAAATGAGCGCGTGGTTAAGAGAAAAAGCAAGTGCAAACTAAACGTGTCGAGCTTTTTCATAAACGTTTGCCATCAACCCACAAAAAACCTTCAGGCGTAACCTTCACTTGTTCGATCAGTTTTTACTCTTTGTTGTAAAAGAAGATATTTTCCTGGAAATGAGCTGAAACATGGGACACAACAATGGGAGGAAAAAAAAAGGTTGTTATCGTCATATTTTGTGTTTGACTGCTGAAACTGTAAAGATAATGATTGAGCCGAGCTGTATGGAAGGCAGTTATGTACAGCGAGTTTATCAAAAAAGAGTCACCTACAGTTCTGAGTTACTCAAATGTCCTTTTCATTTCATCGTTATTAAACCTAAAGATATACAGTATATTGTTTATTCTACAGGAAAGTTACACAAATGATCCCTTTTTAAATACTTGTATGGTGTTTCTTCATTTAGATACTAAATATTTAATTATTTATGTATAGTTTGGTAAAGATGAATACTGTAATTTGATCTTGGTGGTCTAGTTAAGTTTCTAGAAGAAGAGCCTTATATCCGGTTCGGTTCATTGGGAGAGAATCCGGTACCCAGAACCCCAGCGGACTGATCCGACAGACAGACAACATGGCCTCTACTCTACTCTGTGTTGTCTAAAGAAGAAGCACACGGCACAAGAACGGGAATCACCACAAGAAAAAGTACACAGCAACGCCTTAGAGGACTCAACAGAGGAGGAAAGGACCGAACAGAAAGAGGACTTCAAACAAAAACAGATAAAACCAAAGAAACAGGGTTTTTTCTTGACAGAAAAAACAGCGAACATGAAACACACATCGAGGCTGAACTACATTTTTTTTCTTTTTTTTTTCTCGATTTTGTTTCCAATAAAATGTCTTATGTTAGAATTATAATCTGTATAATTTACAATATACAATGTTTAAGAAGGCTGAGAAAATACCCCTTACTAATAATACTGATGTTTGATACAGAGCGTGTGATGTTAGAGATCAACTACACTTAAACTGCAGCACTCCTCAGCTGTGACAAGTTGCCATTTTATATTAGATTGCACCGTCATCTAGATTACACGTTTTGGCATTCTTATTCGGCTTTAGAAATTACATAAATAATGATATATTAAAAACAATTCCTCAACTGTCTTCACCTGTTAAAGCTGTGATCAGTCAACCGCACAGTATGCAGTCCTGCTATAACAATGAAACACTGTTTCCTCACTTGACTGTGCGATGTCAGACAGTTTCCTGTTAGCTCAGGTTTCCATGTCTTGCCCCTGAAACAGGCATTTTTTTATGCTGACCAAAAAAAAAAAAAAAAACACTTAAAGTCTGTGTTGATACGAGTTTAATTAATTAAGTTAATTAAATACACATTTTCAGAAATGCAATTTGATGAGACCTCTGTGAGTTCATTTGAAACACAGGCAATGTTGTAGACTTTAAGTACAACACAAGAGAAACAAATGTGTGTGTATCCCGCCTGTATGGGTGGATTCCCCTGTAGCTATTGTTAATTTAATCCATTTATAGCTTATATTTGGTTGGACTGTTGCTTTTCATTACAACACATCAACATTTCCCTTAAAATAAAGTGTCTAACAACAAGAGGTGGAATAGTGAGCTAACAAGAAACTGTTTTTTTTATTTTTATTTGGATGATATTTTGCTTTTGCATTTCGTACCATCTCCCTCAGCACAGATCAGATTATTCTGATGGTCCCCGCGCTCGGCCACAAGAGGCTGAAGAATCACACATCTCAAAGACAAAAAGTGTGTATTACTTAACAGTTGATTTTTAAACAAAGGACTGTCTTGTTTTAATCGGATTAAAAGTGACAGCAAAAAGAGGCTGGTCACGAGAAAGGTGCAAACATCAGAACCGCGCGGTAATGCAAATTAGATGCTGGATCTTTTAGCTGCTTGTGCTGCTTCTTCAACCCACGTAAGAACTATTCTTCACGCAGCTTTGATGTGACAGCATTAACATCTCATGGTCCATATTTGTTCCTGCCTAACTGTCTCTAACAAAGGAAATATTGACCGATATCTAATAGCTTATGGCAAGTTACACAGAGAGAAAGAGAAGCTACAAACTCTCCTCAAATCCTCGTCCTCTCTCTCCCAAATTTTAGACTGGCACGTTATGTTAATATTGCAGACTTAGTCCATATGCACAAACCCCTCCTTTAAAAACCACTATTGCTCAGAGTTTTCTAAGATAAACGCTGATTTGTTAATACATTATTACTTGTTATATTTATATATATATGATAATTGCTGAAAGTGGTCAAGCTGATAGAAAAAAGGAAAGACATATTGATTGATTCAGTTTTAAGAAGACAATATTAATAACAAAAACAAAGCCATGTTATGTGTCATATACAGGATGACAGTTATTTACAACCCTAATACTGGTATCATCGCTAAGATTATTTTCAAGATAGAAATAAAGAAAAAAATAAGGAGTTTGAAAGCAACGATAGTTGTTCTTCAGTCAGTTTAGTCAGCACACCTTTCCTTCTGGTTTGTATTGCGTTGAGTGACTGAATCCCCCTCATCACTCCCTTAATGACTCACAAAATATCTCTGTACTGATGCAAGAGATGAGCTGGAAGTTGTGAATGCAACAGAGCAACGAGGGAAGTACTGACGTGACTTTGCAGTTTTTGGAGTTTGGGTAATGAGCATGGACTGGACTATTCTTAATGGCACATTGACAGACTGAAATATCTACTGACTTGTGTGTGTGTGTGTGTGTGTGTGGAGAGCTACAAACCCGGGCCACTAAGAGGCTAGAAATGTTTCAAACAAACGTTCAATCACAGGAGGAGCGTTTGACAGAATAAATAGCATCACAGAGAATGTGGACTGAGCCTACCAGCTGGACAAGCAGGGATCCATTCTTGACGGTATGAATCAAGTCTTATTCAGATATTTGTTAGTAAGATTTTTTTTTCACTTATAAACTCTGTCAACCAATCACACCTCGAGTGGTTTGGATATTTGAAAGCATTTTCAGCCATGTCGAGTGTGCAAACACTAATACTGTGTCAATACAGACAGGTTTGGGAGGCCAGGGTCACTGGTACTCAACAAATAGTAACGCTGCAGTTGAAGTAGGGGAATCATGGGAAACTAGGAGCTGAATTCAGGGAGAACCAGAAAGTGTTTACAGCAGTGGTTTCCAATCCTGGTCCTTCAAACACTGAGCCCTGCTGGTTTTCATAATGACCAGAAACATTTTGAAATAACCGGCGGTGCAGAAAACCAGCAGCACTCTCGGGGCCCAGCACTGAAAGCCACTGGTAGATCATAGCAGAAACAGTTTTGGGTTGTGAAAGTAAGGTTTGCTGGCATCCTCTGAATGGATGAGCTCCATTCTTTGGCAGGGCAAATCTCCTCTTCTTTTCTTTCTGTCCATCCATCCAAACTTTATTGTACATGTAATTTGACAACAAACGTCATTAATACTTCTTTAGTGTTCATTTTTTTCTCCACTCGTCTTCTTCTTGAACACTTAAAAAACTCTGTTGGGGGAAATAGGGAGGGAAAAGGAGACACGAGTGCAGTCTTACAGTCTCTCAGGACTAAAATGAAGAGTTTTTCGTTTAAATGTGTCCTCGTAAGTGTTTGTCATTAATAACATCTTAGTTGTTATTAAATGCATAAGAGTTTTGCCATCTTCAATGTTCAGCGCCACTGTGGTAACTGGTAAGTGATTGTTAATAGTTTTAAAAGGAAATATCATCTTCCCTTGATAAGAGGGGCGTCATGTCAGTCTGTCAGCATCTTCCCCAAAAACAAAAGGTCAAGTGAGCGCCTTTTTGCCAAAGACGGTGGAGGTTCAGAGGTTCGGGTAAGAGGTTTAGGTTACTTGTTTATTCATAGGGGGATGTGTCAGCAGACATACTTCAGGGACGTATTTCTGTGTGTGTGTGTGTGTGTGCGTGTGTGTTAGAATGTGTGCGTGTAAAAGAGCAAGAGGTCATTCAAAGTGAGAGTCTGAGTTGAAGCTCAGGTGGTTCAGACTGGCGTCAAGTTGTCCTTCCGTCTATTCTTACGTCCTCAGACCTTGGCTTCCAGCAGCTCCAGGAAGAGTTTGTGCATTGGGACTTTGCCGTCCTGCTTGATGCTGTAGAAGTGTTGCACAGCCTTGGTGGAGGTCTGGCGGAGCAGGGGGAGGGTCATGAGCAGCTTGCCCGCCCGGCGGGGATCCTCCTGGTGCTGAGCAGCCTCGTAGTCCTGCAGGGCCTCATGGAGCACATCCTGGAGCTTCTGCACCGCATCCACATCTTCAATGTGCATGGAGTCTGCAGAGGGAAGGAAGAAAAATAAATGACTGAAATTCAAATGTGTCAGGCATTTGTAATAATCACAGATGTTTGTTTGGCCAAAGTATATTAGTTGTTTCAAGATGATGTGCTTCATATAATCTTATATGCAACATATCAGTAACAGGAAAATGGGGCTTATGTTTGATTTATTGTATATTATTTGAACATGATGCAACTGGACAATGCATTTGTATAAATCAAACAAAAAAAGTATTGTTATCCTCTGTAGCCTCTGAGTGCAGCAAACCCACAACTCTCTCAGATAATGTTCGTAACAGTATGTGTCTGTGTCGGTCCCTGCCCCCCCTCTGTCTGCTGTGTGATTCTTCAGTGCTGCAAAAAGAAGAGCTGCTAAAGATTCAACCCAAAATCCAAACAGGCTCAATGCAGGAATGCTAGGGTTAAAGGTTCTCTACGACACAGTGAAATATGATTTTGATGTAAATTAAAAACATGCACAATACTTCAAGGGTAATAATTAGGAATGAAACACTCTTTAGTTCCAAATGTCAGTATATGTTTTAGCATCGCTCTCTGTTATGTAGATTTAAAACACAGAATTTGTAGGTGAATCTAAACCCAGGACTGGAGCTTGAAATGCAGAGGCTGCTCCCTTCTCTGTCTTTAAAGTGTGGATCTGTGGGTGTGATGAATGGACAGACAAAGAGACGGGTGGGTGGAGAAAAAAACAGATAGACTTGTAGAATGATGGAGAGATGCAGGAACACCTGAGGATCTGTGTGTGTGTGTGTGTGTGTACAAGTATTGGGCTGCACACATCTTTAATCTCTCTTTGAGCTGGCATGTAAGGTGTGTTTCAGCATATGTGGCAGTAAAGGCTGAGAATGTCCCTCAATGATAATGCTCCATATTGCCCCTTAGGGAGGCAAAGTCTTAATGTGAGCTGGCCTTTAGCTCCCAACCTCCGATCAATGTCTGCGATCAATGACTACATGCATGTTAAATAATAATCACAAGGCAACTATTGATAGGCCACCACACCCCAACACACACAACGCACACACAAACTAGATGAGACCTATGAGGGCATGTGTACACATAAAGGTATTTCATATATAGATACACATGCAAACAAAGTATGACAGCACATGCTGAGGTAGGAGGATATGTAATGTGTCACTGCTATATAAACAGTTTTTGTTAGGACCTTATTACCACTTTTACTATTCTCACTGTCTCTTTGAGGGTAGCTGTGTATTTGACAACAACATATCGAACAGCGGGGATGTAAATATAGTAGATAATGACATTTTTTCTTTGAGAAAGCAGTGATGTGTGTGTGTGTGTGTGTTAAAACATTTCTATATAAACAACATGATAATGCACAGAAGTTGAATACACACTAGCTGGCAAAGAAAGTATTAACAAACGTGGTTAATGAAACATTTGCTGTGTGCAGACAAAATGTGTGAACACATACACAATCAAATACACAGCGCTGGATCTATAGAGTGTAATGCATGTATCAGTATGCAGGACCAGATCAGACAGAGTGCTGGATTCTATCAGGATCAATAGAAAACTCAGCTTTTATCTGTTCAATCTCAAATATTCTACTTTTTATAGTTAATAAGATATTTTGATCAGTGAAAAACAGTATGGAGGAGAGGTATATTATATTGAGGTTAATGACATTATTATTATTTACATAGTTGAAACAACATAAAATCTAATCTACTTGCAATATAAACTTTTGTTTTTCATGATGGCTCACTTTTATTTTTTCTCTTTTTAGTTTTGATGTCATATTTTACTCCCCTTATGCAGCTTCTCTTGTTAAATGAAAACTTTAAACAGTATGTCCAGTCACATATTGACATATTAAACACGTGGTAAATATATAAAATAATGAGTATTACTGTCAGTCACAATTAAAACACTCTCCATCTCCTCTTCCACTCTTGGATCTTTAAAAAAATTTGTCCTGGAGTAAAGCCTATAATGCCCATAAAGTTGAAATTAAGTTTAATGAGTTTCACATTGTTTTTAATTAATATTGTGTGTTTAGTATTTAAGCTGGTAGACATGGCTGCTGCCTGCGCTGTGACCCGCAGTCCACTCACAAGTAAAACAGCAGACGTTAATGAGCAGGAGTACAAAAGGCTGTTAAACACACACATGTTAACATAGAACTCACAACGCACACACACACACAAATGAATGCACAGACGCACGAACACACACTCATGCCTCCTGTTTCCCATGGCTAGTTTAGCTGTCTTTACATGTGGGGCACGTTTGCTAACATTTCTTAAGGCTTGGCTTCATTAATGCAGACGATTAGCATCCTGTGAATTAATTAGTGTCAGTGCCCTTCAAAATGCTAATGCTAGCATTCTGTTGTCTTGAAGAGCAGTTAGAGAGTCTGGGCAAAGATGCAAAGTTCTTGTTTAGGCGTCAGCTGTTTCAATTTCAAGCAGTTAAAAGAATGACTATTTCAAATGCGAGTTTGCTCAACAGCGAGTTTAGCGTTTGATGGATCATTGCTCTCAGAATTTAGGTTTTTAAATCTCCCTGTTTCTCTCATGTTTGTAAAGGTGGGTGGACAAAACATTGGAAACACCACTCATTATAATGCAGTCCAATTCAGCACCACCATTAACTCAAAAATGACCAGAGAATTGGATCTAGAGCTGAAACCATTAGCTGATTTATGGATTATTTGATCCACAGAAAATGAACTAGAAAACAATTTTATAATTGATCAATGAATCATTTAAGTTAATTTTCAAGCAAAACACATGAAACATTCACTGGTCGCAGCTTCGCAGATATGATATTCTCTGTATCTTTGTAAGATAAACATCATATGATTTTAGTTGCTGATCAGACGCAATAAGCAATGTGGAGATGTGATGGTGGGACTCTTTTTTCCCCCCAGCATTTTGAATATTTAATAGAAATATTATTTAAAGACTGAGCGACATTAACTGATCGATCAAATTGATTGAAAAGAATTGTTAGTTGGCCTGGTTGTTTCAACCAATGTATAATCTCCCTCTTTCTGCCAGACCTGTCAACCCATCGAGGACCAATCTTAAGGTGCAACCTGCCAGCTTTCTCAACTTTCAGTCAGCAACATTTTACAGCAACACTTATAGACCAAGAGACATGCATGCACCCACGCACACAGACACAGAAATAGCAGACTGATTGTCACTTACAGCCCACAAGAAAACATGTCAATTCTGCATGTGGCAGTATGTGAGTGAGCATACATTTATATACCTTATAGTGTAAGTGTAGTGTTTGAGTGTAGAGCTGTACCTGACACTTTTCAGTTGAATCAGATTTGGCTGTTTAATATAAAAACTCGACTATTACTTGTTTTTTTTTTCAGTTCAGCATCACGCTAAATTCCTAGAGTTTTTCATATTTTGATGTCCATTTTAGTGGACAGGAGCAGAGGAGGGTGTAACACCGTTCGCTGACAGTCACTGAAGGAGCAGAGAGTGTGGAAGCAGCCAGCACACTGGAGTCGTGCAGCCCTCTGTTTCACCGTGAACCACTTCTAGTTTCTCCACAGTTAGTTTTGTGGTTTGTGGTCATTTCAAAAGTTGGTTTGTAAAGTTTACATTCTGCCATGCTGTTGCTCCTGTAATTATCCGTGAACAGTGATGCAGCAAAAAAACAGAAGTGCAGCCATTTAACTGACAAACGCTTGTCGACTCGGGTCTGACTTGAATCATTGATTTTTCAGTGTGTGCTTATGTGTGTCAGAAAGACGAAATAGGCATATTCGAGAAAAAGAGCGAGTATATTTGTGTGTGCACATGTGTTGATGCATGTGTGTTTATGGTGGCAGAACCTGAACAAAAGGCCCCTCCCTCCCTATTCAAAGCTCTCCGATTTAAACACATTGTATTGACAGCTCCCCCCTTGTAATTAAAGAGTACTGAAGAGCTGGCCGGCTTCCAAGACAAAGTTCAAAAGACGGGTCATGGGAGGAAGAAGGCGCGAGTGTGTGTGTGTGTGAAAGAGAAATAGAGTGTGTGTGTGTGCGCGCGTGTGTCAGTCAGCTGTCGATGCAGCTGGACACATCAGAGAGGGGGCTTTATCGACAGACTTTGGGTTCTAATGATTTCACCTTATTTAACAGGCATCTGAAGAGACGACTATGCTAATTGTAAAAGGTATCGCCACTTTGTTTGGGGGTAGGAGGTGAGCTTCAGGTTGCGTGTGTGTTTGTGTGGTACCTTTGTGTGTGTATGCATGCGTGAAATAACTGTAGGCATGTGTGACTATTAAGAGTATGACGAGACAACTGTGTGTGGCTTCAACAGCGAAAGTGGGATGTTTGACAACTGCAGAAAAAATGTCTCAGGGTGTGAAAGTATGTGTTATATGTCACAGCTGTGTGTGTGTGTGTGTGGAGTATTGAAATGAGTCCTTCAGTTCAGTTTAAATGAGTCTCATGAGACTGGAGATTCCTGGGATTAACTCTTTCTCTACCAGTCGTGTGGCCACAAACACACACAGACAAAAGACAAAAACATACAGACAAAAACATCAGCCCAGAGTGAAGAATTTCAAACCTGAGTTAGCCAAAGCAATGGCCTTGAGAGTGACAAATTCTTCCTTCTCTAGTTTCATAGTCTTGTATTTCTTAACCAGCTGAAGGATGGCATTGTTCAGGTCCAGAAGTCCAGCTAGCTTCGACTGGTCCTCATCCATTATGTAGTCCTCGGCATACACCAACTAAGGAGAGACACGGGGAGGTGGAGAGGTTGCAAATAAACACGTGTATCTATTTCATGAGAGAGGAAAACAAACACAAAGCTAACTACAACGACACTAACCTTGTCTTCAAAGGACAGTGAGCGGTACACAACGCGTAGGATCAAGATCTCCATCCATGCACTTTGCAGTAGACTCATCTGGTCTGCCAAAGACAGCGTAGAGAAACCTGTGGATAATTGAGACAGAAGAAAAGCAAGAGAGATTTGTTTGTTAGTGACAGTGTTAAGCAGTCTGTTGCTTGGCAAAAAAAAATTATACTATGGCGGAACAAAGGGAATAACACAGCGAGAATTAAGCTTGCTTTGAAGCCAGCGTGATGGTCAAGATCAGCTCTCCCTCTTCCTTCCCTGCCCACACTTCATCCATCCAGTTGACCAGAGTCCTCCTCCTCCTCCTCCTCCTCTTCCTCTGTCCCCTATGCCCAGGGCTGTTCTCTGGGGAAAGGCAGGCCTTATCTCCCCCTGACACAACCTCCATGGATCAATGCTGGCCATCGCTGCTACACCGCTCAACACACACACACACACACACACACACACACACACACACACACACACACACACACACACACACTAATTGCCACTGTGGCTTCAAAACTCCTGCTTTCTCCGGTGTCAATCCATGTCTTTCTATTTGCCTATGTCTATATCTGTCTGTCTCTCCAATCACAGTCCATGGCTTTTTATCTGTCGGTGTCTGTCTACGGCTGACCACGTGTGTGCCTGATTCTGGCTTCACCTTTTTCCATTCATCTTGATACAGCTGGGTCTGGACATGCATGTCCTGTATGTTTGGGCGTCTCTGTGTTTTACAGTTATGCTTGTTGCCTTTTGATGTTTCAGTCTCTTTTTTTTAACCATAATTTTTCAGCTTTCAATTACTTTCTTACTTAAGTGCAGTAGATTTGCTTGTTGTCTCTCTCTGTCTGTCTTCCTGTCTGTCTCTTTAATGGAACACCTGCCCACTCACACCTTTTCTCACAGCTGTCCTCTCCTCACACACCTGTCCATTCACACCTGCCTCTTTGCCTGTGTGTGTGCGGTTGTGTGCGCAAGCCTTCATAGGCAAAGGCAAAGACAGTGGCCCATGTGAGCACACCTGTCAGACCTCACTGTAGCCCTCCAGTGCGTGTGTTTGTGTGTGTGTGTGTGTGAGAGGAGCATCCTGCCAGGAGAAGCAGGCAGATGAGGAGGAAGATATTTCTTCAACAACATCTGCTGCAGTGTGCCTCCTCGTGAGATGGTAGGTGTGTGACAGTGTGTGTGTGTTGGTGTTTGTTTGTGTGTATGCATCTGCGTTTGGGGCTCTTATCTCACAGTGTGTTGATGGGTAATGGCAGGCGTCTCATTATGTCCAGGTTGCAGGCTATTGTGGTTTGTAATGTGTTCTAATTCATTCTATCTACAACTGTTAACATCTGCAACACACACTGACACACACACACATACACACACTAACACACATATATATACAGTAGATAGACAGTGGCGCGCACACACACACACACACACACACACATACAGTATCACGTATGCATAGACATAAATGCATAGGAACACACTGGAATGAATCCAAATCTGTATGATTGATACACACAAACACGGCACAGTGAAGGGAGCAGTATCGTTGCCAACTGGCAGTGTCTTCTTCTACTTAATGAAATCATCAGAAGGGATTAGAGGTGAATTTCTTAAGGGGGGCTTCATGCACACGCACACACACAGACACACTCCCCCCACACACGCATACACACACATGTCTCAGATGTCTTCAGGGGGTCCTTCGCCACTCATCGTGGGCAGGGGAAATAAGCACAGGCATTGCTAAAATTAACACATACACTTATTGAATCTGTTCAAACCCCGGGGTCAAGTGAAGAGAAGAAGACATGAGCGAGGGGTTAATATCATTTAATGGTGTCACTGGTTGTGTGCTTTAACTCTGTGTGTATGTGTGTGTGTCTCTCTTTTCAGAGCTCTGGCAATGGGAGCAACGAGAAGGGTTCAATCAATTCGAGCACATCCCTCTGGTGGAATTTGATCCAGGGGACAGTGGGGGCACACGTGGCTCAAGAAGTGGGTGCACACACACACACACAACCACACACACACACACACACATGCACAAACACTGAGTGGCTAAAACACAAATACACAAGTACACACAGGGTAAGAAATGGTAAACATCATCCAAAACACACATGCATGACAGGCTATAGGTTAATATGGCTATAGGTTATAGGCTCACATCAAAGATCATCTCCCTCCCAATTACACGTGACACACACACACACACACACACACACACACACACACACACACACACAGTAAACAGCAATAATTAAAACCCCTGTGATTAATTTATTGAGCTGAAAGTGCAGCTTTTCTTATTGAGGTACATCAATGATTTTTATCAGGATGTGGTTTGCGTGTGTGCGTGTGTGTACGTGTGAAAAAATACAAAACACAACTATACATAATTATACTGTGAGTGTGCTGGCTCGTTGTTCCATCAGTATGTTTCTATGCATACATTCCCATACATATGTTTCCATGAGTCTGTGCATCTCCATCTGTGTGTATTTTTGTGTGTTGTGTGTGTGTGCCACCCCGACCCCCCCACCTCCCCTCCCCACCAGTCTGTCTGCGCTGTTCAGCCATCCAATGCCTCTTATCTGTCTGATTAATAGGCGGCCAGCTTCAGGACAAATTAATTAACAGATAACGCCATCTCTCCCTTCTTCCCTTCCTCCCTTCCTCCCCTCCTTCTCATGAAGCGATCGATACAGCAGAAGAAAAGAAACATCAATGGGAATTTAGTGCTGATGATGGAGAGAGAGAGGTATTGATGGAGAGTGAGAGAGAGAGAGCACGAGAAAGAGTGAGGTGGAGGAGAGAAGAAAGTAAAAGGGGGGAGAGGTGTTAGAAGTAGAGATGGTGGTGGTGGTGGGAGGGGTGGAGACCTTTCTTTCATACCTGTGATTCACTTAACAAAAGAAGGTTCCTTATTTGGTTCTAATTACATTTCCTTTCTGCCCATTGTTGATAAGATCATACTATGTGTGGGAGTTTGTGGATGTGTGGATGCAGCCTTTGTGCTGTCTGCTTTACTTTCCCTTAATATAACATACACAAACTTTAAAGTAGAGGAAATTACTAAAGGGCACCACCTGTAAGTTGAGCCATGTGTCCACCATTATTAGTAGCCCATAACTTCATTTCTATATGGCCACTGTGTGAACAGGATGAGTTTCATTAAGAGAGAGGGTCTCTCTCCTCTTCTGTGTGCTCCTGCTCTAAAAACTAAACGTGTCCAATAAATTTGCAAAAGCCGTGTTTAAGCATCATAACACTGTTCATATTAGTCTTTTATTTAATATACTGAATGGATCTTTATTATGTTCAGTGTTATACATTTATTTTCTCAACAACAACTGCTTGAGGCAACCAAAGAACGATCAACCCCTTTATCAAGTTTAGGTAACTCAAAGCAGAAGTAACATCAGGACATAAACCTGTGACAAAGTTTTGCTTTTTGTAAAACTTCCTAAGGTGAATCCTTTACCACTGGAAATAATGCAGGCAACATTTATGTTTCCCTCCAAGATCATAAAGTGTGATCATAATGAGTGGGATAAGTTAAGGGGTGCGTGAGATCAAGTTAATGACCCAAATCATGTTTTTGGTTGGATATGTGAGTATGCTTTTATTTGGGTGTTTGCTGAAATACGCTGTTGTCCATAAAGTTGGAATCATTTTGCTTTTCAGAAACATTCCTCTTCTTGTTCCCATTTCTACACATCAGGTTAATTGTGGTTTAATTTTCACTGTGATATGTTTGGTAGAGATTGATCAATAAAGTTTTGAGAAGATACACGTTATCTATCACGAATAAATCACATTGTCACAAGAAGTTAAACTATTTTATTCTATTATTTTATGGGCAGTGTATTAGGAAACTCTTTTGTATTTATGAAGGTACAGAGAGGGAGTGTGTGCGTAGGTACGTGTGTGCATGTGCCATACATTGGTCTGACAGAAAGAGGCTGCAGTGCAGTCATGCAGACTTAACCTCTACTGCCTGCTCTTGCGCTCTCTTTCTTTTTTCTCTTCCCTTTGCTCTATCAGACACACACATAAAGACAAACACACACACAAACACACGTCGATTCCCCAGCCACCCTGCGGCCTGTTTGTCTGCCAAATGAGTCCTGACTGCACGTTTACACCCGAGACCGCACAACAGTCTGGCACAGACACACACACAAACAGGATAGCCCTCTCTCACGCCCCAGTTGCTACACAGACACACACAAACACACATATCCAGGAGGCCTATATTTGTTTTCTTGTGGTTACAGGGCAAATGGGAACCAGTAAGAACTGATTGTGATGCTTATGAGTACCAGCGCGCTTGTGTGCGCACAGTTTGTGGCATCTCTGAAGCTATTTGTATGTGCATGTCAGTCTGTGTGTGTTTGAATGACAGTGTGATAATAATGATGTAAATCTGTAATAACTGATGCATCAAAGAAGGCTATTCTGCGCGCGTGTGTTAATGTGACAAGTGTGAAAACTGGTTGCAATGCTGATCTGGTTCCAGTTATTAACACACGACTAGCCTTCATATACTGTCACTGCAGTGGAAAAGAGGACTTTGGTATATATTTAAATTGTGTTTCAGAGCCCCTTGAAGAACATATTTTCTTTCAGGTTTATGCTGGTCCTTGTTGTGTACCTTAAGCCTTAACCATTTTAATTATTGGCTCAATATGTTTTAAAAAAAAACAAAAACAAATAAATAAAACAAGGAGCACCGAGTGTGTCCTGGTGAGAATGTGTGTGTACATAGTCAGGGTGCTGCCAAAAGAGAAGCAGGTCAATTCAATGTTGCTGGACTACATTTGATCTTGATGAGCCAACAACCAACTTAACCCCCAGTGTGAGACTGGAGCTTGGACAGAAAAGGCCAATAGTGCTTGGGCAGTCGGTCTTGCATTGCCTGTCATTTAAATGTGTTAATACATGCTTTTTAATCTAACACATTTCAACTTTTGCTTTCTTTTACCGTTTGTGTCAAGCTGAGTATCTGAATAGAGACAGGTTGCAAATATTTCAAAATACATATGGTGGTCCATCTTGCACTCTTTGAGCACCTGCTTGCTCTGTTACCAGAGACACTGTGCTCTGTCCTATTTGATCATGGCCCCAAGACACATTTAACAGGAAACTTCTCAGTCTGTCTCAGCAATTTAACAACAAAGGTCTTCACACGTATCAAGACTTATCGGTCCTGAAGACGTAAAAATATGGTTCACACATTGTCATACAAATGTAACACAATACAACACTAGTTATGAGAGCTGAATGTGTACTGGAACTAAGAGTAAATGAGTAAATGTCTTTTCTCTGTACGCAGCAATAGTCACTGTCCTCTTTGAATCTTTTTTGTTAGGAGGCATTTTAAAAGACATACTAAGAATTAAACAGCATCTCATTGCTCGGAAAATAGTGGAATAGTGCATTGTCTATGTGCAGCATGTACACGTATTGTACTCTGCAGGGGACAGATTTAAGTCTACAGGCCCACTGAGATAGAGATTGCATTAGAACACGTGAAGTTTCCAACAGTTACCGGCGCATCGCTGCCCTGCATGTGTGTCTGTTTGTTCTGTATGCACATTGTGGTACGTGGCTCCAGTGCTTTCTCTCATACCACTTTCTGTATGTTTGTGTTTAAATTTGTGCATTTGTTGCATGCTGTGCAATGCAAGTGCTCCCTTGTGATGCTTTGAGAGTGTGGGTGTGTGTGTGTGCACATCTCAAACTGTTTTGTACCATACGGCCAGACGCCGGCCCAAATGAACACGGACCCCCTGTGATGGCTTTGGCCAAGCTGAAACAACACACACAAGATATACACACACAACAAGCATGCTGGCAAATGCTGTCACACGCACACACACACACACACACACACACACACACACTCTCACATTCACCAGCTGACCCAATTACACAGAGATGCGCAACGAAATGGAAACAAATCTACCCAGAGAACCAGCTAATTTAGAGGGGCTTAAAGACACACTCACACACACCCACTTACACACTTACATACATGTGTATCCTATAGTCACTTAGATTTCACGTGTCTTGTGGAGTTGATACTATATGAAAGTGCAAATTAAGTTTTATTGAAAGAAAAATCTGTGTGTGTGTGTACAAAGGGATGAAGGAAATATTTATATAAAATTTCCTCCCTTTTGCCTCGTTCCTCATCATTTGAAATGTTTCATGAGTTGAACAGCAAGTCTCTACACACTGTGGACACCGAAGCCAATATGACACCATGTTTCCATCGCTCAATGTTCATCCTGACCCAAACAAATTTGCCTTTTATGCACACATTTCACACGCATCTGGTGTTTGTGTGTAGGTACAAGTCCCCAAGAAAAAACTGTGTTTTGCTTATTGTTGCTTCACTTGGATGTTTGAAAAATGACTGATATAATATTATTCAATGCTGATCGTTATTATGTGTTTTTTAAAAGCCTCCCATTGTGACACGGCCAATACTTACTGTAGTTTATTTTTAATCTTGATGAAAATTAAGATTAGGTTTAGGTGTTGATGGTTAATCTTAGATTATTGTAGGCTGGTCTTCATTTGAGTACAGTACTGCACGCAGACACAGCACCACCTTAACCTTCATCCCCTCATATTGTTGGATAAAATATCTTTTTTTTTTTTTTCAATTTCTCTACCCTTCCACCCTCCCTCCTCTCCTCCCCCCACATTCCCCCTTTTTCTCTGTGAGGCCTCGGGGAGAGTAGAGCAGTCATAGGGTTGCAGTAGCCTCTAATCAGTGTGAACAGCCAGCTAATTAACAAACCCTCAGCCCTGGCTGACTGTTAATTGCATACATTAGACACCATCAGCAGCACTGCAAGATTAACACTTAAAATCTTCTCATTGCTGTAGTGGAGATGAGTGCTCTGCGTGTGTGTCAATGTGTGTGCGTGAAAGAGAGTCAGGGCTGAGGTGGAGAGGAGGGCTGTGTGCCGTATTCTCTGTGCGCACGTGTGGCGTGTGCTGCCTCTGTGGTTGCGGGTGCTAATATTTAACACTTAATTAGACCCAAAATGGAGACATGGCAACACAGAGATGGTTGGCGAGTGTTATGGCTGTTGCTGTGGCTGGGGTTGCTTAGGTGGGGGCACCCGGTCGTTGAGGCAACCCCACGTCTCTGTGGAGACGACAGATGGAGTGACATTAAGAGCATTGCAGTGGAGGCATTTCAAATAATAAAATATCAATATTTACATTTTAATTACCCACTTCTAGCTCCACCAGGGCCGTGTCAAGGAGTGTGTGGGTGAGTGTGTGTGTGGGCATGTGCCAAAGTGAGCTCCACTGGGGCCGTGTCTTCTTGACTCTATATAGAGTCATGAGTGCTGCTCAAGTGACAATAGTCTGCTCTTTATGAGAATGTCTTGGTGAAATAAACATTGTGGAAAATAACCATTTTCTGTTTACCAACAGTTTATATCTTTCTTTTGTACTTTTTCTTACTGCACCCATCTTCTCTCATCCTCTCTTCCTGTCTCACCCAATCTATCTATCTATCTATCTATCTATCTATCTATCTATCTATCTATCTATCTATCTATCTATCTATCTATCTATCTATCTATCTATCTGTCCACAGTATCTATCTAGTTAGTCTGTAATTAATTCATTCTCCCAGCTTGTTCAATTAACTGGGTTGTGACAGTCTATTGATCTCTTGATCTCTTGGCGGATTAACTTTTCAGAACAATATCCTTCCATAACATATTCTACTGCAAAGACAAAATCCATAGTGTCAGCAAATGGGCTGCTCTGCTCTTTAAGCCATTGGGCACTTTGGCTTTCAAAGATGATGAAGATACCAAAGTATACATAGGATGGGCAAAAACATGCCATCAGGAGGTAAATTGTGGACCGCAGACAGATATTTCTTACGCCACTATTGATGTATGAATAGAAACTTGCTGATTGTGGCTTTAAAACAAAACCTAATGGTCCCTGCCCAGGCCCGGTGTCTGTATATGAGATTATGAGGCTGTGTTGATTCTATCTTCCTAATCCCCCGTAGCTTTCCATAGAGAGAAGACCGCAGAAACTCCGCAGGGATTAATTTACCATTCACAGATTAGAGATATGGTCTCCAATATCATCATCCAGGACAAGCATTGAGAGGAAGGGCTCAACAATGGAGCAATGAGGAGAGAGGGAAAAGAGAGGATGAGAGAGAGACACATACACACACACACACTGAAAGAAAGACAGAGATGAAAACGAATGCACACAGGGAGACAGCCTTCTTTCCTACAGCATCATGCCTTAATGTCCTAGCTTGAAGACAAGAACATTAGACCTCATTCCACCTCCTCATCTGGGCCTGAAAAAGCCTGGGCTGAAAATCTTAATTAATTGTCCAATAGTGCTGCAGGGTCATTATGCATTGCAATAAAGAAGCGTGTAATTATGAGATTTAACAGCCATTACCAAGGCCAGGAACTCATATGTCATCATCAGCAACCAAGCCAATGGTTTGGTACGGCTGTGTGTGTGGCTTGATGGACAGCACACACGCACGTGCACAATGCACACACTCACATATGTACATGTTGTTCATTTAGGTATATAATGTTTAGATATATTAGACATTTGTCTGCTCTTGTACAGGCAAACAAACAGTTGTAGTATATAGATGGGCACCCAGACTAATAAGAGAACACAAACTGAAAATTCATACAGGGGAGAGCAAACACACACACACACACACACACACAACCATCAGTCTGACCCAGACAATAAGGCAGCCAGCTGTGATAGCAGCCTGCAGATGAAACATCCCATCAAGATTAAATAGACACAAAAATACACACATTATTACTGCTGCCCATGTGTTTTGAGTGTGCATGTGAATGCAGAGTGAAGCGCTGAGACCACAGACACAGTCCTCTGCCACACAGCAGGTGGGAAGTGACACACTTGTATAAGGATGAAGTGCTGTGTACAAACGCATGCACATGACGTGCATCACTGAAAAAGTGCTCAAACCGTCCCATAACCAAAGAAACAAGAAGTATGGCATATATCATTCATTGTGGCCTACTGTAGATGTAACACAGTATGTGAACATATCTGCTTTAAGGAAGGCCTCCTGCCTTGAGTAGAGGTGATTATAGTTTTGATCACACAACATTCAGTGGAGCATTCCATCCATCCATCCATCCATCCATCCATCCATCCATCCATCCATCCATTTATTATCTAGAACTGCTTATCCTCATCAGGGTCAGGGTGGGGCTGGAATCTATCCCAGCTGACTTAGGGCGAGAGGCAGGGTACACCCTGGACAAGTTGCCAGTTCATCACAGGGTGCATGGAGATAAACAACCATTCACACCCACACTCAAACCCACGGCCAATTTAGAGACACCAGTTAACCTATTAAGCGCATGTCTTTGGACTGTGGGAGGAAGCTGGAGTACCCAGGGAACAAATAAGACTAATAAAGAGTTTTGCAGTTTATGTTTAGTCATGCCAGACATCCAGCGTACCCTCTTTACACTGACATTGCAATGCACACACAGGCCTTGTGCGACTGGCTTAATGAAACAGCCAACTCCACTTAGCTTGTGTTTACGTGCCATAAAAATATTTCACAAACATATCTATAGATGTGTCTGTTTACTTTCACTTGAATCTTCACACAGGTAAAGGAGCATCCCAAAAAGCTTGCCTGTGAGCAGGTGTTTTCTTGTATTGTCTTTGTGTGTTTGCATTATATATATGTTTAATAAATATATACACAAACTGTATATATATAATTTGCCTCTATGTGTGTGTTGTGTGCACAGACCATAAGTCGTCCCCAGCTGGTGACAGGCACGCTCCAATCCTATTTTCCCACCTGCTTATTCCCTGATGGAAAGGATGAATCCTAGGGACTGTTATTTAAGAACGATGGATGGAGGATGGGAGAAAGAGAGGAACAGAGGGAGGTAGAGGAAAAGGGGGAGGTGGAAGAGGGAACAGAATGGTAGGAGGAACATCAAGCAGGAAAGATTTAAGAGAAAGAGAGAGAGAGAGAGAGAGAGAGAGACAGACAGGAAAGAGGAAGGAATGAGATGAGGAACAATGACAGGGAAGGAAGGAAGAAGTGAAGGTGCAATAGCAGGAGAAGAAACAGACAGACTGAGCAGAGTTAATAAGAAAAAGAGAAAACGTACAGATAAAGGGAAGAAAAGGGACGATACAGACAAAGTGGAAAGGTAGATAGATAGAGAGAGTGTGTGGAGAGAGAGAATAACTATTTCATGCCTGTCTGTGAACTTTGCATGAACCGACAGAAATAATGTGATGCCATGACAAGCCTGTCCCTCCTTCCACTAGATTTGCTGCATGCATAGGTGTGTGAGATGTGGGTGTGGATGTCTGTGAATTCCTGTATGTGTGTGAACTCTTCATATGCTTTTGGTGTGTGTGTGTGTGTGTGCGTGTGCATGTACATGTGTGTGCTCCAACAGATAGAATAGGGTGATGATGATTTGAAATGGAGTTTGGCCTGTGCGTAATTATGATCATCTATCTTTATGCCCCGCCAGCATATCATATCATATCACATCACATCATCTCTCTCTCTCTCTCTCTCTCTCTCTCTCTCTCTCTGTCTCTCTCAGACACACACACACACACACACAAACACAAAAGCAAATTGAAAGTGGTAAAAGCTGACTGTTTGCTAGTGATGACTTAGATGATGATGGGCTCAGATGGTGTGCTGATTTATTTGTTACTGCTCATCTGATGTCACATATTATAAAACTGTGCACATCTGCGTGTGTGTGCATTTGTGCACATTCACTATGTGGTTGCGATACTTTAGTGGCTGTATGTGTGTTTAGAAGTGCACATTTGTGTGTTCATGGGTGTGTTTATGATGTATGTGTTTGTGTATACATGCTTATGTATGCGGCTTCTCCCTCTCTGCCTCTCGCTCTCTCTCTCTTGCTCTTGTGTGTGTGTGTGACAGACATTATTTGATGCAGATTAGTCAGTGTACTCAGATTGCAGGCTGTGTCTCAAAGGCTGATAGACAAATGAATTTGATTTGCTAATGTAATCAAACTAATAAGAAAAACAGCAATGGGAGGCTGAGCGCAAATCTCACAACTTCAATATTTGTGTTTTTTTCTCACTTTTACTTGAAGATTTAGCTGCTGAATGACTTTCATGATTCTATGTTTTAAGAAATTAGAATAGAAATTGTTAACATTGTGAGGCTGAATTCTGAGGATTCATCAGACACTACTTTTAAATTCAGTGTAATTCTTAGTATACAGGCATTTCAATCACATGTTAATACTGCTGAAAAGTGTGTGTGTGTTTTTTTAAAGATATTTGATTTGATTTCAAGTTTATTGGACAGAGACAGCTGAAGAGTGACAGGAATGTGGGGAGAGAGAGAGATGGGGAATGACATGCAGCAGGGCCGCCTGTTCGGATTTGAACCCTGGGCCGCTACTCTACGACTGAGCCTTTGTACATGTGTACATGCTCTACCAACTGAGCTAATCGACACCCTGCCACTTCTGTGTTTTTTATTTTTCATTCTGAATTCAGGTCTGATATGGTGTGATGCGTAGAAACTGACAGTGGCAGCTGGTAAGATGTGTGAAGTAGGTTGTGTGTGTCTGTCCGTATGATGTGTCAGGTTGCTCCACTCAAGGCATAAGGTGTGTGTCACCATCAAGGTGTGACCTGATAGAGGTAATACCAGTGTGTGTGTGTATGTGTTTTAAAAGCAGACACCTAAAGCTGTGTGTCATCATAGGCACACAGTCATGGAACCACTGTAAACACGGTGATGACAAAACAAACACAGGACATTGGACAGACGGCAGAGTCAACATAGACTTAAAGTGCCCCCAGAGACTGAATATGTAGTGCATTTGTGTGTGTATTCATTGGGCATAAATCACGTCTTTCACAAAACCTGCATCACAACACAAAGCAAAGAAATGGATATAATAGTTCTTACTGCACTCTCAGTTTTCTTATAACATCTATACAGTGTAAAGTAGACACTGCAACATCATAGTATGTCAGAATATTAAAGTATATTCATGTATCTGCACTTATCGACAGATGCACGGTCAGTTATGTTAATATAACTGTGTGTTTGGCGACAAACTGTATTTTAATTTAACATATTATTTTGTTGACTTTTATACACCATAATATAGCCCAAAATTCTAAAATGACCCTAAGACGGGGACAGAAAAGTGAACACAAGAAGCAGATAAGACAGAAAAGACAGAAAAGCAATGCACAGAAAACAGAAAATGTTTTCCCTTCTCTGTTTTCTCATATTGATGACATGCTTCCAATACTCGCAGGCTTAATCCAATAAAGAAAGCCCAACTTAATCCAAACATTAAGCTCAGATATCAAATATTCTTTTCCTAATTTGATTTCATCAATATTTGTTTTCATCTGCAAACAGGGGTGTGTTTGTTTGTATGGGCTGCAAGAGGAAAAACATTGTGGTGGTGCACTGGAAAATAAGATGTCTCTTATGCACGAATGTGGACAATGAAACAGCCAAACAGACACACACTCACACACAAGCAAACACACATCACTGAAACAAAGACATCAGCCTCTAAATGTGTTATGTAGCTCAGGGATGAGCTGAAATGGAAATCAAACACGCCCAAAAGAGCTCAGAGAAAATCAACAGCGACTTGAAGCACACACATGAAGATGTACAAGGAGCACAAAAGAAACTAAATTGACCAAAGCAATGAACTAAATCGAATTCTAATTCTACATCTAAATCTAAATCAGATCCTAATAAAGTCATATTTATGACCTGAATTGAATTAGAATATTGAAAAGTTATGGAAAAGAAGAGTTGTGTTTCTTCTTCTTTACCTGGACTGACTGGACGGAGTATGTTACAAAAGCAAATTTGTGAACTATGAGCATCAGCATGAGAACAAAATATACTGCCATCAAATGTTCTTTGTCAGCATTTGCAGCATCTGCTACTGACTAAAGAATTATTAGGGTTTAATGGTTACATTTTGGCAACCTGAAGCTATTTTAATTTACAGTAATACATTTAATCAGTGTGTGTGTATTTGTGCAAAATCAGTTTATCTGTGTTTATGTTTGCATAGAAACTGTGATGTAAATGCTGTAATGTCTATACAGTGTGCTGTATCTGTGTGTCTATGTGAACGCACTGTATGTATGCGTGTTGTGTGTTAAGATGACACCCAACATGCTGTGACTGTCGAGGTGAGCTAGCCTTAGCCGACAGAATGGGAGCAAATCTGTTTGTGTGTGTCCATGTGCATTTTTGTGTATGTGCTTTCATGACTTTATGTGTCCAAGTGCACCCAGATCAGGCATTTTACTGCAGAGGGTGATGGCAGTGAGAGGGAGAGACAGACTGAAAGCTTTAGTGGGGGAAGTACAGTGAAGGGAAGGACTGATTCAAAAGTTTCATGCCAATAAAGCGCATTGATTTAACAATTGGAAAAGGAGTTTGTGTGTTTGTGTGAGTGGCGGCGGAGAGATGGTTCTCCTTTGATTTACCACTCCCTGACCCAAAGCCCAACAAGCTCTTTGCTGATTGATGACAACACCAGACTTAATGTGGAGAGCCACAGAGTGACATCACCACCAGTCTGGGCTTTTACATTCCACTATCACCACACACACACATGCGCACACACACACACACATGCAGACAGGCAGTGCTGTTCTGCATCTCTTGGAGCTCATTGTGAAGTGTTATAATGCGCGTCAGTGTTAATTTAGAGAGCTGCACTTTCAGAGTCAAGTATGTGTGTATCCATGTGAATACATATGTGTGCGTGTGTGTGTGTGTGTGTGTGTGCGCGCGCGTAGAGGTTCCCCTTGGCTGCTGAGACTCAACATTTGATTTGCTAAAAGGAGCAGGACACTTCTACTAATCAATATTTGCTGACTGACTGGGTGTCTTTCTGACTGATTGACTGGCTGTGTAGTTACTTGACTGATTGGCTAACTAACTGCCTGACTGTCTGGCAGTCTGAGGGACTAACTGCGCGAATGGTTGACTAAATCTTTGAGTGAAAACCATTTATAACATGACCTAAAGAGAAAAAGCACAGTGGAACAACAGCAGGGGTAAAGATAGGGAAGGTTTTTGGAGTATGCGGTGATGCACCAATGTCGGCAAAACAACATATTTGAATGTGATGATGATCATCCTGTGTCATGATCAAGAGCTGAACTTGGACTCAATAAACCCTGACCGCCACATCTGTAGAGACATACAGACTGTGAGAAAGATGGCGACGTTGGCTGGCTGGAGGGGACGAGGTTGGAGGGGAGGTAGGAGGCGTGGGACGGGAGAGGGGTTGAGAGATGAGGTTGACTTGATAATGAAGAGGTTAAGGATACCATGGAGAGAGAGGGTGGGAGGTCAGGGCAGAGAGAGGGAAAGCCAGAAAGAGACTCTAGTAGTGAGAGAGAAAAGGAGGGGTCAAAAGAGAGGTTGAAGAGGTGGGGGATATTTAGCTACCGGGTCAGAATAGTATTGTGTTAAAGGCTCTTTGGGAGTATCTACGTTATACTGAGGTAATGTATGTGACCTCTCTGCTTTCTGTTCTCTTTTTTATTTTTTCCATTCTCCTTCAACCTACTCCCCCAGTCATGTTCCACACAATATAATCACAACTCTCATTATATATAGCAATCAAATAATATGTAACGGCATCCAAAACAACAACAATCATAAAATAGTAAGTATTGGCTAAAATGGCTAAAAAGAAACTCAACTCTTTGGAAGCATGACAAGAGGCACTCTAATAATGTCCTCCCTATGATGCTAAATTTGAGAGAATGATGACTATCTGGAAACGAGTCTCTCTCAACCCCTGACAAAAGCCTAGAAGAAGCAACATAATTTTAGTGGCAGCAAATGTCAGACTTTATGGAATTGTGCTAACAAACACCATCATTGACATGAGACAGAGGCTACCAATCATCCAGACCAAACCTCATTCATGTTTTCAGCATCACCATGGGGTATGTCAACACCGATGCTCATCCCCAAATCAACCACGGAGTAAGAGGAAGGATGACACAGAAGAATAAATGTCTAAAGGGAGAAGAAAATAGTAGAAACATGCAGATCCTGAAGTAAGGGGACATCCCTGCTCACCTACTAGCCCATCACCACCAACCAAATGTTCTCCTCTCTCATATCTCCATAAAGGTGGATTAAATGAACAGGCCGACAGCAACCCGCCTCCACTACCCCCCCTCCCCCATTTTTACAGCTCAATCATACTGCCGACACATAGACCGCTTATCCTGAGTGTCAAAATTGAAAGGGGAACGAAAGGAAGAGTGGGCGAAAGACTGTAAGAAAAGAAAGAGCAAGTAAGAGGAGATAGGGAAGGAAGAGAATAGTGAAGGGGCAGTGGGGGGCGGCCTGAGAGCAATTTCTCTCTTGAATAAAGAAAGAATGGGGGAGGGGTTGTAAAAAACACTAATGGCAAGGCCCCTGGTTCTGGTAAAATAGACTGTGTTATAGGTTCTGGCTCTCGTTCGTTGATTCATTCATTTGTTCGTTCCTTGCTCTTTCGTCAAGTCAAGTGCTCGCCTGTCTGTCTTTCCCTTTTGTGTCCACGAGTCTAGATAAGAGCTGCTGGCATGACTGCCTGGTAGTCATTTAGTTATTATGGTGAGAGAGAGAGAGAGAGAGAGAGAGAGAGAGAGAGAGAGAGAGAGAGAGAGAGCAGACCAGAAAGGAGGATGAAAAGACTAATTCTGCAGACAGATAAATGGCTCATTTTGAATGGCCTTTCTTTCCTTTAATTCACTCTCTCATTCGCTCCTGTTTAAATATTTGCTGTTCTCCTCCTCCCTCTCACCTGACCGCTCCACGTTCATCCTTCAACACAGAAACACACACACACACACACACACACTTGACTATGACATGCCGCCTAATATGCCACTGGAGTTTTCTCTTTGAGAGCAATTAAAATGAGATCTTCTCTTCACTAATCCATATTATTGGATGCCAAAGCCTTTCTATGATATTTTCATACCCAAAGTTTCCTAAGTGTGACTGTATACTGCTCTTATACTCTAAACTCTAAGTGTGCAAACATGTATGAGTGTGTGGGGCCACTCGTCTGGGTGTTGCCCACAGCTAGAATCAGCAAAAAGGCCTATACTTAGATGTTTATGGGTTTACGTGCATTTGATCTCTCTGACACATGCATGTGTGAGGTGCACATACGTGATAGTGTCCCATTCCTTGTGGGAAACCAGAGACACACACTGTGTCTGAAACCTCATTTTCCTCTCCTAATGACATATCAAATGTTTGCATATAGGCCATATCAGTATGGAAATGAGCGTGCGCACACACACATGCACACACAGCTTTAGAATAAAAGAACCAATCAAAGAGATATGTGTGTGTGTTGTCACAAGTCTCTAAGGTTGGGTGAGTCGGTGTGTCAAACATGACTAGCAACATACACACACACACACACACACACATACACAGGCGCGCGTGTATCCGAGCCTTGTTATCCGGGGGCCTGTCTTGCAGGCAGCCTCTCTAACGCTGAGTGATGTTTAAATTAGTTTACAATTTAGCCCCCTCGCTATCCGCAGACGGCTCTTAACTCAGTGTGTATGTGATGTGTTTTTTTGTGTGTGTGTTTGTGCGTGTGTGAGCGTAACAAATTGTTGCCAGTACGGCAGACATCTAATGACTTCAAATTAGCTGCCTGGCGCTCGCCTTGACACGTTGTTACCACTGTTAGCAGCCTGTGTGTGCGTGTATGTGCGTATGTGTGTATGCAGTGCTGCGCAGCCATATCATGAAGCATAAATTGGCTTCACCTCTCCTCTCTACCTCTGTCTTTTTTCCCTCTTTGTTTCTCTGTCTCTCTCCATCAATTTGATTAAAAAAATTACTGTACCATGGCGAGCAAAGGCATGAGCATGTGTGTGTGTGTTCACATGAACACCACACACACACGCACACTTGACAAGATGTGGAACAAGACGGCTCCAAAAAGGTTAACAGGTCTATTCTTTTCGATTCTATTCAAGACTTAAGTCATTGTGGACTCTTTATGGTGGGCCTTTTGTGTGTGTGTGTGTATATCTGTGTGTGTGTGTGTGTGAGTCTGATAAAGAATGTTGAGGAGGCGTATTTCTTTCTGACAATCCTTTCCACCCTGAGTGAACGGTAGATCACTTTCTGTGTGTACATGTATGTCTGTGTGTGTGTGTGTGTGTGTGTGTGTGTGTGTGTGTATGAGCGAGTATTAGATCAGTGTTCAGTGTTGTAAACAATGAAGATTTCATAAAGTGCTCACACCACACACACACGCATGCACACACACACTTGGAAGATGAAGAGTTCTATCTTTCCCTGTGAGCATTGGATTGCCTTTCTCGTTCATCTAATCATGCCATCTTCTCTCCTCCGCCAAGCAATCGTTGCGCTTCGCTCCCTCCACACAGAAAGCTGCACACACACACACACACACACGCACACTCAGCCCAGCACATAACCTGGCTAACTCAGTCCATTTACTTGTAAAAGTAGTGAGCAAAGGAAAAGGCAAGCCCAATGCAAAAATCAAAACAAACTATATATATATACATCATGTATATGTAAGAGTGTATTTTTGTATATTAGTTATGTATGTTATATATAGTACAGGTGCATCCCAAAGAGAGAGACAGAGAGAAGGGGAAAGAGATAAATGGATTAAAAGAGTAAAATGTAAGACAGGCAGATTAGAGGAAAGTATTGGCTTGAGGCTATATGTTGCTTTCAAAGAAAAAATAAATATTCAAAGAGCCATACTTGGTATATGGATCAATATATATGTCTACTTTCTGTCCATATAGCAGCACATAGATCAATACACTAACAAGAAGCAACATATATTCCCATCTCCCTTTCTCTCTCCATCTCTTTTTTCTCTTCCCCCCTTATTTTCACATATATTGATAAAATATAATATATATCATTTGGAAACCCTGTTATCCAACGCCATTGACTTTATTGCTATAGATTTACGCAGCATGACTGAGTGGTATTTATGCCTCTAATCTGGGGTTTTCCCCGTATATTCTTACAACCACTTATACTGTTTGGGCAGTAGCAGCAGGGGGTAATTCTATTCCTCTATTCTATGACCATATTTCCAGATGACAATAGGACTAATCTTTGTGCTAATCTGTGTTAATCTGAGACACTGCTCTTTCCTCCTCACTGCTGTCACAGTAGGCTCTGTCTCTTAAAGAAAGACCAGATCATAGGTTTCATCTCTTCCTCTAATACATCCAGCTCCTTGTCTTCCTCTTAATTTTGGCATTCATCATTACAAAATTTTCTATTTTCTTCTCTTTTGTTTGTTTCTTTACTAATTTTACTCGTTTGTGTATTTACCATTCGTTTAATTTTCTCATCTGATCTTCCAGAACCAATTTTGAACAGATTAAAATAAAATAGTATAAGAAGATTAGATTAGGTTCCTCTGTTGTAGTGATGAACCCATAGAGGGATACTCATGTGCTACATCACATTTATTTACTTTAACCTTCTAATATTTTCTGTTTGATTTACATTACCTAATGTTTAAAAATGTTCATCACTTAAAATAACCATTGCCTCAAAGCTTTCTGCATCCAAACACACATTATTATTATTATTATTGTTACCTTATTCTATACGTTATACAACATCCTCAGGTGAAAGAAGTGCTTTACTCATGACTTTTAATATGAATGCATACATAAATAGTTCACCAGCAGGGTAAAACTGTAGTTTCAAAAGGCTTTGTTATATACTGTATATCTATAGCACAGTAACTGCAAGTACACTAACAGACACACACCCACACACCCACAGACACACAAACATGCATGTCAAAGGTAAGGAGATTGGACTGTTTGGTTCAAAAGGTCAGTATTTCCCTCTCTGTGTGTGTAGGGTTGGGGGGGATCAAGGTGTGACACCAATGAGGGCATTTGGTTGGTCAGTTGGTGGAGTCAACAGTTCAAAGTGGATGTGTGGATTAGGGTGAAAGGTCACACCTTACACACCAGGTGTACTTGTATGTATGTAAGTCTGTTTGAACTGCATCTGGTGCAGCTGATTCAAACCTTGCCAATTCACACAGCATGTGTGCCTATCCTGTATATGTGCGTGGGTGTGTGTATGAAATCTCTTATACCCTGGAGCTGAAAGGATGTACGTATGTGTGTGTGTGTGTGTGTGGTCACAACATGGAGTCAGCTTAGGTTCACTGTGAAAGTCAGGGTTCAGCAGTTTTTTTCCCTACCTGGGATATGTTTGGCCCAGCCGATGTTAACCACCAGCTCTCTGTCCGCCAGGTCACACAGCGTAGTCAGAGCCTTGATGTCGCTGTCTGGTACTGTTGGGTCAGGCATGGCGTAAATCTTCTCTGGCTCAGCCACCAGCAGGTGAGAGACGATTTTGTTATCTGCAAGGCAGCCAAAGGCAACTGACATGACCACCAGACAAGGAGAAAGACACAGAGACAGAGAGATGGTGAATATTTGCCGTATCAGGCTACAAGCTGTTCCACACCAATCCGGTGCAAAAATGTGAAAGGTCATGTGCAAAGCTCCTCATAACATGGCTTGTTAGATAACACATTTGCCCATGTAGCTTGAGCATTAGACTAGGAGAAGGAAACAGAAACATGTTGAATCAAATCTACACGCAACACATTTCAGAATATCTCATAGTATTATGATAAAAGACACTAAACACATCATACTTCATACATTGTACAAATACAGTATATGCATTGAAAAGAAACAAGTTTATGTACAACTGGCAACCTTTAAAACTGTTAAACTTCACATTTACTTAAAATGTCAGAAGTAATGTATGTGAGGGGAAATGTCATGTTTTTAAATGAAAAGTCAGCTTTTACAATATAATAATACTGTATACAGTATGTAGTACAGATAGTTTGCAGTTTTTATTATATTACAAAATGCAATAGAAACAAGATCACATAACAGGATGAAGAAGAGCATGCCCTGGGGAATTTTCAACAATCAAAAGATTAAACAAAAAAATATTGGAATGTTTCCAGTTTAAGAGATGCTTCAAGGTGTGATTAAAGGCGATTACTGCTGATGATTCAGGTTGCCCAAAACATTTTTGCGTCGCAGCTTTAAGAAGCTTCGTTGATACATACAGAAGGGAAAGATAATACTGGAAGCCAAACAGCTCAGCTGGTAATGGTGACATGTGGTGATGAGATCTCTATGGCCCATTAGTAACAGACTGATACCCTGCTTCCAAATTAATCCACTGACTAATCAAGCATGGGAATAATAACAGAGGATAGAAGAGCAAGAGAGGAGTAAGGGATAGAGTGAAAGAGAGAGAGAGAGAGCGAAATAAGTAAAGAAAAAAATGGGAGAAGACAGACAGGTAGAAATAGAGCCGTGGACAGATTGTAAAAGACAGACAGGAAGAGTCGAGAGAGCGACAGCTAGATAGAGATAAACAGCAAGAGGGAGTGAAACAGAGTTGGGGGATGAGTTGTGTATTGATCTAACACTCTCCACCCCCAATTCTGTTACACACACACTCACACACATACATACATATATATATATATTCTTTCCATCCTCTTCCCTCTAGCTCCAGCTCCTGGGTCGTTTGAGCCAAACCAATCCCAGTCACACTGCTGTATCTGTGGGTAAATCTTATTTAATGTTTCCCTAATTAGAATCAATGGAAGCCCATTTCCAAACCCAGGGCTATTGTTCTGTTCTCACACAATCAATGGGGACGCTGAGGCTAGGGATTGGGCCACAGATAGATAGGCTGTGTGCGTGTATCTGAGACAGAGAGACAGAGGGATGGAAAGATTTTTTGTGTGTATTGACTGTGTGTGAGAGGAAAAGAACAAGAGAGACCTAGGAAGTCTATATCAACCCTATATTTTTTGTTTTTCGAGTGTAGTTTTGTTTTCAGGGGTTAAATGGTGGTCTATAGCCCGCTAGTGAAGACATTCGGTTAGCTGGAACACACACATCCCCTGTGTACACAAACACATGCATGGTGTGCACACATTCATATTATCCCATCATTTCAATGATTAGTAGTGCAGAAGTCCCGATAAGCTGCCGTGCAGCCATTCAGCATATTGGCCTAAAGCAGAATATGCTCCAGCTTTAAGCAAAATGGGCTTTGGGGACCAAGCTGCTAAACACTGCTCAATCTGCACTGCATGTGTGTACGTGTGTGTGTTATGTGTGTGAGCAGACGGTTAGCTAAAGAGCTAACTCTAGTTTGATGTGGTTGCCAGATTGGATTTAATCCGGATTAGGGTTCTGGCTAGCTCCCCCCACTCCCTTCCTCTCTCTCTCTCTCTATCCCTCTCTCTCTCTGAGAAACCTTCTCATTTAGGTTCAGTCTCTCTCTCTGTCTCCACCTGACTCAGAGTCACTCTGACTCACTCACTCCCTTGTTAATTTTTCAATCATCAGGCTTTGGCAATGGTTTTATTCTTTAAAAAACGCAGCCAATCCAGCCGGCGCTAAATGAATACCTTTATAGTGAAATATTACACATATAAAATGTTATGACCCCAAACTGGTAGCAGTAGAGACAGGGAAATAAACTTGGTCCCAAACAGATGGGCTTCTCACTACCCTCTGTCTATTTATATGTGTGTGTGTGTGTGTGTGTGTGTGTGTGTGTGTGTGTTTAAATGTTTTTACTGTCCAACTGTCACCATTAGGATAGAAACTGATGGAAAGGCAGTTCCTTGTACTTCTGGTCTCCTGCCTATCACATGAACCCTGCCTACATGTAGTGATGCAATATGTTACAATTTGAATATTTCCTGTTCACTTTGTGTGTGTGTGCTGTCCATCCTATGTCCTTCATTGTTCCCGCGTGAGATACTGTTGTCACTGTAGCACATATGTCAATTTGGAGGACGCTGCGGTGCATGGAGGACAGTACGCACGTTCCTGTAGAATCAAATACAAACATGTACTATTACCAGTCAGAGTTTGTGTTTGTTTTCTTACATGGCTTCTTGGGAGGCAGAGCCAGCTGTGGGTTCAGATATGGACTGTTGTCTGCATCTATCCGGCGTTTATACTTCTGTCTCCCACCGCGAACCCTGTCCAGACGAACACCTGTAGGAAATGACAGAAGTGTATCAATACACCGTGCAAGAATTGCAAGAATGGACATTGGCTTTAAGAGAAAAAAGTGAGGGACTTTTTTGACTGCTTAACAGGAAGACAAGAAAAATAAAAAATCTGCTAGTACTCAAGAAGAAGAAGAAAAAACAACAGAAAACAGAAGAGAAGGAAAAGAGGGGAGGCATGAAAAAAAAGTCTTGGTCTGGATATAAAGTGGTGATAACTGTGCTGTTCCTGCAGACAAGCAGAAGACAGAAGACAAGCTTGCTAAAGTCACTTGCCTCTTTTATTCTACACGAAGATTAATTTATAGAGACACCATTTAAGTAAAAGCCCCCCTCACCCGCCCGCCCCCCCCCTCTCTCTTACGTTGTCTCTGGCTTTCTGACTCTTTCCCTGTCTCTCTGTTGCTGTCTCTCTCTCTCTGTCTTGTTAATTAATTGACACAAAGGAGTCCTAATTTAATTAGGCCTATCTCTCAGGGGATTGGATGTTACCGTGGTTACCACTTAAAGATGGATAAGGAAGACAGAGGTGTCATGTGCCCTGCAGGAGGAAAGGAGAGGAGGACAGAGGAGAGGAAAGGAGAGGAGGAATATGAAAGGGCTGTCAAATCTTTCAAAACTATGCAACTACTTTTTATTTGTTGAAGAACGGCTGCAGAGAGGCCCATGATGTCTCTCTTACTCATTTTATGTCTTGTCTTGTCTTATGTCTCTAAGTAATTTAGTATTCATCTAAACTTTTTGTGCAGTAAAAGGTAATAATGTTAATGCTACTCATTTTCATCTCTTATTTTAGGTCTGTTATATTTCAAACAGCTTTTTGAACTCATTTGATATAATCAGACATCACTTATTATTTTCCACATTCCTACACAAAACTGTAAATCATATTAATGTATATCATATATTGGGACTTTCTTTTCTTCTTTACTTGCAGTACTTTTCATCTTTATCTTTTCTCATACCCTGTTTACTGTTACTCACCAAGGCAGATTCCTTGTATGTGAAAACCTACTTGGCAACAAACCTGAGTCTGATCTATCTCAGCAAAACTCCACTGGCACTCAGAAAGAGATTTATTTCATATTTCTGGCAGCTGCAACAACAGTGATGTAATTGTAATAATGTAATAGTACAAGAGGGGTGGGAAGTTAACACAACCAGTGAAAGCCACTTATGCTCAGCAGGCGTCAAGAACAACATCTATAGAAACATCATGAATGATAAAGGGTGAAAAGGCTATCCTATTATTGAACACACTGAATGAATGAGTGATCTGAGAAGAAGAAGTGAGGGGGGAGGACTTGGTATTACTGAAATAATGTCAGGTCCTTGTTTTCTTAAAGTGTTTAATTTCAAGCTACTATAACTGCAAATAACTTTAAAGGAGTAAAGTTGGTTGGTTTTCTAAAAGGTTGCAGTGTGAGGCAGCTGCAGAACAATCTGATTTTTGTATGTATCTATGTTAGTATAAACATTTTAATTTGAAATACTCTAATATGAACATAAACGAACATAAAATACAATGCCTGTATAGTGCTTTAAACTCTGACAGCACCACTGATGCAAATTGCATTTAAAACAGTAAGGATTTGATGTGATGTAAATGTATAGACGGACAGAAGAAAGAGGTAGGTGGAGGGCAAAAAGAGTGAGAAAGCTGGACAGAGATTTGCTAACACACAGAGATTTAAATCCTCTGAAAAATGTGCTGACCACGACCAAGACAACGATTTAGCAAAAAGGCTTCCTATTGGCAGAAAAGAAAAAAATGACAGGGAGCATGTTTGTGCATTCATCTGCATTTGTAAGTGAATGTGTTTTATATGCGTTTTCTTCATGTGGCTGTTTTTTTTTTTTTATTCAAAGCATGTCACAGTCACGTGAGTGCAAATTAATTTAGCTATTTACAAACCTATCCCAGGCAGCAGTCAATCCAGTGAACTTAACATGACATGCATCTGTGTGTGTGTGTGTGTTTGTTTGAAACAGGAACAGGTAGACAGAAGGGCTGACAGTCCAGGTACAGTGGGGGGGGCGAAAGTCAGTGTCAACAAACGGTCAAGAAACTCTTAACACCAGGGGGTACAAACCCACTCACACACCCACTTTCTGCTTTCTCTCTGTCTCTCTGTCTCTCTCTCTCTCTCACACACACACACACACACACACACACACACACACACACACACACACACACACACACACACACATTCAAACAATGTCTATGAGCCTCTAACCCACAGCCCCATGTTGTGTTTGGGTAAGCCCCGACAAGCAGCTTGCTCAGTCACTACCTGGGTCAATGGCTGGTCAGAAGAAGAGAGGTAGACAGAGAAAAGGCAGAAAATATCAGAGAGAAAAGGCAGAAGATGGCGGAAGGATTGTCAGGTATAAGGTTGAAGGATGAGTAAAGATGAAATCAAAGAAGAGTTTGAGGAAGAGCTTGAATTAATAGTAATAGTAAAGTGTGTGTCAGCAATGTGGCTACGCGTTCTAACAATGATACAATTTAAATTCAACAACAATTTGAGTTGAGTTGAGCAAACTTCTGTTTTCTGTCTGTATTTATGAATGGCCTCTTGCTAAGTCCTCCAATCACACACCTGCTTTGAGTCACTGTAATATACAAGACATGCATGGCACCATCAAATATTAAGGTAGCACCACCAGCCTGGACACTCATTTAAGAAGGCAGCATGGTATCAAAACAGAAGAAAACAGCACTGACTGTAATGTTGCCAGTGGGAGCAATCAACCTGCAATGCAAGCAAGTAGCAACTGGCCATGAAGTAATTCACCTGATTTTCAGTGCAAAGTACAACACTGAGAGAGATGCTGAGGTAGATGCTGACAGCCCGTTTAGTGGCATTTTTATTTACTCTCACTTCAGACAAAAATGAACATAGTCAATCTACACACACTTTCTCCCATATTACTTTCTATTGCTTGCACACTTTTACCCCATCACACACAAACTCTCATATCCAGACTCAATTTTTCTCTTTCTTTTTTCCTTATACCTAAAAGACCCAGTGCTGTGCTGAGCATACTTTATAAAGAGCCCTCTCTAACTACCTCATCTATTTTCCACCAAATTAACTCTCTCTCAGCACTGATTAATGATCAAATCTAAATGAATCAAATTAAAAATTGAAAATTATATTTCCAAAGCCTACAAAAAAGAGACAGGAGGAGGCTAGAGGGGAGAGTGAGAGTGCTCTACCTCCTCTTAACAAATGAGCCTTCAAATCATAAAGAATGGGCACGAGAGGAGAGGAGGGAAGGAATGAAGAGGGGAGAGGAAAGGAAAGGGGTCAGGGCAGAGGAAATGTAAGGATCAGAAAAAATTAAAAAAATGGCGGAAAGAAAATTGAAGAGGGAATGGGCAAGAAATGGAATAAAAACTCAAGAGAAAAGAAATAAAATTCAGATAAAAATGATAAAAAGCATTAATGGAAAATTATGATAAAAGAAAATGTAGAAAAAGAGAACAGCAGCGTGAGAGCACGGCATAGGTTGTGAAATAAGGGGAGAAAGGAAGGGCTAAGTAATGGATGGGCTAGTAAACAAAAGAAGAAAGAGAATGAGAAAAAATGAGATGAGAGAGAAAAGGAGGCATGAAATGAGGGATAATAAAAGGAAATGAGATAGGAACAGAATAATGAGAGAAAAGGAAAGATCTGTGAGAGAAAAAAAAACAAGTCTACAGAGGTTACACGCCTTAATTATATGCTTTAATTATTATGTCAACTAACAGTAGACCTCTACTCAGTCAATTGCTTCTACTTACACAGAGCATGGTATTTATAAACTGTGTTTGATACAATATAATTGCTAATACCTATTTTACTTGTTAAGTAATATACCTGTTTTCATTCACATGTGTACATCATGTACCACCTTTGTCATATGCTGCACGCTCACACACATACACAGTGACAGTGATGAAGGTGAATCGTTTCTATCGTGGGAATATTGCTGGCTGTCAATAGCATGATCTGCACTGATCACATCACCATAGATTTTACACTGCAATGGCGTCACACTGTGTCAGCGTATATGTGTGTGTGTGCACGTGTGCGCGCGCGCGTTTGAACAGTTGAGGGATTGCGACTGAAATGCCTTTGACACCTAAGTGCTTTTGAAGAGGGAAGCGGCAAGTGTGAGAAGAGAATGGCAGAAGAGAGAAGAAAAGAGGGAAAAGGAGAGAAAGACATAAAATGGATTGATTTTAGATGGCCAATGATATGATAAGAGAGTGAGAGAATGAAAGAGGGCGAGAACAGGAGTGAGGGATAGAGTGGAGACAGGAGTGGGAAAACAAATAAAATGATTGATTTCTGTTGATCACAGCAAAGAGAAAGGGATGACAAAAAAAGCACGGGAGGGAGAGAGCATTTAAAGAGGCAGAGAAAAGAGAGAGGGAGTTTTATGGTAATTGAAGTTGTAACAAGGTTGAAGTCTCTCTTCCACGTTAGACCAGGTTATCACCTTATGTTTCTGTGTGTGTGTATTTGTGAGTGTGTGTGTGTGTTAAACCATCAGTGTTGATGTAATAACATAAAAGGTTTTCCTATGTGGGTTTAAGAACTGATGGCCGAGTAGATTGAGTAAGACAACAGACCCATTTAAATCTAATGTGTGAGTGTGTATTTGTGTATCTCTGAATCTCCTGCATGTGAGGAGGAATTAGAAATAGCATGATAAAGAAACACATGTGCATACTCAGCTACAGTAATACCAGAATACAAATTATTTTGTGGTGTAATTGGTTTCGCAGCGTTAAAGGTTTTTATGCTCAGATGAAAAAAATTGACACAAGAGCTTAAAAAAAGAGAGAGAGAAATAAAGAGAGCGTGAGAGAGGGGTGGAGGGGAGGTTAAGAGGGAAGTGTGTGTAGTGTCATGCAGTGACGTTTGTTTAGACCAGAACAGATCAGAACAGCACTGCCTGAGGCAGTGGGCAGGTGGCTGTCACTGGTGTGTGAATATGTGTGTGTGTTTGTGTGAATGTGGACATGAGCCTGTGTGTTGTCTCTATCCTTTCCACATTATTGGCCCTTATTTCTTTTGAGTTTGTGTTTATGAAACACGCTGATGCTTTTTTTCAACTACTATACATCCAACATTTCCGACGTGGGGGTATTTATTTACACTCGCTACATTTTATTTTCTTGTAGCTTTCTCTTAATACGTCTTTTTTATATCAGTCTTCAATCACAACTTACTAAATTTACTGGACAGCACCACATTCATCATATTTGTGACACAAGTTTCAGAAAGTTCTGCTATTGTGAGATGTCAAATGTCATTAAAGCTAAGGCTTCCTTTTTGGAATATGGCTGAAATAGAATATAATATGAATAAATATATTTTTCATCAGTGTACGATCATCTGACAATAAGAACTTTTGTGTTGTTGTGACATTTTATCTTACTACTTTATCTTCTATCTTCATCTTATTCCTTAGAGCCACTTTGACAGGCAGGTGGATGCCATCATACGTAGTTTGTTTGAGCAACCCACGCTTCATTTTTGGATTAGACGGCAGTTGGCGGAAGCCGAACTACTGTACCAGGATGGCACTGGCCAAAGCCACCAAAATTTAAGCAACAGCGACGTTGCTACATCCTCTACGTGTTTATATAATCTATGCTCTAAAGGTTCCATATGTTACGTTTTAAGTCTTCTGTTAAATACATTGCTATTCCCAAACATCCTTCCTGCCACATTTCATCTCTTCTTAAGATAAACAACGAAATGTGAAAGAGAGCGGACCACTTAGGCAGATCTCTCACAGTATTTCCATTATCACTCCTTTCTAGCTAGGATGCAACCAGATGCCACTCACACACACAAACACTCCCACACTCTTGCTCAGGACAGACGCTACAGGGCCAGATTTAGCTACAAGTTTCCCATGGGGGAACACCAGACGCCACCGGTTGTCTGGCGCTCCCCTCCTCTGTTTTCCCGTCCTCTCTTCTTGTCCCTCTCCCATCACTCGCTCTCCCCAATATACTTTTGTTCTTTCCTCTCTTCTTCTTCTCCTCTTCTCCTCTATCATCCCACAACCCTTGTCATGTCATCTTTTTTGTGTTGTTTTAATTACTGACATCTTTCACGAAATGTGTCCTTTACGAGAAACAAATTCTTTTTGTCTTGTCTGCGTTTTGCATGTGAACATGTGTCGGCCAGTCGTCTTGATTGTGGTGTCTATGTCTGTGTGTGTGTACAGCAATGAGATTGGATAGCAGCAGTCAGGACTGTTGAGCTATGAAGAGAGTGATGATGCACACTACCAGCTGTATATACACAAACATACCAAACACACATACACACCAGCACCAACACTCACACAGACTGAAACCTTCCACCCGATCTCACTCATTAGGTCTTAAAGGCCGTGGGGAGCACGGCCAAAGTTGGCACGAGCGTTGGTGTGTGTGTGCATGTGTGTGTTTGTGTGTGTGGGGCAGAGTGCCAAGGTTTATATTTGCAGTCTGTGGACTGTGGTCTCTCTAGTAGTCTACCATCTGAATCCAGCTGGCCGTTTACAGAAATATAGATACAGAGGCTTTGGTTGTGGATTCGTTACATCCTGTCTGTTTAACCATGATTCATCAGACGTGCCATCATCAAAGCTGTTACATTGTAAGGGATCAAATCTGTCAATGGCCATATGCACAATATACACACATTCTGAATATTGCTGGCTCCTGGACTGTGTGCCTCTGCCAGAGCCTTTCATGTTCAAATGTCTGATCTGTGTTTTGTATTCTGTTCATGACAATTCTAAGCAATATTGAATGCATTAGCTCTGTCCTGCCGTGCCAGTTGTGAATAACTGTGACAGCTACAGTGTTACCTTTGCTCGCTTACATTTTTAAACAATTTGCCAAATAAATAAAATTACATGGAAATGTATTTTCTGACATTAGCATTAGTTGAAAAATGCTTTCAACGTTCTTTTTTTTTCATTATTTTTCATCAAATCTTTCACCTGCAGTAATTGTCCCCCCACAAATTCTTTAGGCAGATTTAAGCCCCGCCCCTGTGACCTTTCAGTCTTCAGCTGACGCATCATTATGACCTCATTAAAAATGGACAGACAGCCATTGCCAGAGGGGAAGTTCTCATAATATAGTCAGGCCTTTTAATTGCCTCGCTCCAGAAATTAGCTGCTACATATTGGAGGGTGGGTGCCCCATGTTCGTTCATTCCTTCAGTTTACCCCCTGCTCGTTTACTCCTCTGCTTGCCTCTCTCTCTCTCCTCTTCACTTGAGAAATATCCAATATTCCATGCAGACAGTACTGTGTGTGTGTGTGTGTGTGTGTGTGTATTCACATTATCAGGTGTGTGTTTAACAGAACATGTAAAGAAAAGACTCCACTCTGAGTTGGTTTACTGACCCTCTGGCCTCGTATTCTGCCCTCTCTCTCTCTCTCTCTCTCTCTCTCTCTCTCTCACACACACACACACACACAAACAAAAATACACACACATTTCTTGCTGCCTCACTTGCTCTTCATCTCACCCTCTCTGTCTCCCAGGGCGACAAAGCTAATTTGAGGCAGATCTTGCCCTGAGGGGTAAACTACAGCATCTACACACACACACACACACACACACACACACACACACACACACTCTTCTCTAGGTCCTCCACCACACTCACACTCCTCACACTCCACCCTTATCACTTTATCTTCACCTTTCTCCCCTGAGCTAGCCCCTGACAACCATAGTTAGCTCTGATGCTAACTGATCTAGCCACTTACCATTATCATCTATGCAATTCTGCTGCAACAATGCTTCCACCCAGAAGGGTGGTGTGAAACAAATGTTGTGTGTTCTTAAATGTTGTGTATTCAAAGGATTGTTGGTTGTGAGTGATAAAACCAGGTAGCAGAACAATGTTATTCTGTGCATTAGTCTACAGTATAAAGATGTACGGTATTATTATTCCAGTGTAAAACATCTTGTTTATTTGTCTTTTATTGGCAGCTGCTTTGGTTTCAAGTTGGTTAATTTGGGCTAATTCCTTTCCAGGGTTTCTACTACATTGTAATGTGCTTGATAACAATAATTTAAGGGGATGATTGAAGAGATATTTAGTGTATCTGCAGTATGCATGCAGTTCATTAAAATATATATAATATTATATGATATAATAAAGCAAAGGTGAAGGATACATTTAAACCCTTTTTATGCTTTTATGGTTATTTTATATATAAAAGATATATAAATGTTTTCTAGTTCAAAGAGTGAAAATGAGAAAACGAGAGAATATAAGAAAATTGATGTATCAATTCTCCAAATGACCCTTATTCATATGTAAAGCGGGACCCCATATATTAAATTCCCACCCAGCACAACAAATGGGGTGGCTGTGGTCTGTCATGTTGATGTATATATATGTAGGCCTAGGTGTGTGCATGATATATGTGCATGGAGCAGAGAAGCAGTGGCAGAAAATGCAGCTGTAGTTCTGTTCTCTTATTGGTTTAGTGGGCAAACCGCAAACCTAAGGAGTTAAAATCAATAGCATTATTTACTGCTCTTTACTCACTGCTCAGCAAAATATAGATAAAAATGTATTTAAAAATGTTTAAAAGTCTGGTGTTAAAAGTAAATGATCGCAAAAACTTATTCTCTTGTAAATGGCAGCTTTGTTTGGAATTTTATCGACAGAGGTGATGTTTCTATGACAGAGGTGATGTTTCTATGTCTAATAAGAGGATACAGTCTGAGCTGTGTGAACTGTGAGACTGTTGGACCTGCCAATAAAACATGCACTTACACGCGTGTGTGTGTCTGCGGCCACATACACATACGTGAGACAAAATAGGAGATGAGACAAAATTTTGCCGATGTCAGATCAGCTGGGAGAACAAACGCTACGACAGCAGCTTGTTGGAAGCGTGTGTGTGTGGGTGTGTGTGTGCATGCAAAAAATGAGAGCGAAAGACAGCAGAGAGAGAGAGATGGACATTTTATATTAGTAAAACTGGGGCTGTAATATTTATGAACTTTGTGTGAGTGTGTGTGTCATTATGTAAAGCTTTGAGGATTTCTTTTTGTGTGATTTGTTCTCTACAACAGGACAAGCTACAACTTGATAAAAAAATATGCTAAGAAGTAAATTCCTGGCATCTTGGTGATATGTTTTGTTCTAATTTTAGCCTAAAATTATTGAAACTTTACTGTGTTTAGTGAAAAATAATGACTTGAATCTTTATTGTAATCAAGAATTGCCATAGTCTTGGTATGCAAAGCTATACAGCCCTAGTGTGATTTCTTTTGTCACTTAATGCTGTTTTGTCATTGTTTTTGTGGATATAATTTATGCTGAATGTGGGAATGTGAGGTATGAGCCATGTGAAGTTTGTCAGCTTCAGAAAATGAGCACATTTTTGTTTTTTCAACAGCTGTTAAGTTCAAACTCATGTAATAAGGTTTGGGCGGTGAAAGCTGCAGGTATGGATGAGCATCATGGTGCCAACAGTGGTAAGAACAGAGACTAAAGAGGAGAATGAAAGGCATGAGAGAAGCAACAGAAACAGTACAATAATACTGAGTGGGAGAATTGGAAGGAGAGATGAAGACAGGAATGGATGAAGGGAGGGCTGGCAGGCGTCGGCAGAGGCACGCTCCCTGACCACTGTAAGGAAGGGGGCGTAGGCCAGGTCTCCCATCAATTACAACCTTGACCCTCCTCTCTTCTCCTTTCTCTCTCTCACACACTTTCTGCTTCATTCAACCATCCTCCCCCTGCCTCTCATCCTCCCCTGGTCCCTCTCCTCTGCTCCTATAAATCAATCTCTTCTCCCTCCCTTCCTCCCACCCTGCCCCTAGGTTTCTCCCACCTACCCCCCTCCCACTATGCCTCTCTCTCTCTTGGTCCTCCTCTTCATCCCTTGTGCCTCCTCTCCCTCTTTTCATCGTTGGAAGTGCAGTGGGAGTAGAAAGGTCAGAGGTGGGTAGACAAGAAGGAGAGAAAAGCAGAGGCAACGAGGTAGTGTGAAAATGAGAGAGTGAGAGAGTGTATTTAATCAAAGTGGTGTGGGGGCAGATAATATCTCTTTTTTTTTTAACCTTTCTTCACCACTAAACAACTGCTGAGTGTGAGTATAAGCAATTATCCTGTAATTTCTATGTTTATCTCATTGAGGTAGTAGTAGAAGTAAAGGATGTAGTCAGCGTCTGGAAGTGGATCTTTGTATGCACTGCTGTATGTAACTGTGAAGCAGTGAACGCACGAGAATGAAGACTGAAAGTAGTAAGATGGACTTGGTGGTGAAAAGGCAGCGCACGCGATAGAGAGAGAGAGAGAGAGAGATGAAGCAAATACAAATTATTATTGATTATAATATAAAAGGAGCATTAACAGTTTCAAAGTGTTACATGTAGCATTGCTCAACATCAATAAATCCATGTCATACTTGTGTATCTTGGCATATTTACCGTACAACAGTGACACCATGTTTGAATAGACGGCTGGTCTGTATTTATGGCATTCGCTGGTCGTGTGTTCCCATAGTGGTCCTCTGTACGTCTATTTAACCCTTTGTTAGAATTACCAGGTTTGACCTAATTTTTCGGATGCCATAAATCAATCCAGTAGATCACTCGCAAAACTGAATGCAGTGACATTGATGTAAAAGTGCTGCCTTGTAGCAGGTAGAAGTTAAACTTATACACTGGTCTCTGTTAACTGAATAAATAAACATATTTAATGGGCTTCAAAATGCTACATGTAGCACAGTTAACAGAGAAAGATAAGGAAGAGACCTTTTCCCTTACCCTCCCTCAGCATGCCCACAGTGAGACACTTCATGAAGCGGCAGGCCTGGCACGACTTGCGTCTCCTCTTGGTGATCTCACACTCGTTGGTTGCTGGACAGCTGTACTCAATGTTGCCTGTATGTAGACATGTTGGAGGAAGAAAAAAAGGAAGGTTTCATTTTAGATAGACACATCAACAGAAATGTGGGCAGACAACATTCATCTTAGACAACAGCATATCCCGCTGCACAAAGAAACAAAACAGAATGTTTTTTTCATTTACGTTAATCGATGGACAGAGAGAGAAAAAAATAAACTTATAGATAGACACAGACACATGTATACAACAAAATTTATATGAAAACTGACTCTGCAAACTTGACTTTTAGATGACCATGCATGGATGTGTCATGGCTAGAACAAGCGGTGGTTGCGTGACTAGCTGCAGTTCACTTACAGCAACACTTGTGTGGTGTAGAGCTAAGGCCAAGATTAGCCATGTAAGTATATTAGCTTCACAATCTTTGCCAAAAAAAAAGTGTTAGAGGCAAATCCAACTTTTACCTTGAATTCTAGACTATGTCACCATTGCACTTTGTTCAAGATAACTCACTTCCCAATTAGCACATCAGAAAGATCACAAAATATCAAATATTTAAAAATATATTCTTTTCTTGATGGGTCTCTTTTCGATGTCTTCCTACTTCTATGATATCATTGGTCCTTTGTCTGTGGGATTTTTCAATTCTGTATTTTACTGTATGTCTAAATAAGCCTCATGTTTTCCTGCATCCTTCTATTCTGTTGTTTCATTGTCTCATTTTCAGCATCACTGCAGCTCTGCTCATTTCCTTCACTTTTCCTTCAATTTGCTTCCAGTTAGTTCTAAAGCGAAACACAGTTATGGATTTATCAGGACAGTTTGGTCTGTTACACAATCGCTCAAACGGTTTTATTTGTTCAGGAAGGTTTACGTATCTATTGTATGAGATTTGAACTGGAGAACCTTTTGTTCCCTTCCTTCTATGCCCACCTGACAACTACAGTACCCCGTAAGCCAATGCATCTCCCACTGAAACAGAGTAAACAGTGATTACTATTGACTGCTGCTGAGGAGAGGATGTTTTCTCATTACTGGGCTGATTAAGGGGGCTAGTTAGCTGGGGAAAAAGGCTAAATGCACGAGCACTTCTTAATGGGTAACAAGATGCTCATTAATCGGCCTTAGTTAAAGTAAAGACTAAACATGCTCTATGTTGGGGGAGCCCTTACAGTCTAATGGTCCCTGCTAATGGGACTAGTTAGCTTACATCCAACCTTTACATGGTGATGATACAGGATGAGGAAAATAAATCGGCAATTATAAGGGACACTTACCTATAACTAAGGCTAAATGTGCTAATGAGACAGAATTTGTTGGGTTAATGGGCGGTCAGTAAAAGGCCTTGTTAGCGCAAAGCTAAACAGGCAAGTGCTGCTAAATGGATGACTGCAGTAAAGAGCCACTTATACTGTAGGGCTAGGCTATAGGCTACTGGGCTAAGGCTGGGAAAAATGTTAATGGCTACATATTCTGAGCGCTACTGTACAGCTAAGTATCAATAGGCAATAAAAATAAAATGTTATTTGTTGATTAATGTGACATAACAATGTTTTTACAGTAAAACTCAACAGTGATTATTACTACTTAACTGGAAGTGTAGACAACCTGAATATTCAGAAAGGCATTAGATACTGTGGACCCAAATAAAAGTGTGATAAGACTACGAATGTCATGGCTGCAAACACATGAACATCATGCTTTAGCTTGGGGCATAAGGTAAGAATTAGAATTGTCCTTATTTCTGTCTTTATCTGTCTTATTGTGCATTGCGGTGGGCTTAGAGCAGAGAGGTTCTTGGAGGCTCCTATGGATAACGTGAGTTTGTATATGTGTGTGTTGGTGTGAGTTAGGGGGATATATGAGGCCCTCAAATCCCCTGCAATCCCCTTTGAGGTGTGTGTGTATGTCCACCTGCTGCATGACAATTGACCACCGTTGTGCAGACCGTGTAACATGAATGCCAGTGTGTGATTTTTGGCCTGCCACACTCTTTGAGCTGTCTTTGTTTTTACCTCTGCTGATGTGACACCTCTAACTTTGTTTCGACATAAGTTCAGCCTCTCAATCCCATTCGCTTTCTTTTCTTGCTGCCTTGGCTTTTTATTTGGTGGTTGTAACTGGAGAGCAACAGAAAATATATAGGTAGAGGGCAAGAGAGGTGACAAAGGGAGAAGGTTTCTAATCCAACACACTGCGGTTACATGGTATGCCCTTAGCACAGTGATTCACCAAGACACTACTTGCCATCACTTGACTATTAAGGAATTTGTATGTTATTCTTAAGACAGTATGAACATAACTGGACATGAGAAAGCTACCCCTTTAAGAATTGTCATAGCACTTATTGTTGCACTAACGCTTTCTTATCGCACTGTACCTCCATATTCCCTTCTCTGTAAGTCGCTTTGGATAAAAGCATCTGCTAAATGACTAAATGGAAATGTAACATAACAATCACACAGACTCACCACACCTACCCTTTTCATTGCACTCGTTATTCTGCTCTACATCACCATCACCTTACTCATCTTGCTCTTTCCTGTTCACATCTACCTTTCTCTGTCCCTCTCGCTGTCTTCCCATTTCATTGCCCTATCCCTCCCTCTCCCACACTTTGCCCTCCTCCTCACTCCCCTTTATCCCTCTCTCTCAATAAGGGAGTGATAGATGCAGGTTGTCAGGTGTCGCTGGACTGACGCCACAGAAACAGCAGCTGCCAGAGCCACTTCCTCCATGCTGCGACACACATGCACAAACACACACGCACACACACATACCATTAATTCCTTCCTACATCCATGTGCCCAATCCACCCTCCCTCTTCTCCCCTCTTTCTCTCATTCCCCATTTCAACTTGTTTTTTATCCAAACCGGTGTACACACCTCCTCTCCTCTCCTCTTTCCTCCTCTCCTCTCCCACCCCATGCTCTCCTCCCTGTCCAGCTGGAGGTGTTTTTTTGGTGATTACCTGCGGTTTTATTGGCTAATGGGTTGAAACATACCAATATGTCTGCTGCTGCCCATCTGAGGCTGGCCCTGCTTTCCAGCCAAGATACACACTAACACACATTCGTGCATAAACCCAGGCTTATGTGCACAAACTTACTCATAAACCTGCACTCATTTACATTGATGAACACTAGCCCACCCATAGACACACAGGATAACGCGCATATCCACACTATATGTGGATCGGTTTGGCTTGTGTAGTAGCCAAAGATAATGTCATGACCCATTTGTTCCAGCAGATCCAAGACTGCTCAGTCTGCATCCAAACAAGCATTAACAATAGTATTGTAGCATATACGCTGACATAAAGCTTGTTCATAAAACAGCCTTGCATTAATAGAGTTTCTTAATAAATTCAAGTTGTGTCCATTCAAGCAAGAAATTGCTGTTGCAAGTTTATTGTGAGATGATTATTAGCAAATGCTTAATAAACATCCAGGAAATGATTTATTAACTTTGAACCATGAATACAGATTCATAGGTGCGGTTTATATCCCTCCACTGGCTTTAGTTTCAATATGGCTTCCTATCCTCTCCCTCAACAACCTTTCGTGATCGTCCTGTAACTGTTTTTTCCAAAGTCTTGACCCCTTACCTCGAACTATGGCCTGTCTGATCTGCAACATGTCAACTACAGGAGAAGGGAGGATTACAAATAGAGTGAAAATGAGGGAGTGAGAGAGAGAATGGGATTGAGCACTGCTTTAAATCTATTCAAGGTCAAACTCTGAAGAGACTCTACTGTCAACATGGAAACACGATACGCTTGCAGGGCTCTTGTATTTAATCTGGAACTGCGTCCTCACCTACGTAACCTTTAACATGCCCTTAAAATGAAATGAAACATGTGGAATTGGTCAACTATTAAACACTACAGCCATGACAGATGCATGAAGGGTTAAACCCATACACAGAGTGATTACAAAGTCATGTGTGTGACTGTCTATTCATGTGTGGTGAGGTCTCCATGTGTGAATGTGCTTCTATAAGTTTGTGTTTGTGTCTCTGCCTTTATCTCTGTATTTGTGTGCGCCAATCTCTTTGTCAGGATTGCACCACCTCCTGATCTCATCCCATAATCAAACACATACAGGTCATCTCCAGGTACTGGTGACCATCTAGTGGATGTAAGACTACAACCGCCCCCCCCTCACATCTCCCTGTCTCTATCTCTCTCTGGGGCTTTGCTGGGAAAGCTGCTTATCGGAGGCAAAAGAAAGCAGCGACAGATAGGTGGATGGATGGAAAGGCAGATAGATGAATCCTGTCTGATATGACTGACTGACTGACTGACTCAATGGATCGATGACGGCTGGCTGGCCGGCTGACTGGTAGCTTGGTTATGGCAGTGGCATACAGACTGACATGCAGGCTGTCCTGCTGACTGATGTGGCCTATTAGTTATTAGTCATTTCAGGACTTGAACAAATCATTAAAAATGATTACTCAAACAGAAAGTCTTCAAAGGGTTTATCACTTGCTGACCGGCTGTCTGACTAGGTCAAAGCATCACAGTGGCCCCACTATGAAATCCAGTGACTTTTCCCTGGTTTTCCCTTCCCAAAAATGTGTTGTTATTGTTGACCAAAAAGTCAACAGTAAGCAAAACCATTGCATGAAAAGTATATATAATTAATAGGAATGATTGGACTTGGTGATGAGAGCCACTGACAGGAAGTATTGAGAGGCGCTTTGTTGGTTTTAGTCTTTTCATAGGAATTGTTTGCACTCACAGAAGTACATAATAATGCCAGCCTTAAGTGCTGGTTTATTATAGAGGTAAACAGTCTTGTGAATATCGAGTACTAAACTGCTTCGGGTGTTCTTCCTGTGACAAGAAACGTAACATAAAAAAAAACAATGAATTCATCGATCAAACCTTTCTGAAGCATTTGTAAAACAAGTTGGATGGTAACATTATGGCTGCCTTGGCTTCCACTGTGGCTAATTGGTTGTCTGTCAGAGTGACCTGTGCTGTGCTTACAAGGGTAAAAAAAAAAGACATAACAGTGACCAAGTGGAGAAGTTTAGTATCCACAAAATTGGAGAGGTAGACTAAATACTTGTGCACTTTCTGGACTACTTTTAAACCTAACAGGAGACGAACAAAAGATTACTGAGCCTAATTCCTGGTACTCTTCTCATCATGTGGATTACTGCTCTATCCCTTCTCTCCTCTACCCCCTAACCTGAACTTCTGACCCCCAGACGTAACCTATGACCTTCTTCTGACACTACCTTATCTCCTAGACAACAGGCTTATAGCTAACACTCTTCCTGTGTAGCATAAGCAGCTAGAAGTGGAAATGCAAACACTACCTGGAAATTACTCTTTGCTGTTGGTGTAGAAGAGGTCAAGGTTGAGGGTAAAAACGGGGCGTGTCTGGGAATTGGTGTGTATGCATGGACCTGATTGGGTGCTTATATGTGAGTGTGTGTATGTGCATGCGTGACAGGAAGAGAAATGGTGAAGGACAGAGGAAAAAATAGACTGTGGTGGGTGTCCTGGTGGCTCACTTAGTAGACAGAGGAGGATACATGTACCATATAAAAATCTGGGTTCACATCTGGCCTGGGGCTTTTATCATATGTCCTGGATCTAGTATAATGGCTCAGGTGTATGTGTATGTGTGAAAGAGTACTCTTTATGTGTGGCTCTGCATGCAAAAGTTTATTTATAGTTTATGTTTTAGGTGCTATGTGTACAATATTTATCTGAAAGGTTGTACCTTTTTAAGAAGCCCATTTAGTTTTATATGAAAAACCCTTTTCACCTTTAACTTTAACAGCCCCTGCATCCAACCAGTGTTTTCTTTTGTTGTGATGTGTTCATGACCTTTCATATACATAGTTTCATGAATGCAAATTCTGAAAAATGGAAAAATCATTGATTTTGACTGGAGCCTGAGGCTCTAAAACAGGACAAAAGCAAAACAGAGAGAGGCAGAACTGGAGTGTGATGGACATGCATAGACAGAAAGTCAAAATGGAAGCCAACCTTGGATGGTGCGTTTGAAGAAGGCCTTGCAGGCCTCACAGGATGCCACTCCGTAGTGGTACCCTGACGCAATGTCCCCGCACACCAGACACAGCCTCTTGGGCATCGAATTCAACATGTACTCGCACTTAATCTGTGAATCTTCCCCAATAGTTGACGAACAGTCCTCATAACGCTTTGATCCTGGGCCGCCAGCGGGACCCAGGGGCCCTGCATTGGAACCGTAAAGGCTTGGGGAGTCTAAGCCGTTGGGGTGGCCGTTCATCGTGGACGAATAGGAGCCTGAGGCGTCACTGGAGCCACCAGGGGAGTGATGATTTAGACTGTCAGTCAGGGAGGCAGGACTAGACGGCTCAGTCTTTATATAAGAAGACGGACAGTTGGACTCAAGGTGGCGCTCCTTACTGGACATTCTGCAGAGAAGCCTGAGGAAGTGAGACAGAAACAAATAGAAGAAGAGGAAGAAAGTATTACAAGAAAAGTGATGGATATTTATAAAGAAAAGAGAGGAAACCAAGCGAGCGAAAGGACTCAAGGAAGGCACAGCTAAAGGAGAAGAAAAATAGATAAGCAATGTTCAATGAAAGAAATTCATTTTTTTAAAGTCCAATTACAGCAATCATTTGTTCTGATGTTGTTGTATTCCCTCACTGTCACTTTCTATGATGGATTTTTATTTTTTCACTAAGCCTCACACACACATGCACACACACACAATCCATCCATCACATTTGTTATTCTTTTCGTGAGAGAAATTATAGAATGAGTTGTGTGAATTGTGGGAGCAAGAAACAACGTAATAAAAGAGAGTAAGAGAAAAAAACAAAGAACAAATTGTGGCTCATTAGCAAAACTGTGTGTAAGAGCAGCTATAGTAACACACAGTCACACAAACGCATACACACGCTTGGGGCCGACGGTCATCCGTCACTCTCCAGTCAATAGCAGCTTGTTCTACATGAAGGTAATCAGTAAGCAGCCTCTCTGCTGCTCAATCATCCCAAAGACAGCCTCACACATACATGATGCTCACACACACACACACACACACACACACACACACACACACATATACAGATTCATACATAGTCATTTTCAAGCACGCACAGTATAAGAAGGTAAAGGGAAGCCATGCAATACACAACTGTATTAAAAAACTAAATCTCTACCAATCAGTGATCAAGTGTTATTGTATTCCTCTCCTCATCTCTTGTTCTTCTCTGCTGTCTTTCTCTCCCTCGAGTCTGCTTCCCTTCCTTTCTCCCTCTCTCCTCTCCTGCTGGTCCTTCTTCCTCTCCCTAAGGAGGCTGACTGGTGTCTTGTTAATGGCAGTTGTAATTAACAGCTATCTTCTCTCTGTCCATATCTCTCCATCCCTCCTTTTGTCTGCCTTACTATCTATCCGCCTGTCTCCCTATCACTTTCTATTCACTGCCATCTCTCTCTCTCTCTTTTACTCCATCTCTTTCCACTCTGTCTTTCTCTTCCTCTTTGCATTACCACTCTCTATTCCTCTAACCCTGCCCTCCCTCCCATCTCTCCCGTTTCATTGTTAAAGGCAGAAAGCACAAAAGGGGTTTTTAATTAAGGCAGGATGCTGCTAAACGAGGGGCTTCTAAAGTCCAGTCAGCCTGTAAAAGATCCCTGTCCTACAGGGACCCATAAAATACAGACAGCGCCTTGACAGAGAATGGAGAGCCAGTTGAAAGAGGGAAAGGTGGGGGGGAATGGAGATGGATACAGACAGGAAAACAGGTAGGCAGACAGACAGACAGACATAGCAAGAGACAGACAGAAAGAGAGAAGGAGGAGTTGGCTGCAGTGAGGGATGATAGCCAAATGACAGACAGCAGTTTCATGTCTGAATTGTTCTGTTTTTAATGTGCTGCAGAGCTTTAATGTGCTTGATTAGTAGCAAGATTCCTTTAGCCAACTTACACAGGTACAGTCAGGCAAAAATGCTCCTTTACCAGAAATTCAGTGCCACTTTTCCTTTCATAAAGTGACATGACATTTATACTGTACAACACTTTGGCCTTCCCCCCACCCTTTCAACATATATTTCATTCCCACCACCACCTCTTCCCTCCCCTCCCTGCAGGTCCTTCTAATTCAGTGACTTTGTGGTATTCACCAGTGTCTATGAATCCATTTATCTGATGCTAAGGTATGCCTTTAGTTTGCAATGAGGGCGACAGTGAGAAAGGTTTGGACACAAATCAAGAAAGAGGAAAGGAGGTAAAGAGTCGGTGGAAGGATACAGAAGGAGAGACAGAAACACATACAAGGTGTTAGAATAGGAGAGGAATAAATAAATGTAAATGTGGGAAAGAGCGATGAGATTATGAGAGCTCGCACTGGACTGTCTATGTTCGAGAAGAGGGAGAGAAAACACAGTGGAGACAGAAAAAGAGAGTGGACCCATTTAAGTAGATGAGGTGATGGTGATGATTTAATCTCTCCTTTTTCACTCTTTATGCTCTTTTGTGCCCCCTCCCTTCGACCGTCAATCCCTCTGAGTACCATTAAGTGAAAGAGTTTAAGTGCCAAAAGATCTCAGATGCTTTTTTCCTTCTCTCTCTCAAATTCTCATCTATCTCTTCTTTCCTTCTCTCTTCTCATTCCTCCTCTTTGCTCCGTCTCCCTCTCTCTTTTCCTATATCATCGCTTCTTCTCCCACTTTCACATCTTTTCTATGTGCTCTCTCTGTGCTTATAAATGAAAAATAATGACAGTGGAAGGGGGAGGAATAAAAAGAATTTTAAAAAAAGACATGCGTGAGGAGAGGAGAAGAGGAAAGAAGATTAAGAAATCACAGCCAGTGCGCTGTGCCGAGCGAGAGGTTGAATGCATTTATGTATGTATGTTATCAGTATAATTATGGCGCTATGTAACGACGGCTCACTGCTGAAAGAGCAGTCTTATTGTGCCTGTCCGCTCTTCAGATGAGGGTGGAGAGAGAAGGAAAGGGCTGGGTCTCATTTTTTTAAAAATTCATTCTTTATGTTTTTAGGTGTTTAACAAGATTTATATAAAGAGGAAAAGGCTTGAGAGTGTTTCTTTTTCTTTTTGTATTTTCACAAAGATGTGTTTTATGAGACGGTTACAGTAAAACACAAAGAAGAACAGTAATCAGATTTTAGGATTAGTTGTTGCTGAATTTTGATACAGAAAAAAATGATTTGAATTTTATTTTATACCTGCTATTCTGTACATTTCTGATGCACTTCAGAGAAAGAGCAATTTGTTGTAACTTATAAGAATTTTTGAATTGTATGGCATATGTATAACAAGTGGTATGATGCTTCTCTTTTCTCAGACTGTCATGACACTACACAAACTAAATGTATTTTTTTGCATTCATTTTACAAGATGTCATTAGGAAAGTATTTTTCCCTTGTTAATTGATAGATGTTTGTGTAATATTAGACAAAAGTAAATTGATAAAAGGTTCATTTTGTACAACATCAAACCAAAAGAAGGCTAACTGGTCGACACTTTCAGCCAAAATATATTTTTTCAGGTGTTACAAAAAGTTTTGTTTTCTTCATAGTAGTAGGGACTAACAGTTAATTCATCTATGTTTCAAATTTAGGCTTAGTGCACGTACATAGTGTTTGTGACACCAACTAGATATGAAACAGTTTCATAAACAGCCAGAGCAAAGGGACAAAAGTGGTTGTTTAGTTCCTGCAGACATCAGATATTCAGCAGGCCTATTTACCTGTCCCTTACTGAGGAAGAACACACACACACACACGTAGACACACACACACCAGAAAGATTACCACCTTCCCTTGTCTCCATTTCCACCTCAATCCCTGTCATTTTCTCTTTGTTCCTATTTTTTTTCATATCTCACTTTTTGAAGGCACAGTGATTCGTGAAAGAGAGATAAATATGTGGATCTGTGGAGAGAGAGCAACAGAAAGAACAGAATGATGTCTGAAAAAGTAAAAATAAGAAGAATCTTTTTTTCCTGTGTGTTTTGAAGGAAGGTGGGCCACTTTACTATGACAAGCTGTCATTACAGCACTGGGCTGATGCAGCGCCCTGACAACTGGCAGGGACAAACATACAATCATCGTATTAGAGCAACTACTCTCTGCCTCGCTGTGTGTCTCTGTGCTGTTTGTTGTGCGCTCCTTTAGTCTGTGTTTCTGTGTTTTATTATATACAATTTTTTTGCGACTGCCTCACTAGGTGGCAGCCATGAACATCCTCAAACAACTCCAAACTGTTTTATGTCCAGCCCCAAATTAGAGAAGAGAAGAGAAGAGAAGAGAAGAGAAGAGAAGAGAAGAGAAGAGAAGAGAAGAGAAGAGAAGAGAAGAGAACTACAACTACAAACACAGAAGTTTAGATGACAATGAGTTTATTCATAACCGGTCTGACTATCTGACTGGATTGTGCAATTAAAAGAAATGAAAGATGTAAACGTTTTGAGCTTAGGTTTTCTTTCAACAATGAGAACATGTTTCTCTATTAATAACAAACACATCTGACTACACCACGACAAACTGAAGTGCATGTAGAGGAATGAAACGTCTCACTGCCCTGACAATATTTTTAAAACCAAATTCCCATTGAAAAGGCGATAAAAATGAGTAGGGAAGGATAAGACGAGACAGGAAAGAGAAGTGGTAGCAATAGAGACAGAGAAGGGAGAAGTGCTGACAATGTAGCCTCGACGGGTTGGCTAATACCTTTCCATCACACCAAGCATTGTGCTCGCGATGCTGATAAGAACGCACAGTCCAATAAGCAAAAAGAAAAAAAAGAGAGAGAGAGAGAGAAAACCCCACACAATTATATCTAGATGATACCGGCAATGCTTTGGGAAAGTGAAGGAAAGGTGGAATACAGAAAAGAAAATACATTGAATTAAAGAATGGGGTAAGGAGGGGAATCGGAGCAAAAAATGCATTTACATTTCCATAGTCAAATGAATAGAACGATTTCATCAATAGGCTGAATTGCTTTTTCAGCCCTCACATTGTCCTGTTTATTTTTTCTTTCTTTGCTCTATTTCTCTCTCTATTTTTACTCCTTTTCAACACCCTCCTATCTGTGGAGGGTTGTTGAACTGCTTGTCAGCTTGTTAGTTCGATACACACACACACACACATACACACACATGTATAAAAAAGACACGTAAACTTGACTGGTTATCCGCACAGATCAACTCAAAATGAGTATTTTTTTTTTAACAGTCAGAATGTTTTCTGATTTCTGAATATTGTAAGGGCAGGAAACACAGAGACAAATACACATGAAAATGTGTGACAAAAACGACAATCTGTTTCATGTGTATCATTTTCTGGGAAAGCAGTAATTGAATCTGTTTTTACATGTGCATTTTGTAAGGTGCGAGCACAGTTTCAAGGCAGAGAAACACGGTGGGAAAATAATCTGTGTTGCTGTGCCGTGTTTGTGTGAGCGCGTGTTTCGCAGTTTAGCTCAATGGACTCACAGTGTGTCAATGATTATAGTTGTTTTCAGGAGAAAAATGAATAAAATAAGAAATAAAAACTCACGCAGCGACAGTCAATCTAAACCACTCTCCCTCCTACTGAGCTCTCTCTCGCCCTCTCTTTCCTGCTCTCTTTTGGTCTCTCTGGTTGTTTCTACTTCTCACGCACACAAACACATCATTGCTTCGGTCTTTCTCGTGCATCCACACCCTGTCACACATACCACCTTACACCCCACCGTACACACACACACACACACCAGGGAGCAGATCAATTGTTACAGTGTTAGTCGGGCAGGAAACCTGTAATTCACTTCATTGGCTGCAGAATAAACCCCTGATTACATACAATCAATGTGATAATGGCTAAAACACATTCTGCCCAATGGGCTGTCGGGCTGTAAAGACCGGCAGAGGAGAGGAAATGTGTGAGTGTGTGTCTATATTCCTGAGTATATGCGTCTGTGACTGTGCGTGTGTGTTTAAACACTCCTTCTAGGTATGAATTTTAACATAACAACACCGATCTGCACACATCTTTGCCGTGCACAACTATCCACAAACACATTCACAGGTGTGAAATGAATTGGGTAAGACTTACAGAGGCACACTAGTGGGGCTAAAGCTGTTATGAAGCATCCTGGGGTTTATAAAGTTTGCACACACACACAAACGCGCGCACACATTCTGTAGATGTGAATGGATAAACAGTGGGGGACAGCGCACACAGGGCAGCCTCAGCCAAACACGATTGATTAAGAATTATGTGCTTTCCAAACTAAAGACTGCAAACTCAAACTATACAGGAATATCATGTAGAGTCTGGTGACATCAATGTAGCTCATGTGTCTCCAATCATCATATAGTGCCGCTGTTATGTTAATTGTTTCATGTAGTTTCTCTTTTTTGTCTTCTCATAAAATTGTATTCAAAATTATTACGGGAATTTCTTTTTCCATGAAAGTCTCACTTGGATTGTATGAAGAATGATTTAGATTTCACAGCCTGACTGCATTAGTGTAGTTATTTAAGTGAAAAGATATGAAGAGGTTGAGCTTGTTCAGGGCAAAATGTTGTACCGCTAACCCTGTATGTGTGTGTGTGTGTGTGTGTGTGTGTGTGTGTGTCAGATGGGAATCTTGATGATTTAGGTCATTTTCTTGCGGAGCAGTGGCTGATAAGTGTGTTGCTGCCAGGCACTATCTTTGTCACCATGTCTCTCTCTCTCCTTAACTCTGTCTTTGTCTCTCTCTCTTTGCCCCTCTTTCTGTCTCCTTTATCTGCTGTGTGTCATTGTATTTGTAAGAGTGGTTGTCTACTGTAAGAACAGTGCTTCAAATCTCTGAAACATCCAGAGCACTGCGCATAAGGAGTACAGCTGACAGTTAGTCTGTATTCAAACATTTATTTGCTTAATAATCATATACATACATTACTGTAAATTAGATGTCTAATTCAGCTCTATTTTGGGACTTGGCAGACTAAATTGCATACCATGTACTTGTAGTGACCTCCAGCCTTTTACTGGAAAGGCTGAAGAGTGGAAATCAATGAAATTACTGAATACATCCTCTTTTTAGGTAAACCTTTTATAGAAGACACTGCGTGGAACAAAGATGAAATTACTAATCCTCCCTTTTATAAAAATACATAATAAACAATATAAATGTAATTATACAAGACATTTAATCTATATGAGTGACACATCTGATGAACACATAATTTATTACTTATTCACATGGTGTGGGCAGGTGTTGTTTGTGCAGGGGTATAGGCGATGTACATTGTGGGCTGGTTCCTTTATAAAAGAAAGGTCATTGATCAAGGTGAGTGTTAGTCTCCCTTTCTATGTGCGTGTGTGTGTGTGGATGTGTGTGTGTGTGGATTAGCACTGTTATCGCTAAGCATTAGGGGTGCAACAGCCCTTCCAAACACTTACCGACACTTGCCATTGTGGCAGACACACATACAGTCATACACACACCGAAACACACGCGTAAGCATTCGACCATCCGTGTACAGTGAGACATACCGCTCTCCTACACTCTCCCTCTCTCATGCTCTCAGACAGATAGAGACCTGGGCAAGGTGCCGTATCAAATGAAATTGCACAGAAGTATAATAAAAAAAAGTGTTTAAAAAAACAAAATATCCCCCATCGGATTAAAAACACATTTTATTAAGCAGATGGTGAAAGAGGATTTCCACTCTAGTAAATATGACAGGGCTTTCAAATGTGACATGGGAGGGAGGCAGAGGGAGGGGAGGGGAGGGTGAGACAGACAAGGAAGGAAAGGGAAAGGAGAGCGCAATGCTGTAAAAGAGAGGAGAGATGGAAAGAGAGAGAGAGAGAGCGTGTGCGAAGATAAAGGGTGCTCGATCTGAGCGAGAAAGTGAAGAAAGGTTGAAAAAGAGGGAGAGGAGAGGAGAGGAGAGGAGAGGAGAGGAGAGGAGAGGAGAGGAGAGGAGAGCGTCAAAGCTGCATTCTTTAAGCAGATCAGATTTGGGGAAATTGGGCTGTCACTACAGGATTGTGATGATTTACACCTATCCATCACAGGGAGTGAGAGCCAGAGAAGCAGAGCCAGAGTGTGTGCAATAATGCACAGCATCTGTAAAAATGGAGAAAATCTGTCTAAGCAGGAAACAGGAAGAACATACACTGATTATTGATACATTTAAAAAAGGTAGCGATTGGTAGAGGCAGTTCATTACTTTTACCGTCGGACTGCTTTATGTGACAGGAACTGTGGGTCAAAAGTGAATGTGACGGGTTATGACTTCCAACACAGTTTCCTCCCACATTAACCAAATATATTAAATGATCATCTGAAAGCAAGACCTGCCCTACATAAGTACATTTCACAGTTGCATGTTTTGAACTGAATTGATCTGTATTGTCACCAGCTGCTGTTGACACTCGGCCCCTCGCCTGATCTTCCCTCTCTTCCCCCCTGCCCTCCTTCCTCCCCCTCTCCCTCCCCTCACTGCTGGCTGATGCACCTTACAGCCTCGCTCCTGGACCATCTGTTAGGGAATCTAATTCACATCCAGTCATAATCAGGTTTGCTGGAGTGCCCACTGTCGCTGCCTCTCTTTCTGTCTCTCTGGCTCTTTCTGGTCTGCCGGCTTCTTTCTGTCTATTTTATATTCTGTCTTTCATTCATTTACAGCGTCCATGTCAGTCTGCCCCAATTCAATTTTGTGTATTTGGACATTTCGTCCTTTTCATTTTGCTGCTGTCATTCCTCCCCATTCAAACAAAGACAAAACTGGAAACAGTGAATGAACTTGCAACAGTGATGGAGAAAATTCATCTCGTCTTGTCCCTGTGTAAGTTTTTAGATTTTAAATGATTTGGTTGTATTACAGTATAATTCACTACTGCTTGTCTTTGCAAAATTGGCTTTGCTTTCACTTTGCTTCTTAAAAACTCATCATCTTTCAAAATAATTGCAAATTACAAGGATTTAAATACTACCTCAGCATTTTAATGCTAAAATAAATATATAAGCATCAATTTGACAATGTATGGAAAAATTATGTGCTGCATCGACACAGCATCTTAACTGTGCGTGTACGCGTGTTTATCCATGACTGAGAATAAGGCAAGCTAAGGTGAAGGGGTGGAAGTTAATGAGAGGTGAGTGTCTGAAACCCCCTTTCTCTCTCTCTCTCTGCTCCAGCAGTAATCCTCTTCTATAAATCTGCAATCCAATCAGCGTTGTCCACACTTACACAAACACACACAAGCACACACACACACACACACACACACACGCACACACACAGAGCTGTTGGGAGGCCCATCTGTGTGTTAAGGCAATCTGCTTTATCATTATGATTACATTGGGCTCAGTTTACAGCAGTGTGTGTGTATGTGTGTGTGTGTGTGTGTGTATTCAAGCGCACCCTGGCTGCCTGACATTAATCACATTCCCATGGTTTGATGGCCTAAATAAAAATAGGAATAATATTGTTGCTGTCCAATGAAAACTCCAGATCTCCAAAAACAAATTAGGAATTTCTTCACAATTCAGAAAAGTTGTCATAAGTAAAAACACACAAATATAAAATTTCAGATTTTCTGATTGATTTTATGAGCTGTTGTACAAAAAAAAGTTTCTCAAACAATTGTAGAAATTCTTAAATTGTTAAAAATTAAAGAATTGCTAGAAATCAATACTTTATTTTATATTTAATATATGAGTCAATAAATTATAATTAATAACTGAAATTGGACTTTGGACCCAAAAGGTGCATCAAGTGTGTACATGTGAGTAGGTGTGAGAGTGTGTATGTTAATCGTGTGTCTAAATCCCATCAACACAGTGGGAGGTCAGATATCCCGGAGAGAGTGTTCATGTGTTCTTGTATAGTTTGTTTGTGTGTGTGTGTGTGTGTGTGTATGTACTTGTGTATATAAACCGCATGTATTCATATTTGTTAAATTAACCTTTACTATTTCTTAATCCCTAACAACAATAATAATAATTATTGTAAAAAGTACAGACATAAATAATCATCTGTGATGATGATGGCTGAATTAGATTTAGCTTTCTTCAGTTTCAGGGTCCTGGTGTCGTTCATGCTGGCTCACTGTCACACTGTCATGACTTACTGGGACACTTGAGTAGGCCGCCGTTAAACACCTGTGATTTTCATAGTATGACAAGTCAAATGTCTGCTGTGAAAAGGGCCTATTGTGAGCTTGGCATAGTTTTGGCAGTTAAATTTGCAGTTACAATATCAGTTATTTTAACTTGGTCCAAAACTTGAACCAATGCAGCGTAAATAATGTTTCCCAGTTCAGAGTGTAGTGTGTGTATTTATGTGTGTGCGCGAATGTAATGTGCGACCTCAAGCCATGGCGTGACTCCCCAGCCCCTGGCACACCTCTCATTTCCAGACTTCACTGTGTGCCAACACACACACACGCACACAAACTCACATTGTGCTAGTAACACTCCTGTTGGTGATTGGCTGAGAGTCTGCGTGAGAATGGCTTGCCAGACCTCTAATTGGCTTGACCCAGACTAACCCTGAAATCCTATTGGACTAAGACTTCCCAGTCTACAGCGCACGCACACACACACATATACGGACACACACTTAAAATTAAAGGGCTTTGCAAAAGCCTAACAATGCACTAATCGATAGTGTTCTAATAGGTTGCAATAATACAACAACAATAACAACAGAATACATAATAATAATGTTCATTTAGGTGGTTATGTTTGTGAGATTGTGCAGCATAATGTTTGTTTGGTCACATCAAATCATTCCATATTTACCAGTATAAAACAATAGAAAGTCTTTGGGATCTTATCTATAATAATAATGTGAATAGTGAGAAAATACATAATGAAATATAAACATAGAGCAGGAATCACACTTGACACATACTCCAACTCATTTGCATATAATAATGCAATAAGCCTACATTATGCTAATTATATACAAAACACATACTTACAATTACAGTTTTGCAATCTGGGCATGTGGCTCTATCTCTTATCCAGAGAAACTTAGACTGATTAAAAGACAGAGAGAAGAAGTGGCAGAGGGAGGAAGAACACGAAGAGAGAGAGTGTGTCTGTGTTTCATGAGTCACATTTGCTGTGTTTTAACATGAAACAAGCAGCATATTTACAGTTTATGTTCTAAAAATGGACCATGGAAGCCCTCAGTTTCACCTGCCTCAGTCAACACAAACCTAGAACTGGTTTCCACTGGAGAACTTTAAAGTGAAATTTCACTTCAGTTTAAGCTTTTCATGCTTTATTGTACATGCAGATGGCATGGGGGATTACTGTTATGGTAAAAGTGACTGTCCTTCAACCAAATGATATGATGTCTCTGTGCTGCGATGCATTTACACTACTGAGGTGTCCTTGAGTTGGTATTGAATGCCTCTTTTTGTAATATTCCATATATAGTGGATACTAAAAAGTTAACAAAACAAAGAATAGTGCTACAGGTAAAGAAAAAGTACAAGTCGCCACAAGGGTCGCCCGATTATTATTCCTTGTTATTATTGTGTGAAAAGTGAAGTGAAAATTGTTTGCAAATGTTTCTGAAAATATATCAATACAAAATATAAAAAGAAATAGAGAGTGGAACTGAAACTTTAATTTACTGTTGATAATTAATTTATCAAACTTATCTACCATGTAAAAAATGTATCCACCATACCACTGCTGTGAACAACCTATCTATGCACATTGTCACTAATGATCACAAATCACTGATTAGGGTGTGTAATAATGTCAGTGTGTGCAGTTCTTCTAGAAACCCATGGCGAGGGATTTTCAAAAACTTGATTGTTAAACTTTTAAAGAGGTAAATTTGCCTTCTGTACATGGTGACACAAAAGCAAAGCAGCTTATTTTAAAGATCATAATGTGCACTCATAAAAATATGCAGTATAAAGTAAAAAAAATACTTCAGTTTGAACGTATATCCTGCTGCCGTGGAGTAAGGAGAAGGAGAAATACCTAAATTAGGGAATAAATCAATGAAAAATGAGAAGAGACACAAAATATAACCCTCAAATTTTAATAGATTGTAGAGAAAAGTTCCCTCTACTGGTGCTCACTCTCTCTTACACACGCACACACACACACACACACACTCTTTCACAGACCACTAAAAACAGTGGCTTTTGATGTCTGAAAGTGCTTGCCTTTTCTTTCTCTTTCATCTGAGGTTTATAGAGGTCAAGTGTGGCTTTTGTGTAAAACTGAACCTAACACATTCATGGATTCTTTTTCTTCATGGATCCAACGTTCCTCTCTCCCTCTCTCTCTCTCTCTATATATTTTTGTGCCTTTGGTCCTCTCGTCGTTTTGTCTTACCTGGGGTTGTAGAGGGCATGTGCGTCTCTCATGTGGTTGGCCTCTAGTGGATCGTAGCTCTGGTGCATCCTCCAGGCGCCAGCGCCGCATTTACTATAGGTTGACTTGGAGTTATCTTCACTGCTGCTGTTCACCAATGGCCCCTTCGATAAGTTCATTCTGTAGCCAGGGGCAAAGTGAGAGAAGGAGGGGTGAAAATACAGCCAGTGCAATGGAAAAAGTAGAATAACTGCAGCTCAGATATGGCCTTTCTAATAATACTTGCAGGGGATTGACAATTTACTATCAAGGAAAAGACACAAATTCTGATTAAGTTATTAGTTATTCAAATGTAAACATTAAGTGCACACATAAATCAGTTCATCAGAGACATAATAATAATACAAGCAACTTTAAAGAATGTAAAGACAGTTTTTAGAAATAGGCGCACAAAGCTTCTATTGTTTATATTAATTATTCCCAAGTGCCTGAATCTAGTTTTCTGCTTTAATTCAAATTGAGAATAAAAACTTCAGTTCAGTAAACAAAAATATTAGCAAAGATCTTTGAATAGTCAACACATTTTAAATGTAAGATGGACAGGAAGGGACACAAACAGTGATACAAAAAAAGAAGCTCCCACAAAGGCACAGAAAAACAAACCATGACAAAAAAGTTCGTTTTACAATAAATGTAGTGTGATGCAAATTAATTACAAACAGTCATGAGTTACAAATGTAACAAGTATGCACAAAACACACACACACACATAATCATTCAAACGTACACTTCTTGCTGGTGTATGACAAACAGCTACACTATACCCAAAGTATTATACAAGTATGAAACTACTTAGCACAAGCAACCCCGAGACAGGTAGGTATGCAGACGGAAAAATCAGGTCTGAAGACACTAAGACAGACTGACTGATGCACAGGCCGACCTGCTGAGAGCACCGACAGGCCGGCAGACACACAGCTGTCAGCCAGACAGACAGATGCACAGACGACAGGTTGTGACTTTTAACCAGTACACAAGACTTTTGTCCTGGAATGTGTTAACAAATTTCTGACGAATACATCTGCCCGTGCGCAAATGCATCGGTGGACGCGTCAGACTGCTAATTGAAGCACGTCCCAGCTGTGTTTAACGTCAGAGAAGTTTTACCAGTTTTAGCCTTGGAAAAGGCTTTCAGACTGAGGGAATATAAACGTAAAAGCACCAGAGGAGGGACTGCTATCCGTCAATCAACCCAAGCGCTGTCGTCAGGGGAGGAGCTGTTGTCGGGGTGATAAGGTCACCGCAGGCAACAGAATCAAAATCACCCATCGCAAAAAATTAATTAATTAAATAACTTGCCGTGACAGGAAAAAAGGGACCGTACTTATAGCTGACGTCAAGGAGGAGGAGGGAAGGCAGGGTCTGTAATAAAATTGGCTGGGTGGCCTACATTTAAACAAAACTATCAGGGGAGAATGGAGCGGGGCTGTTGGGAAGAAAAGCACTTTATTACAGGCGGACAAAATATAGAAAATACAGAAACCAATTCAGTCTCGGGAACAGATGTCAGCACACAGAACTGGTAATAAAGTGATCCTTCTAAAATAATGTAAAATACATAAGAGATGCCTGCTGGCGACACTTGAGGCATCCGTGTGCTTTACATTTTAACCGTTTGTATGTTTCTTGACATTGAAATAAGTAAAAAAATATATGGTTTCTTAAAGGGGGAAATCATTTAATATTTATATTTTAACTACTTTTACGTTTTTAAAGACACTGGCTTATCTTTTCATGTCAAACATGTCAAATCTGGAAGCCTTGCAAGGGACCTAAATAGTTACTGAAATAATCGGATTACTTTTCATTTGTTGTTTTGGTTTTCCTGTCATTACCACGTTCCCGTGTGTGTTGTCTCAGATGTAGTGTATCAGTAAACAGAGCAGGATGTTAGTATGTGTCACAAACTGATAGACACGTGTTTACCACACAAACACACATCACACAGACAGACACTTGTGTGTACGTATGCGTGCGTATGTGTGTTGTTGTCCCACTGTGGGTTCCTGTTTAGGTGAGGGCCACTTCGACAGACAGGTAGACAGACCAATCACTTGTCTGACAGCCGTCCCTCCCTCTGTCCACAGAGCTGGGTCGGCTCAGTGAGAGGTGGAGGGCCAGGGTGTGTAATATGTAGGTTTTAGTTCCACTCTGGTGGATAGGAGGAATCGATATCTTGCTGCTGCTGCTGCTGCTTCAAACACTTATTGGCTTTGGTTGCGGTGTCACAATGCTATATAGACAGGCAACACTTAATACTGCTTTTTTTATTGGGGAGAGTCCTGGTGTCACACCAGACTAAGGTACATCCTGAACCATGTACACATGATATTGTTCGAATTCCTATGCCTGCCTTTTCAGTTGCATCTTAAATGAATTGTTTATCCTTCCACAGGCCAACATAACAAAATTAAATGAACGGAAAAGATTCACTTACATTTAAGAGTGAAGTAACTCGCTTATTTAGCTTTACATCCTCACCATGAGATAATTTTAGAGAGAAACCAGAGTTTACCAACTTCTGAGGGGAATCATTATTACAGTATTTTAGTTAAACAGCAAAAAGCGTTTTCATTTTACAGTGTGCACTGTCACTTGCACTAACCCAGAGACTAAAACTGTTTGGGATTACAAAGAGAAATTCTGTTTTATTAGATTATATCTTAGGGCAGGGTAACCAAGTATTTTTCATGTCTTTATTCATTCCAGAAGAATTAAATTTAAGCTAAAAGGTACCTTAAGATCAGCAGACAATCATTTACATCAGACATTAAGAGCAGATTGTTATCATTCAATACAGGAAAATCTAACAAGAAAAAAGTAAAATAAAGGTATGGTTTTGTCGACGTACTAAATATGCATAAATGGAAACTAAAATTTTACAAATTTTCCTGATCTCAATAGACCATTTAAGGAACCTTTCTTTTAAGCATTACTTACTTACAGTACTTACACATAAACAAGATAAACAGCAAAGGTCATACATATTTATATACGCATAAAAGCAAAAGGAGAGAATAAAGGGAAAGAGTATTAACCTATGTGATTCTACCTAACCTATTTCATGCTCCTGTCAGAACATGTAAGCAGCACCAGCATACACACACACACACACACACACACACACACACACGCTCAGATTGCGGATGTGAGGTTTGTGTGTGTGTGTAAAATAGGGAGATCGTGGGTGTCTTTCTGATGCTCAGTGACTCGCTCATGTGTTGCTGGCCCATCTGTGAACAGAATGACCATGACACAGTATGTGTGTGTGTGTGTGTGTGTGTCTGTGTCTGTGTGTGTGTGTGTGTGTGTGACATGGTGATGCAGTGATTGATGAGACAGTTGCCATTCTTGCTAATGCAAAACGCACCTATCCCTGAAGGGAGCAAATGCCACAACACACGCACACACATTCTCACACGGGGCTGCAACTGCCCTACCTAATTACCCCTCTAGTCAGGGCGGTGTGATGTCTTCCAGTCACATATAAAATAAATATCCACAAACACGTCTAAACATAGTTTCATAAACACAGTTGAACACCTGTGACCACAAATAAATGTTTGTTCGCTTTCTTGCGTCACCAGGCTCTTAGATGGTAAAAAAAAAAGGTGATGAGATATGAATGTATGCAGTAAATACATTGTTTGTGACTACAGAGGACAATGTTTAAAAATTGTTTAAAATGTAATTTTAATATCTGCATGCATGATCTAATGATGATACATTCGTAAAAAACATCAAGTTTGATAAATAGAGTCCGACAGTGACACAGACTTTTGGGTGTGTGAGGAGACCTTAAAATGATCATGAGATCATCAAAAATACTGAGTGCGTAAATATTTTGTTTGTATACAAATGTGTGTGACTATGTTTCTCTGTGCATGTCTGTATGTGCATCAGGGCAGGTGGGGTTTGATGCAACCCTTTGTGTGTCTGAGTAGATGTGGATGTGTGTGTGCGTTAGCGTTAGCGACGGGAGCTGTTAGCGGGGCAGGCGGCAGATGGGCTGTCGGCCTTAATAGGGACTGAGCGGGTGCAGAAAGGTGACAGCTCCACAAGGGAGGGGTGTGTGGGGAGGGAGAGGAGTGTGTCTGTGCGTGTGTGTGTGGGGGGGTGAATGGTGAAGGAAGATGGGGATAAAGGGGAAATGAAATATCCGCGGAGGTCAAGAAAAGTGTGGATCAGCTTTTGAGGGCAAGAAGTATTTATAATTCTTAATTTATGCAATATGTGCATTGTACAGATACATATTTTGACAAATATGACAAGTTTTCACCTTGTCATTTCTGTGTGAAGTTGCCAATACTAACAGTATAAAACATCTGTCCTAATGACACAGTATTACACATAGAAAATACACATATAATAGAAAGAAAGAAATCTGAATAAATTATGAATCTCATTATATGGAAAACCTATAGAAGACATGAAACGACTGGATAACAGTGAACTTGTAAATATATGAAGTGCTGGTTCGCTTCCGTCTTTAGTTGTGTTCATATTTTCCGAGGATTAAGGTAAATATTTTCATTTGACTTTCGGCATATGGAAATGAAATGTGCTAGTAGTTTTTACAAAGTATGACTAAGTCCATCCCTGTGCAGAGTTAAAATACGATGAAAACACAGAAACAAAGGCCATACCCACAGATGCATTTTTCTTTTATGGTCACACACGTATACGGTGTTCCACAGTTCTGTCTCAAAGCTTGAATCGTTCAGGGCCAAAGAAACAGGAACACTGTCACGCTGTTCGTTCTGCTGTGACAAAAACCTGCAAAATCAGTTTCTTTGTATCCTCCGTGGATTTGTCAGAGACCTTTAACTTTCCTCAAAAACACTGCAGGCTGTGAATAATATATTAATCTTTTATGTATGTATATTTTGAATCATGCACAGAGTGGCCCATATTACCTTTTTCTAGGTTCTCTTCTTTGTTTCTGTAATGAAAGAAACTGCGTGACAAGTTTGGACAAAGCGAGAATGAAAAAAATGTAAAAAAAAAAAAAAAAAAAAAAAAGTAAAATGACTTGAATTTTGAATCCGTTTTATCTTATGGTTCTTAACTAGCAAGAAAATATATTTTACATAAAAGTTTGGGGCTGATAAGTCTGAAATAACGCAAACAGAGGAATCGTATATTTGCTGTTACTATGAAGGCTTGAGAATCACAGTTCTCTGACTCAGAGAAGTTTAAATTGATAAGCTGATTATACAGGTAATTTAGTTAGAATGCATTAGAAGAGTTGGGCATATTTGTGTGATAGTGGAGTTTATTGGTCGTGTATTTGAATAAGTTGGTAAATTCCACTAAAGGAGATGCCAAGTGCACAGATAAGAGACAGAAGGAGAAAGGGGAGAGAGAGGCAGACAGAAAAAAAAAAAAAAGAAAACCTGAAGAGAAAGGTGGGGTGGGGGTTTGGCCTGTCATTCTCTCCCCATCAGGCACACACATGAAGCATGATGGGAGGATGAGTGGAGGAATATTTCATTGTCAGTCGGAAGGCGACATGGTCATTCATTTCTTTCTCTTGCTCTTAGTATATATTCATGTCCCTTTCTACTGTATCTTTTCCCTTTTGTCTTTTGTACAATGACGATTTAATCATGCTACACAAGGCCTGGGCATGTAGAGGGGGAGAACTGTCCACCCAGCCAATCCATAGGGCTCTCCCCACGGACACGGAGAAGCAGCTAAACAGAAAAAGTGCAAAATACAGACGGGACGTTTGAACCTGCATCATTCTCTCGATCCTCTTTAACTCATGCGCACCCACACACACTTACACACACACACGGCACCTCTCCATCTAAATCTGTTCTATTGTGGCCCAGTCTCCGCTGTCTCCTCCCATTAGGAGTGAGAGGCAGCATTAGAAGCCCTGAGCGCACTCTCTCTCTTTCTCTCTCTCTCTCACACACACGCACACACACACACACACACACACACATATACATCGGTCTCCTGTTCTGAAGCGCAGCTCAATAAGTTACCCAGCGAACAGCTGAAATCAGATATTACTAACTATATGAAATATCTCTAAAAAATAAAAAACACAGCAATGACAGTAACAATGTGACATTAATTAAAAATGTTCCCTAAAATCATCAGTTAAACATCAGTTAGACCTGTAAAATGTTCACAAACAAAGAAGAAAAGAAGGCTTCCCCTTTTTCATCTGCATCCCTCTAACTTACACTGCACGCAGAAAAGTCTAAAAAGTGGGCTTGAATGAGACAGAAAAGTCAGTATGCGGCAGTAAGGGGAGTAATTCTTAGTCTAAGCATAAACGATTTGATTGATTGTGATAATGGTAATAATAAATGAATTCACAATTTGATGTATGGATGACGGAACATGAGAAATGAGCGGATGAGCGGCGTGAAAGGGAGGAAAGGGGGGAAGGATAAGAGATGAGAAGAGATGAGCGGTGTTGTCTCTCACTATATATCACTCTCTCTCTTCTTTCAATCAGCACTTTGGCATTCAATCACACACACACACACACACGCATTTAGCTTCACCGTCAGTGTGGTGTAATGGCTAATTGCAGTGAGTGTGTGTGTGTCACAGCTGGTATAGTCTCTCTTACTGCTCTTTCAACACATAAAGGCACACACTGACCCATGACACGCACGCACACACACACACACACTGCATGACTGGATTGAGCATAAATCAGATAAATTCACATCATCGAGGCACTAGCACACACACAAAATATGTGGCAGTGCATACGTGTGTGTGTGAATGTGTAATTGCATTTTTGACAGAATTTGGTTCCTTTTTAGCTGGAAATGCACAAAAAATGTGTGAGGATGTGTTTTTGTGTGCATGCGTGCAATGATGCGTACATGTGTGTCCAGCGGACCCCTAAGTGCTGGTGTCAGACAAAAGCAGACCCCCCCCCTCTCTCCATCCTTCCCACCTCTTGCTCGGTCTGTCTCTCTCATTGCATCTCTCTCTCTCTTTATGGGACTAAATTACCACTGGAATGCTCGGACCCTTCACATGAGAGAGAGGCTGCCGTATGCAAGTGTGTATGAGTGTGTGTGCGTGTGTTTCCGTGTGTGTTGGCGCGTGTGTGCAGGCTTAGACAATGCCAAAACTGACAGACAACGGATGCCGTAGGGACAGACGGACAGGAAAACAGACACACACAAAAAGAAACAACACCTCCTCGTACGGGCCACCAATAGGTCTCAAACACATACACACACACACACGCACACATACACACACAGACACACTCAATGTGGGCAGGCAGGCATGAACCCATGCATGACAACAAACAGATGCAAATGCACACTCACACACTCACACACACAAATCAGTGCGGCACATATTGACATGCTTTGACAGATGAATTAAGTAAATGATTTTATAAGGAGATTAAAAGGATTTTAATTTACGCAATCTCTCTTTGGTCTCCCCCCGTCCCTCCTTCCATCAGCTTTACCTCTCTCTCTCTCTCTCTCTCTCTCTCTCTCTCTCTCTCTCTCCCTCCCTCTCTCGCTTTACTGCTTTCTCTCCCTCATGGCCTGAGAAAATGAGTGAACAAGAGCTTGACAAAAAGAAAAAGAAAAGGGCTGAGAGAAATATAATAAATGTTCTTAATTTTCTTAGACGGGAAGCAAGCAATTAGAAGCAATTCATTCTATAGATGTCAATCTTTCCTTCACCACAGTTTTGAACAACATCAAAGGCACATCATAGAGTGATTACAACGGTATTACAAAGCTGCATTACTTAGGTTTTAACCAGAAAACAGTCTTAGTCGTTTTGAACTAACAGAGTGCAAGTGGAGCGGTCGGCCTTCAAGTTTCAAGAAGGAAATTTTCTTCAGTGATTTTATATAAATTACATCATTTCACTCGGAAAATCAGAAGAAAAAATATTATAAAATGTTTAGGGTCAAGGTATTTCTCAAAAAATGAACTGAAACAATGGAATCTGTCTGTCGTGATTGCTTTCATTGCTGCCTTGACACAATAAGATGCAATACTCCTGGACGTGATGGCTGAAAATTTGACGTTTTCCTGTGCATTCGACTAATACTTAAATAGCAAATAATTATGATTCTAACAGAATGATTATATTGCCGTGTATGAATTTAGTTTGAAGAATTAAAAAAAATCATCGAGGGTACACTTTGATATAGTGTGTAGTGTATAATTTCAAACATGCACCAAACTGGTATTCATTCAGACTTCATCTGATTGAACAGAAATTTAGATTTTTAATGACAATCGCAACCATTTTTTGTGTAACATTTCCGTGTAATAAAAAAAATAAAATAATTAAATCCACACAAAAATCACAAATGAAAATTATTCTGATGGAAATCATTTGTGCTGCCTTGTGTTTCTCTTCGTCTCTCACACTGCAAACCTTTGCCTGAATGATCTGCACGACGGCTGTGCAAGTCTCACCACCCGTCTCCTTCACACCCACTGACAAAACCCAGCAAATTCTCGAAAGTCACTGTAGGAAATATATCTTAATGACATGCAAATTGTATGTATATGGTTTGCATGAGGGGAATGCAATTATGTTAACAGCTTAAGCGGCACTTGTTATTATTATTATTATTATTATTATTGGTATGATCATCATTATCCCTAATATTTTAATTAGTGTAGGGAAGCAGCGCCTGAGAGTAAAGGAAGGGAAGCCTGAGCAGAGAAAGGAGAACGGTGGATGGAAGGATGAATGGATGGAGGGATGAAGGAGCGGACAGACGGACAGATGCAAGAACCAGAGGGTTTTCTAAAACATGTAAAAGCGGTCGCAGTGCACGTACACAGAAACACACACAGCTAAAGCAGCACAGTCTACAAAGTGTGTATTTTTCGTCCAGTATATTTGTGCTTGGTATCAGCTCTCGGGATGTACTCTTCTTCACACATTATGGACAAAGTGTTCACCTTTTTGATCTAACACACAATTAAAAACCAGAGTTCAGTGACTGGAAAATACACACCGCTGTTTTGCAGTTGACAGACTAACACACACACTCTGTTCAAATATAGTGTACAGTGACCTTCTAGTCGAAAATGTACTGATTGCAGACTTTGCTCTGGACATCCAGTCATTTGATTTACAAAAGGCAATCAGCATGCTCAATATGAAAGGTTCTTCTAACGAGTCTTTGTTCACATTACAAGCTCAAAGTCACCAAAATTCTGATTTACGACATTGCACAGATATTTTGAAAATGATGACTAAAATTACTGTAGGTGTTCTTTTATTTTTTTTAAAAAACCGTCTTTTTTGTAAAAATTGGATTAAAACTAAAACAAACTACACAATTTCTGTTTCTAAAAATGATGAATGACAAGCTCATTGGTTAAAAAAAAGTGGTTATTATTATGCCAGCTGCTACATTTACTTAAAAATGTTCCTCCCTATTCCACATATAGTGTAGATGAGAGGGTCTCTGCATGTAAAAGACACACACACACGCACACATACACATGTGAGACAGCTTCAAAGGGCACAAAAAATGTCAGTTGTCTTTAAAATTGAGGATAATATCACGTTTGGGGAACACATGAGTATATCATCCTGCATCGGCTTCTCCTTTGACTTTGTCTTTTCAGTTTTCCTTCTCTGACTTTCTGCCGTCAAGACACTTTAACTGAGGCTGTGATTCAGGTAACTCATTTGAATTTATTTACGATAAAGCCATGACCATTAAGAACAAAATTCACAAGCACATGTATTTTTATTATTTTTATACTTATTTACTATAAAGTCCTGAAATGGATTATTGGCAATGAAATTTGACAATCTAAGTGCCATTGCTGGATTCAAAGAGAGTGCAGTCCACTTACTGGATTACACTCATCACTTCAGACAAATCAGTTTTACTTTGTAATGTTTGGGAGAGGACAAAGTGTGTATGCTGGTGTATTTATTGCACTTTAATCTTTTTGTCTGTTTGTCTGTCCTATTGTGTGTTTTGATAAAAAACGTCACTTACGTTACGTGCACAATAACACACACAGACACACACACACACAGTGTTGTCCGTTCCCCCAATCAGTTAATCTGCATTTTGAACAGCGTCTTTAACACACACCTAAAAGAGCAAAGCGTTGGCGAAAGGAGCAGCTCAGCGGCACTTGCCTGTGTGTGTGTGTGCGTGCGTGTGTGTAACTGTCTCTAATTCCTGTGCGGGGCCACACGCTGAGTTGCCCGTCTGAAATTCTACCTCCTCTGGCATTTAAGAGCGCAGCTCTCCCCCTTTCCTCCTCCCTCATCTCTTATGGGCCCTTTCCTCCCGTCTCCCCACGTTATTCCTGTAACCTCAATGCCCTGTTACCTCGCTGATTCTCTGCTTGGATGAACACACACATAAAAACACACGTGCACAAGTATAAACACATGCACAGGCTGTAAACATAACCCTACTGAGTTGCTGTTTTGTCCTGAGAATAATTTGACTTAAAGTAAAACAATGTGTTTAAAAGCAGAAAAGTGCTGTAGAAACTGTGTCTCTGTGTCATTAATGAGTCTGTGTGTGTGCGTGAGAGTGTGTGCAGGTGTACTTGTGTGTATGTCTCACTCCCAGGTGGAGGGACAGAAATTCCGCTCCTCTACCCACTGAGTAAGAGCTGCTGTCCGGATACTGCAGCCATACACACACACACACACACACACACACACATATACACAAACACACACACACACACACAGTGAACGCGTGCTACCTGACAGCAGAAACAACCTTGACATGGTGCCGGCCACCTCCACTGCATACCAGCACATACGCTCTCACACACACAAACACACATACTTATACACAGTGAATGACAATGACAAGTTGAATGAGGGATAAAAGGATAAGATTAAAAGGTAAAATTTACCTACTCTTGTTCAGAGTGCATTAAAAAACACTCGGATAACGGGTGTCCTACCGAATCCATCGGCGATACCGGGTCATTGTCATGTCAACCTCCTCCAGGGAAAAAAAAAACAAGAAAATTCAAAAAAATCAAAGTTTTTATATCTCTCCTCTCTCTCCTCCTCTTCTTTCTCCGGTCTTCCTCTCTCTCTCTCGGTCCTTCCTTCCGCTTGGAGGGAGCAATACAATTACCAGGCTCTGCGCTGCCTGCACTGATCGGCTCTGCGTGTGTGTGGATGTGAGGGAGCGTGTGTGTGTGCGCGCGGTGTGTGTATGTGAGAGCCAGGGAGAGGGGGCTATAGGTACACACACAGCCAGCCAGCCAGGCAGTTGGGACAGAAAGCTGTGCCGCTGTCCTAATCAACGACTTAAAGCCCCGATAGCAGCTCATGAATATTAAGCAGCATTTTGCATATGTAGTCCCTCAGGCCCCGGTTCTGCTATGATTGGTGGATACTTGACCAATGGCTGCGGGGAGGGGCAGGGTAAGGGGTGGAGACAAGGAGGGAGAGCAAGAGAGAGAGGGAGAAGAGCAGGTGGAGAGGGAGGGATCAGACAAAGAGCGATAGATGGGAAGAGAGAGGGAGGGAGGAAGGAAGGAAAGGAGGGAGCGGAGAGGAGAAAAAGACAGGTGAGGGAAAGATTTAAAGCAAGACATGCTGCTCTCCTTCTTTCTTTCATTCTTTGTCTCTTTATCAGCCAATCTTTCTGTTTCTGTCTCTCAGACCAAGTCTTTCAAAAAAGTCTCTCTCCACTCGTCTCTGTTTTCTCCATCATTTGCATTTCCAGCAAAAAAACTGCAACGTTAAGAAAAGACAGTGTGTGTGTGTGGGGGGGGGGGGGGACATTGTCTTTCTTTGTTTTTAAACAATGTTTAAAAAGTTTTAAAATAAAATCTTTCAAGCAAAGGATAAAGTGTTGAATTACACAGTTTCAGGTAGTAATTGCGGATTTGTGTCAGCTCAGCCTCAAAACACAAAATTGACCTCGTCAAATCCAAAGAATTGCAAGATCAAAGCAAAGAGTGTAAGCTTGACCCTAAACCCTAAGCCTAAATAATGTGTCACACAGCAAACACACACACACAAAGTACAACGGAGCCCATCACAGCTCAGCAGTAAAATACGGGATTATGGCAATTCCAAGGCCCTTGTCCTTTGTTGTGGAATGATTTGGGAATGATTGGGACAAGGTTTCCCCTGCTGCTTGCTGTTCTGTCAAGCTCCCCGCCACGTCGGCACCAGCAGGATATATATTCCCAGTATTTCCAATATATTTGACAACTTGGAATGTGAGTATTGTCGATGAGAGAGGGATTCTCCAAGAGAATTAGCCCACCGCGCCTCCGTCTCAGAGAGAGGAGGAAACACAGAAAAGGGAACGTGAGGAGAGAGGAAAGGCTCTCTTCTCTAAAAAGGGGAATGGGAAACCTACAGGGAGACTCAGATCTGCTCCACCACAATGATGCACACATGCTTTCATTACTCCTTTCTTCCAGCCTTTCTTGCTAAATTTTTTCTCTGTTACGTCTGCTTTGGTTTTAAATTTTTCCACTTTTCCGTCTGACTTTTCCAACGCTCAGATACCACTGCACACAGGATGGAGGGGGGAAAGAGAGAAGTGTGGAGGAGAGAGGGAGATAGAGAGAAAGAAATCAGAGGGGTGGAAAGGGGGGGGGATGCAAAGATGAAAGAGAGTGGTTGTGATTAGCAGCTTTGGAAGAGAACAGATAATAAAACATTTCCTGAAACCAATCTCTGCTTTGATGTACGTCTGTGTATGTGTGTGTGCAACAGTAACTACAACCTCTCTCTCTCTCTCTCTCTCTCTCTCAAACACACAAACATGTCTAAACACAGAGTCAGATGTTTAACACCTCAGCTTTACTGCTTGGCAGTAGAGCGTCTATTGACTTATTACTTTACTGAAATACCTTTTCTCTCAGCACATGGCACAACATGAGAATGTGAATATTGGTGTATGCTGATAAATCATCTGAGTGGAGCTCCACTCAAAAGGCTCTCACTCCCCACTGTGACTGTCCACATATGTCAGTGAGTTTGGTTATTACTTCATTCTTCTGACCCAGAGAATGTGCAGCACTGAAAATATAGATAACGTATCAATGGCAACATAACTAAGGCAAATTATTTTCAGAATAATCTCGTAGTTTGCCGCACCTAAAAATATTTCACCTTTTGTGCATGTTTGCCAACTGCCAAAGACAACAATGAAAGGCGCCTACATGACAAATACACTCAAACATACACATTGCTTGTACATTGTACATTTGCTCGGTCTATGCCTTCAAACATGTATACACTACGCTATGAGGTCCATGTACACAAGCAACGCACACAGTTATGATGTATCCAGGGGCTTATAAGCATCGACAAAGATGAGTGTGAATCAATGCTGCCGTCACTACTGGGCAAACAAATCCTTTACCAAAACCTCTGTCTGTCTAACACACACAAACACACACACAAACACAAGCACCTACCGCACCATCTTTGTATATGTGTAGTAAGAATAATGAATACATACTAATACATATAAGAAATCGGTTTGTGGGAAATTAATTTCACACAAGCATCTAAAATCTAAATGATGACTGTGAGTGAAACGACGAGAGGAGAAAATGTCTGGAGTTGCAGTGAGATGTGAATATAAATTCACACATTTCTGCACAACAAACAAAAAAAACGTTTTTTTTTTTTAAAAACAGTGTTTTGACTTACACAAAGATAAATGAAACAGTCTCTCTGTGATGAACTGGTCGTGTTCTTGGGGGCGTATTTCTTTGTTGCAGTTTACTTTAGAAAATATTCAGTGACACTTTTCTTTGCAGAGTTCCACATTCTGTAATTTATGTATTTATGCAGTTTGTGGACACTGACGGTTAGTTTTAGTACAAACACCAACGTGTTTGATTAGAAAAAGCATGAAAATCATAAGAAGGAAATCTAAGGATCAAGTTTCACTCTGCATATGTGCAGTGAGTGATGCTTTAAAAAGCATTTTTCCATTATGTAAATAGGGAAAAAAATATTATGGTGAGACACTTAAGTCCTATAGCACACACACACAATCATAAATGGAGTGTGTGTTGATATGTTAACACACTTATGTTATACATATGCGTTTCTGAAGCTTCTCCTTGCTCCTCTTTCCCCTCTCTGACCCCCATCCCACCCTGCCCCCCAGACTATTGATTGGTTCTCAGTCAGTGTGTATGTTGACAGTGACCCCTTTAGGCCACTTCTCTCTCTCCCTGGACAAACCCAGCTGCCACACAGACCTCTTAAACACAAAGCTATTACAGTAAAAAGCTGAGGAAATACCCTGTCTGTTCATCTGTGTCGGCCCCCTGGCATTCCCATGATCTGTACTAGACTGTGACTAAAATACATACTTCATAATAAAATCCCCCCAACCCTGTGAAAATGTAGAACACTATCATAATTAATAATTGTGCATGGGTTAGACTGGGCTTGTTTGCATCAACTGCGCAGTTCAATTACTGTGTGAAGGCTATCGTCTATACATTTCTGATCTCACTCTTGTCTTTTGCCTTGTGTGTGCATGTGCGCGCGCGTGTGTGTGTGTATTTTGACCCTGTGGGGGCAGCCTGTTGACATCTGTGGAAGAATTATCCATTGCAACGTTCACTGACATCAATCACACCACTCGATAGGCCACAGCAAGTTCATTCAGGGCAGCGTGTGTGTCTGTCTGGTCAAAACAGTCTTTAACAAATTCAAGATGTGGTCATTTAAGCAGCTGACCTCAGGCCCTCCATCGAGACGCCTACCAGTCTTACACACATCACTAGAGTGAGGCGAACAAGCTCCTGTATTAATTAACTAAAATGTGACTTTGTGTTGATAATAAAAACAGCACTTGTTATTTTGTTTTACTGACATTTAATGATAATTAGGTTAAATTTATTCATTGCAACTTGTGGCACAAACATGTAATTATCTGGAATACAAAGTAAAACAGGACATGACTTTCATTTTTCAAAAAAATAATGAAAAAACAATTTTAAAAGAAAAAAAACACTTCTGAACTTTGCTTTCGTAAAGGTAAAGAGCTGCACACACGGGAGAAAGAGAGACAGAGAGGGAGAGAGACTGAGTGATTGTAGTTCACTACTAGCCAACAGAGGGAGCTATGGACTCTGGTCAGTTTACAGCCAGCTGCATCATAGACACTAGTTATGTGTGTGCATCACTGTTTGTTTACCTGTATAGCATGCATCATCATTGTAAATTTAAAAAATCATAAAACATAAAACAAAACATATATAACATCCATTTACATCAAAGGACCACAAATCTTCTCACACACACCTTTCTCACAGACACATACATACAGACAGACAGACACACACACACAGTTATATTGCCAGCAGGGATGGGAAAGATGGAGCTAAGTTATATGATAGCTCTGTCAGCAGGTACAGCAGAACACAGTGTGGAAACGGCCAATTTGACCACAGACCCCCTGCCCGGCCCTCCAACCACCTACCCACTGAACCCAGAAAGAGAAAAACAAAAAGAGGGAGGGTAAGACTGTGTGTGTGTGTGTGTGTGTGTGTGTGTGATGGGGGGGAGAGAGACAGAGAAAGAAAAAGGAAAAAGACAGCACTGTCACCAAACTGTCCTGATGTAATAGAAGTGAGAGGCTTTAGGTGCAGAAGGTGTTATTAGATAAACACTATACTTTAGCTGCAGTTCATTTTATTTTGTGTGAGTGAGTGTGTTTATATATGTTTCCAAGCATGTTCTTTTGCAACATTAGGATTGTTTCTTTCGAGTTTTGTTAAAGATGAGATCATATTAGGAACGTCTGGCTGTAGCAGAAGTGTATTTTCATAGTTTAGCATAGTTTAGGTGTATACCAAATTATAACTATTATTAAATTAATAAAAATTACCTTTTGAGATGCCATGACTGGGTTACTACACTTAGTTACTTGAGAGTGTGTGAGTGTGTGTGTGTGTCCAACCCAGGCACCACCAGGGAGGGAAGGAGCAGTGATGGTGATCAAGGCCAAGGAGACAACACCAGCTGCTGGGAAAAGCTGCTGGGTTTAGGAGGCTTTCTGGAGCCTGTCACCAAAACTCTGTCTGGGTAACCTTTGTAGGAGGGTGTGTGGACGTTACACACACACACACGTGCATAACACACCAAAGCTTATGTCACACATCATCAATTAAATCTTAAGACACATGGTACACCGTACAGTGTAATAAATGTGTGTAGCAATGAGAAAAATAGACAAAGAAATACATTTAAACATTAGCCGCACAGAAGACAGACCTGACACACATTAAGTCTCAGTCTCACTCAGGCATGCATGCTTATAATCGTGTGGGGGGGGGTATGTTGTGATTTGAGACATGTGACAGCACTGTTATTCAATACAAATGTCAGGCAGGATTCACAGCTAGGAAGACAGAGGTGTGTGCGACAGAAAGAGATATAGACAGATACTGTGCAGGGAGGGAGAGAGATAAAAATGAGAAAGAGGGTCATATGGAGAAGGTGACCTTAGCATGTATATACTGTAAAATTAACCTCCTCTAAACTTTCACATGATTTTGCTGTTTGACTGCTACATATAAATTCATCTAGTCCTATACACCAGCACTCATACATTCATACATACATACATACATACATTCATACATACATACATACATACACCTTTCATATATCCTCAAAAAAGGTTCACAGCTAAATGTATTTCTATGGTATTTTAGTTCATAAACCTTCCTGTGATCTAGCTGAGGTTTATCAAGATCAATCGATTACGAAGGGAATAAAAGATTTTTATCACATAGAAATCTACACACTCACACTCTCACACACACTAGGTCAGTTGCGGTCACTATCCTGTCAGTGGTCAGAGTGAAGGTTGGCCGGACCGCACCTCATCAACGAGTGAAAGGAGTGACCTCATCAAGCAGGGACAGGGAAAAGGGGAAGGCTTTGGGCTGGACTGGGGTGTAACCTCATCAAACGTGGATAGACAGGGCAGACATGATAGATGTCAACACTGAAGATGTGTGGTAGTGTGTCTGTGCATGTGTGTCCACATAATTTCCATTCACTAAATGTCCATGTACACTGCTGCAGCGAAAAACACATGTATCCTCCCAGTTTGAGCAAGACTTTTACGCCAGCTCCCAGCTAACTACACCCTCTGTCCATCTAATGCAAGGACACACTATGCACAATATTACTCTTTGTCTGTTTCATCACAACAATTAATTGTGTATCCATCCATGGTTTTGAGCACATTTTGTTTGTATACCTACAAAAATAGAAAAAGTTGCCATACTGATAATGGTACTGAAGGGTGACTACATATGTTTGGGCATATCAATCATTTCATCACCGCAGCACTATTTTCTTACATTCTCTTGACCCTATGATCTCTCTGAACCTCACAGCTACCACTGTGTATTCTTTCTCTCCTCCCCTCCCTCCTTCTCATCCTCAGGTTTTGATATATTCCCAGGGATAAATTAGAACTGGGATGTAATTATATACAGAGTGAGTTTTGCCTGGGTAAGAAGGCACTGGGTGCGTGTGTGTGTGTGTGTGTGTGTGTGTGTAAAGCAGTGTTTTGTATTGAAATAGGTGACTTCGGAGAGGTGCGCTCCTTTAATTACGCCGCTCTCAAACAGAACATGAGTGGGCTATTCCACTGGGATTAGTCGTCTCTCAATGCTGTCTCTTTGTTAACGCAACACACATAACACACATGCATACTCAGTCACAAATGTATGCCTGCCAAAAAAGGCCCTCTCTCCAATAGTTCAACACTCAATTTATTCAAACTGAGGTGCAAGCCAAGTGAATAATTCCACTACTAATAAAGACGGTAAGAAAGAGTATGCGTACTGTGGAGATGAAGGCAGGAAAGGGGATAAACAGCAAAGGTAGAATAAGGGGGAGTAAAGGCTTGAGAGGAAAGGTAAGCTTACAGGAAAAAAATTGATTTTCAAGGACAACAAAATGTGAAATCTAACCTCAACATCAATTGCCAGTTTCAAACTGGTAAGCGTAGATATGTGATTTGTACCAGTTGTGTTTGTGTGTGTGGGTTACAAGTATAAATTAAATCACGTCAAAGGTAAATAGACAAACACAATATTAGTATGTTGACCGATAAGTAAGAAGAAATTTCAGTCCAAACGCTGTTTGAGGTGAAATATATAATGTACCACAAATCTACTCAAGTTCATTCATTCTTGAACAAACTATTTAGGAATGGCAGAACAATCTTAACATAAGGTTTATTAGTTGCTGTTCAGGTGCTTTCAGTGACAACATCCAATCTTCCACAGCAGGTGGGAATTGCCCTGTTAACATCAAACCTTAGGTGTTCAGGTTTTTGATGAAATGATGGAAATATTCATGTTAGTTGATTGTATTAAAAATATCTGCCAATATAACTTTAACTAAAAATCCAGAGAGGCTACTTGCACATGTAAACAGAAACCTCCAAAACATAAGAGTCTAAATATCTCCCTTCCTTTTTCACTTTGGATCCTCAGAGCCACAAAAGTTGTAACCTGTTGTAACCCGGACCTCACCCTTGAAAATGAATACTAGAGACAGAGTGTTGATATGTGAGAGTGTGGGCAGAAGACCAAGCAAATGTGACATTTTAAATCAATTCAGTGGCACGTAAGTGAAGAAACTGAGCTTCTGTTGTGAATATTGTGCAGAAGAAATTCAACATGACAGACAGGTTTCAGAAGCACATCGTGCTGATTTGCCACCACCTAAAAGTTATGTTAAGCCTCATTCAGACACAGTTATTGTTCCTTTTCATTTCCATATTTTCTCTGCAGTTCTTGTAGGATTTGGATATAGATCTCTGCCTACAGTTTCCCAAATTTTGCTGAAACAGAAGCAATATGATAGCTAAGTCCCACTGTATTTGTCAATTGTTGCCATCAGTTTGAACAGCTTCAAACTTCAGGCTGATATTTATCATCCTGATATTGCTACTTATATGACTGTCTGTGCTGTAAGATGGTGAGAATTAGTTAATTTGTTATACTAGATGGATGATGTTATTGCATCCAAAGACTAAAGGGGGCTACAATAGTGCACACTGCAAGATACACAGAACATAAACACACTCCACTTCATCTGTGTCTGTGTCTAATGACGTGTGTGAGTAATTACTTTAAAGCCAGTGTGTGTGGGTGTTTAAGTGTCTGTGCTCATGTATGTTTTTATCTGGGCTTTTGTCTATGTCTGTGCCTGCAATGAGTGTGTTTAATGGTGTGTATGGAAATAATCACTTAATCGTTGCGCAGCCTCCATTTGATAAGTGTGTGTGTGTGTGTGTGTGTGTGTGTCTTGGTGCTATGTTTTCACTGTAAAATAAACTGAAAGATGCAGACATAAGTGGAGGAAGAAAGAGAGTTAAAATAGTGAGAATGATTGGTGAGAGGAGGGTGACGAGGGATTAAAGTGGAAGGAAAGAGAAAGGGGGAGAAAAAACAAGGGACAAGGGAGAACATAGGTAGAAAGAAAGGCCTCTACCCTTTATCTCTCTCTCTAATTCTCCACAATAACCCTTCCTTCCAATGTTGCTCTCCAAACCGTCGACCTGTGAATTTATAGTTGGCCCAATGATTGCTTCTCGGGCCATGATGGCTGTAAATTGCTTTGCCATTTGGTAAATGTTGGCAGTTAGAAGGTATACAAGTAATTATTTCCGCTTGTGCTGATTGAGACATAATTCCAAGACGAGGCCCTGGAAAAATGACAGCATTTCGAAACAACTCTGTTTTAATTTCTCAGCATTCCTAATTAGAATCTGTATGAACACGGGAGTTTTTTATGTGGTTTCCTCCAATGGGGCCAGAAATAATTAAACTGTCAAGGGGAAATAAATACGTATAAACAAGGCATAATTTTTACAGCGTGCAGCACCTTGTCAGGCCATGACTTTTTGTGAAGAAAAACAATGGAGGGAACAATGCAGGGGCATAGAGGACACACTGAAAGCACCCACACAGACACACACAGCAAAGCACATACAGTATCTATAAATAGAGACAAACTCTTAACTCATATAGATCATACCTTCAAAAAGGACTTCCCACTTTCATCCTTGAGAGCACCTCTGTCAGTCTGTAGTTTGTACTAGATAGTTCAGGGACTTCTAATGTAAGATCATTTTTATGTCCTTTTTTGAGACAATGAACTTTTGGGAATTAAATGAAAACGTTCAATAAATGATGTAGATGTCAATACTTCAAAGGGAAATTACAGTTCACAGTTACAATCTATCATGACCAATCAAAATGATGGTCAGGGCCAATGGCTGTGATAACATACTTGTATTAATACAAGATCAAAACACTGTGACAGGGCAAGAAACAGACATTGTCAGATGATCATAGCAGTCATAAACGATCCTACAGCTAAGGGAGATTATATAGTAAGGATCAAGATAAGGGGAATTTTCTTGGTAGATTCCAATTTATGTATTATTTATTTTATTGAAATCAGACCATAGCACATATTTCCACCTTCCACTTTCCACCTCAGATTAGCTTGTGTTAGAGAAGCCAGAGGCCCTTCTGGATGCCCCAGATGTATGAGACTGATAAGCGGTGGTCACCTGTAATGGCTATTCAAGTTGAAAACTGTCTGATTCCAATCACTGGCCAATTGGTTAATCACTATTATCTAGATTACTTTAGTTAGAAATAACCGCTCCCTTGATATCATTTCACAGGAAAAATGTGTGTGGTGAAAGTCTGTGAAGGTTCTCAGTCAACCAAGCCATTTTGATTTTTTGATAGGAGTCAAATTTGGTGCATCTGGACTTGTTGTAGATCTGCAAAGAAGTTTCACCATCACAGTCATTGAAAGCACATGAGGCCAAGTGTGAATCTCCAGTGAAGGGATGAAAGGACAGCATTGAGGTGGGGGGTAGGTGGTGTCTGAAGCCATTTTGTTGGTTAACAATCTCACTAAGGCTAAATACCTGGGTTTCCGCACCAGCCAGTCAGAATGGAAGAAGCCTCTTTAATGAGAGGTCAAACGTCTTTACCGATGTATAACCATATCCATGTACAACGTCTTCCCAAAGAAGCTGGGTGCTGGGAATTTGCAAAAACATTTGGATCCCAATCTTTTCCATTTTCTCCTCCACATCAGTTTGACCAATGGAGTTTGTTTACACACACCGATTGGTTGTCTAACTGCTTGTGTTTCTCGAGTTGTCTAACCTCTGTTCCGTTCTTGCAGATCTCAGCCATTACTTTTGTCAGTCATATGCTTTACTATAAGAGTTAGCTAGGCCTACTGCTGCCCAGACCTGATCTGAACAATCAACAGAAAATGGACAGATGAGTATGTGAGGTGATGCAATGATTATAGATTTTAGATTAGATTACATGTTTTTTTGTTTGTAGTGCATTAATTCATAAATAATGCAATGATCTTTTTTTCTGCTTTCCTGCTACTTCATTGCTTCATGCACTTCAAAGCTGTGACATTTCACATCACGGTAAATAGTGAAATCGAAATCACTGCACCCCTAAGTGTGTCTTGTATCAGAAAGATATTACACTAATGATCTTCACATCACCAAAAGCTTATAAGAACTATAACACGGAAAACAACCAAAAGAAGTAAGACTGCTACCCACAGAAAACATCAGTGTAATATAAATTCACAAGACAAATTAAAAGATTCAGCACTATGTCTGTCATTCAGCCACCACAGAGCATGGTGTTGCAGCAAATTACATGATGGATGTAAAGCACACTTTACAGGAGCTCTCTCTTCAGCACTGTGAATCTACAACACAGGCAACAAAGCACAAAATATTCAAATTAGTGTTACTGTCGTCTCTGAGTGACATTTCACTTACATTTTTGTTAATTTCATACTTGTATTATTCCTCTTTTGGTAAGTTTGGCCCTGACATTACTTAATTAAATTATATGGCATGTAATAAATACTGTATAAGTGGATCCACAGACAAACCTGGATTGTACACCAACATGTTTAAAAACAGCAAAAACTGCACAGTTTAACTATGGTTTAAAGAGTCACCCTGCCATTCCTTGAGAGGCAGCAACACTGGGAGGATTAGAGGCTGTGTATCTCTTGTGCAGGCTCAGAGTGAGCTCACACTGATAGGGAGAGCTAATGGAGATGCATTTGAACTAGAGTTACTCAATTACAATCTGACATCAGCTTGTAGACCCCAGCTTTGCCTGAATACGCACGCACACACACACGCACACACACACTCAGGGTAAGCAGTTAACACACTGCAGCCTAAATGAATCTCGTACCACAGCAGATATCACAGGCTTCATCAGGCTCTCAGTGAAAGTGGTATCAGACAGAAAGTGTATATTCTGGTGTAACCTGGTAATTCCATTTACTACCAAGCGTTTAGCTGACATTTTTATCTCGCGTGTGGAACAATAAATTGTACAAATTGCTTAAAATCCTTTTTTTTCTTTTACTAACACACAAGCGACCAGCTAAGACAAGCCGAGAGGACCCACACCAGTAAAGGTTGATACAACAGAGTCAACTTTTCACATCATATGACATCATATTCAGGTTCAGTCATCTCACTTTTCTGAATCATCCTATAGCCAACATAAACACAACAAAATGAGGCTGTTATACTCACATCTAAACGAGATTCCCTCACTTGTTTACCTCTATTCTGTTTCAAACTTAAATATGTATAATAATACACTAACAGACTGCATGTCACCAGGCTTCCTTCTGTATTGCAATGTATATTATGATCACAATTTGTAGGAAGTGTGCTGTGTTTTTATTTTTTTTTTCATTTTTGAGAAATAAAATCAAAGGGATTTTTCTTACATCGTAACATCTACTATTACAAGTTCTGAGAGTGGAGGTTTAAGCGTGCAGACACACAAACACACATGTAGAGTACATGCCTCTGCAGACTAAGGTCAATGGTGCGCTCAGATACAAATGATTCTCATCTAATATTAATAGGATATGCTAAACGGTAACACACAGGCAGAACAGAACAGAACAGCATTTTTGAGTGAGTATGTCTGTGTGTGTGTGTGTGTGTGTGTGTGTGCGCGCGCGCGGGCGCATACACATGCATGTATTTTCCTGCCGTGCAGAAAGACAAATGCCACTGGGACTGAAATAAAATTCAAGAATAATAGAACGCACCATGTTAACATTCTGGAACAATATAAGTATGCATGTTAATATTCTGGAAAGCTGCTCCCTATGGAAACAATCCAGCCAAACAATCATAACACTGTACTCTTCACAAAAAAACAGTACTGGTTCTTGGTTCAAACACTTAAAACAAGTCTAAATAAAAGTAAATGGAATTTTTACATTGTCCTGACAGTGACAGTGTGATTAACAACTTGTGTCATCTCAGAAGCAGAAATGGAAGCAGCCTGATGTTATGGTGCTGCAAAAATTCTTAAAGAGGGGGTCATTGTGGATGGTTTGGCATACAAAGTGTAGAGAATTGATACCTGAGCCCAGCTTTCATAGAATCAAATGAATCATTTTTGTAAAAGCCATTTGTAAAGACTTTGAGATTGCAATGTGTAGTTTGGAGGACTTGTTGCGAGTAGCTGAACTCCATATAATGGAATAACAGCCTCAAGTTTGTTTCAAGAGTGGGCCTATTGAGCCACATTCAAGATGGGCCAGGCATCATATTTGCATTCAAAGAACAATTTAGGCATTTAAAACCTGTATATAGACATAATGCAATCAAGGAAGCAGAGCGCCTCTGCTCTTGCCTACCTCTTTTTATTCCTGCACTGTACGTGTGTGTGAAACAGTCACCCGTTCTTTGAAAGAAAAACAACCACTTAGGCATGAACAGCAGCGCTTGGGAGACATCAATATTTCAGTCAGGTGTGTCGAGAAAAAGAGAGAGAGAGTGAGAGAGAGAGAAACATGAAAGCAGGAATGAGGGGGGGACCCTTGCCATTCTAAGGCATTCCCATGACTGACGGAGAGAGTAAGGCTGTGGGTGTGTGTACATGCATGTGTGTGTGTGCCATTCCCTCATCCTCACCCCACCCCTACACTCACCATTGTGTGTACCACCTCTGTCACCTTTCCTCTAATCAGGAGTTTAAATCAATGACGTTGTCCAAAACTATAATTGCCACTCCTTAAACTGCTTCTCTCGCAATATGCTTTCACCAAGAAACCACTCGGCAGCAGAAATACGCCTCTGCGCGTGTCAGTGTGTGTGTATGTGTGAGCTGGATTAAGAGTATTTTCTCATTACGGCAGTGTCTGAACGAGTAGAAAGTGCTTCTCACATTGTTTTACAGCATCCTGAAACCTCAAAGCTCAGCATTAAGCGGCATAATATCCTGTGGTCTCACACAGATGCCTTAGCCCCGAACCCGTCATGTCACAAATTGTTCACGAGCCATACTCATTGGACACAATTCGTCAAACTTTTCACGAATGCATTATTCCTGAATTCGAAAAGCCTCTGTGGAGCAGCACCAGATTGTGCACTTTTGCAGTAACAAACTAGTTAACAGATAACAACTATAAGACTGCAAAACTAAATCAGGTTGCATATTGTTTGATACTGTATTTGGTCCGTGGGGCTTGCCGTAGTAGCAAATGCAACAATACACCCGTCTGTATTTACCTGTGAGATCCAGAGATTACACTACACTATTATTATGCTTGCTGTTTACATCTCACAACCAAAGTTGCTCCAGAGATTTTGAGACAGGCAACTACCCTGCTACTGCGTGTGTGTGTGGTCGGACTTTAGCTGCCAGTCTGTGTTAACCTTGGCTGATGTTCTATTAACCAGAGACAGGAGTTTCCTTAACCTGACAATGCACTGACAACAGGAAAACACACACACATCCTGGGGTAGGTAGGTAGGTAGGTAGGTAGGTTGGTGATTCTTCTTATCTGTCTAAGAGAAAGAGGGACAGAGAGCTAAACAGAGATATCGAGAGAGAACGAACAAGGTGGAAAGAGAGATGGAAATAGAGATGGAAAGAGAGATGTCTGGTTAACAAGGTGCTGAGCACGACAAGCCCTGGGGAGTCCACGCTCCCTTACCCTCTAAGATTAGACATCTCTCTCTCTGTCGATCCCACTCTCTCTTGTTGCGACACAAGGGGAACATGCCACTATCACAGGGGGACGCCCCGGGAACCATCGCTGCCTCTCTCTCTTTCTCTCTCTCTCTCCCTCTCCTGTCTGATATAAAATCACTCTTTCTCTCCACTTTTGCTCACTCTCTCATCCCTCTTCATTTTCTTTTCACCCTCCCTTTATCTTGTAGAATTTTAACATTTCTCACATTGGTGCTGCTGTTCCTGCTTTATCTTGCCAGCTCAAAGTGATGTTAAATATCATGCAAAGAATAAAGGGTGTCGTATACTGTACAGATTGTAAAGCTATTTGGCAATAAAAATAAATTTTACTTGGTCAACAATTAGATTATTTGTCAACTAGGGAAAAAAAAAATCAGCTTCAGGATTTTGGTTAAGATTTTTGACCGTCTGACATTTTTATGAACCACTAATAAATTAACCAAGAAGATGATTGGCATATTAGTCGATAATGAAAACACTCTTTTGTTGTAGCCTTACTATCCATCCTCCTGTCTTCCCTCCCTTTCTTACATCCTCTCTCTCTTGGTTGTTTGACACCTCTCTCCCACCTGAGCATCTCTATGTGTCAGGACAAATTGGCCGAGAGTCACATCTCTCTCTATCTCCCTCTGTCTACTCACCACTCAACCGTAGAGAGAGAGAGAGGGAGAGAGAGAGAGAGAGAGAGAGAGAGAGAGAGAGAGAGAGAGAGAGAGAGAGAGAGAGAGAGAGAAAGAGATTGATAATGTGTGGAGAGTGGGGGAGGAGGTGCAATAGGCTTCAGAAGTAAGATGAGGATGGTGAGGAGGGAGGTTAAGGAAAACATGTTACAATGAAATATAAAAAGGAAGAGATAGCAGAAAAAGAAATAGTGACCATTTAGATGTACACTATATACACTGTCTTTTATAAGCAGTTGTGATGAACACTGGACACGTTATAATACAAAATTGTTACAAAAAAAACAAAACATGAATTAGATGTATATTAGTGGGCAAACTTTTCAACTATTGGCCATATTGCATGTTTTTATTGTGTACAGATTAAGTCAGATGTATTTTAAAATACTTCAATACTAAGTCTATACAAAAACTGCACAGGACACATTTACACCAATACTACCTTTATACTACTCAATGTCAAACCTAAACATGTTTTATAGTAACATTTCAGAATGTCCGCCATTTTTGAACACTTGTACACTTGTTGAAATGAACCAGTTGATTCATGCATACATTGTATGCTCACTACAGATAACAAAACAAGTCAAGGTTAAAGTGTGCAAAAGTGAGAAAATGTATTTTTATAGAGCTTTTCTAATGCCACATTTTGATTAGAAAATCAATAGTTGGCCAAGTTTGGTGCTGTCAAGTGTGTGTATGCAGAGTGTATGTGAGTATGGGTATGTACATTATGTGTTCATATGCTAAGAGGGAAATGTAGTAAAATCATTTTGTAATATCACTAAGGTAGAAAAAGCTAACACTTCACTATTTCCAGTCTATTATTCATCCAAACTTAAGAGCTCTCTCAAGAAGACACGTGCACATCTACACACACACAAATTACATCTTCTACACACACTCTCATCTTCCTTCTTGCGAAATGAATTTTGTGCACACAACAAACACTTTCTCACACACACAGAGCACACAGCAGGTAAAAACACATATAGACATCACATAAGCAAATACGCTCCTTCTGTCGCAGACTCATACTTTCACACACACACACACCCACACGTGCGCACACACTCACTCACAGACAGAGGCCTATAGCATTGCGACAAAGAGATCAGAGAAACGGGCAGAAAATAATAGAATCTTCATCCCAGTAATCCATATTCATTCTTCTCATCCCTCCTCGCCTCATCCCTCCCTCCCTGCACACCACGCTTCCCGGTATCTGACATTCAAATGAGTTGTCTTTTCTCCCTTGTTAGACACACATGCACACTCGTGCGCACACACACAGACACAAATGCATAAACATTCACTCACCGTCTCTCACACACACCCATACGAGCACACACTCATCCTCTTTCTTGGATACTTTCTGCCCCGTTGCACCCGTGATGGCAAATTGAGCGCCTCCCGTCTCCCTCTCTTTCTCTCACTCACCCCCACTCTGTTGACTCCTCTCATCTTTCCTCCATCTTCTTCTCTCCCTGCCCCACCACCACCCCCCAATCCCCCCTCCAGCCCCTCCACCCCTTCTCTACATCTCCTCTCTTCTCCTTCTTCTTCTCTCTGTCTCCCTCTCACTGATTTGACTACAGTGGCAGGTAGGGTTGGATCACAAACCAATGAAGGGAGGGAAAAAGCCTTTATGTGGTGAACGGGTGCGTGTCTGACACACACTTAAGACATCTCACTCACTCACGGCAATACATTATCAGAGGAACACCAACTACAGAGAAGGGGCTTCTCTGTGGTGGGGAAATCCTACAAGGAAATTTTATTTAATATGAGAAAGATGGGAATATTTCTATCTATCTATCTATCTATCTATCTATCTATCTATCTATCTATCTATCTATCTATCTATCTATCTATCTATCTATCTTCCTTTGCTCTCTGTCCCTCTGTCGTGGTCCTATTAGTGGAAGATGGAGGTGTGATCATGGTTACTGTGTGCTAACAGGGAACGTGCTGCCACAGATGACAAATATTACACGCGCACACACACAGACACACACACACACACACACACACACACACACACACACACACACACACACAGAGGCAGCCATGCAGGGAGAAAACACTTGGTAGATTTCATCACTGCTCGTAATTATGATCCTGTCAAGTCCACAACGTGGCAATCCATAACGACACACGCACGTGCGCACACACACACACACACACACACACACACACACACACACACACACATACACACACAGACATGCGCAGAATCGGCATTGGACATATCCATTCATATGTTCTCATACACACTCCTGTACTGAAAACACACTTAACACACTTAAAAAATGCTGAGATACACACAACTAAATAAACCAATACACAAATAAACAGAAGTTGGCACAAGATAAACAAAACAAGGCATGAGAAAATAAAACACTGTGAAGAGCAACACTTTAATAAAATCAGGTTATTTTAAAAAGACTTGTGTGTGCGCTGGTGACTGGGTGCATGCAGCGGGGCCGACATTTGCTTTTTTTTTTTTTTTTTGCCAAAGATTTTTGTGCAATCTTGCACATTTGATTTTGTGTCTATATATTACATGAAATCATATCTGGACAAAGGGACAATGTGTGTGGCTGTGTGTTTGTGTTTTTAAGTGTGTTCCTGTGAGTGCATTAGTGTGTATGTGTGTGTGTGTGTGTGTGTGTGTGATGACATCTCAGTCTCCAGTGTTGACACCTCATGTGTCAGGGGAACCTATTAGAGACCCTCACAGCCTAACCCCACACCTGACCCCCACCCTGATATATATGTGTGTGTGTTGGAGTGTTTATCTTGAGGCCGTCTAACCCCAAATGTTGTTTTTGATGTGTTTGTTTTTTTTAATTATTAAAGGTTTATGTCACCTATTACCAACATTTTTTTTCAGCGGTTTTAGGAGTGAAGCCATTTCCTAAAAACAACAGCGATCACAGTTAAGACGCTCTATCCTTTGTATGTGTGTGTGTGTTAAGTTGTGTGTCACTATATGTGTGTATGTGTGCCCCAGAACTCCCAAACAAACCAGAGGGTCAGGCCTCTGGTTACCCCTGGATATCTGACCCCGAGACCTCATTGCCCCATATAAATCTATTGGGCCATGGTGTGTGTGTGTTTTAGTGTGTATGAGTTTGTGTAAGTACATGTTTTTGTCTTCACACATGCATGTGTGTGCGTGTTCATGTATGTGAGAGAGTACTCATTTTCTATTGTTACTTTACTTTTCTGTTTTCAACTGTGTTAGGTTGTTTGCCCTTCATGAGTTTTTAAATCTACCTTAAATTATCGACTATCCTAAAGAGGTGATCTTGGTTTCATGAGGCCTCCACGGTTTGTTTGATAGAAGCAACCGGCCTTCGTAGAAACTTCAAAATATGAAATTTAAAAAATATCCTCCCCAGTTGGTTGGTTGTTCATCCTGACCGCTTTCTTTCTGTTTTTGTCCCCTTCCTAATAACTTCTGTACGGCCTGCATGTCCCTTATTGCCCTCAAAATCAAGTTATTGTTAAAGTCATCATAAATAAGAACAACAAATTAAATGACAAATGCCACTTTATTGGTTAGCAAATATATCTTCATGAATGACAATAATAAATAAAACAGGCTGTTGTGTGAAAAAAATCTCCTCCCACAGCAAGCTTTTCTTGTGAAGGTCACTGTAAAATAAATTCCAGTTAGGGTAAAGGCTTGTTGCTTGTATCTTTATGCAGCTGGCAGAGGAGAATAAAAAGCACTTTTACCACGTGTAGATAGTGTGTAGAGCTTAATGTGTTGAATGTCAGTGGGTATCAGTCAGCAGGTCTCGTGCTTCACTCTGCTCTACACAGTCAACACTGTGTTTAACCCCTAAATGACATTGAGCACACCAACACACACACACATGCACACACACACGAGCGTGTGCACACACACTGCACTCTTTTATGCACCAGTGTTTAATACATGCACACAGAAATGTTGACTTCAGAGCCCTGTCTTCAATATAAACAGGAGTAGACAGAGAGAATTGAAACATACATAACATGCAAGTGATCTCTGTCATTAACCATAACCATAACCTTAACCATCAACTAAATATCTATTGTAGAACTACGATCTCTGTAACACAGACATCAGACAAACCCTATAAGAAATAGAATAATGCTGAATTGTATTTTTATTTATTTATTTTTGGGCCTTTTAGAGCTTTTATTTGATAGAGACAGCCCGAAGAGCGACAGGAAATGTGGGGAGAGAGAGACGGGGAACGACACACAGCAAAGAGCCACAGGTCAGACCCGAACCCTGGGCTGCTGCAGCAAGGACCGAGCGCCTGCACATGGGGCGGACACTCCACCGACCAAGCCAAGTGACACCCCCCTCTCCCATTTATAAATGTGTGATTGTCAAAACACAAGCAAAAAACACAGCAAAAAAATAACCTGGGTACCGGTTTACATTCTCAGACTGCAAGAAATCACAGGCTTCCCCAAAGACACTTTAGCAGGCTTTCTGAGACTTTTTTTCATTGTGGAAACATTTCCAGAAGGGTTTTGCAATAAGTTAAGAGACCAACACCACATGGACTCATTAGGAAAAAATAAATGTTGGTTATTTTAATAAGCAGCATGAAGGTGAAATCTCAAGGTTTAAAGAAGTTAGACCAATCCAATCCTGACTTCTGTCTGTCTTCTGTCCTTTCCAAGAGTTCCTGCTCATGACATCCCAAACTTGCATACTTCTTCACTATTTCCCCCATTTCTTTCCTCTATCCCATCTTAATTCAACCTCTCCCTCTCTTCCAATCGCTCTCTTTAACTATGTCCATCTCACTCCAAATTTGCTTGTTTACCCACTCTTTCCCATACTAACCCCGATTTCCTCTCTCCTTCTCATCACTCCTACAAACTAATTCACTCCACCCTGGCTCTTCTGTCCCCCTTTCTCTCCCCTGTTCCTCTCTCCAGCTCTCACTCACTCACTCACTCACTCACACACACACATCTCTTTCTGCCTCTCTTGTCTCGCCAAACTCGCTCAAGCACAACTAAGCCGAGGGTTTGAGTCCCAATGAGAGCGGTTAGGGCAATCAGTGCTTTTCACACCCTCTGATGTTCTTAAAAGGTGGAGGGATCAGACGCCCCTGCTGTACTGACGCACTTCACTGACACACCACATACACACAGTCATACATACACCCGCACAACCTTACAGAAAGCAACACGTACACAAATGATTGCACACGTATGCACAGGCTCCCTACATGGTCAGTCACACTCACAAATCCACACCCACACACATACATGCCCACACACATTCATAGACACACGTGCACACACAGAGATTCACTGGGACATCTTCTGTTGCGCTAAAATGAGCAGGTTATTGGAGTAAAGCTACCATTCTGACAGAAGATAAACATGCAATGTTGCTATGCGTCAGCACAGAAACACGACAATGTCTGCGACAGGATTTTGTCAACTGTTGGGAGATCTATTTCAGAGTGCAGTTTCACTCATTGCTCATCGTTAACCTTGACGTTAGACAACAAACAAAACTACAGAAAACCTTCTCTTTATTTGTGTCATCTAAAGTTGCAAATAATTAGTAGGTTGGACTATGCTCTGCAAATCAAATCAAGAAGAGGATGGATTGTCAAAGAAGGCCGAATCAAGTCGCAATATATATAAATTTCCTTAAAGGTAACTTAACTTTGAACAAAAACATTTTGAAATCAACTGCTGCCAAAACTTTTTTTTCCTGTATTCTTGAACATGTTCATTTTCACACCACAACAGTTTTTTGTGGGAAAAAACAGAGAAAAAAAATCGACTTAACTTTAGGTGAATCGACCTAAAGTTTTTGGTCAAGCAATAACTGTAAAATGTCCACAGAGAATCATCTGAAGAAAAGGGCTTGACAGATTGAAGCGAAATGTTACAGTTGGCTTGAGAAACACATGAACCTTTAGTATAAAACTGGATAGAAAGCTCAAAACTTCCTAAAAAAATACTCAGTCCAGTAATTTAACAGTGATTTAAAATAAAATAAATGCACTTCACTTACATACAAAGGAAGTGTGCATGTGTGTGTGTGTGTGTGTGTGTGTTACCAGGTTTCAAGTTAAAATGCTTAGAAGTAGTTCTCGCTGGTGTATCATTCAGGTCTGTAGGATCAGGTGTGCATGATGGTGTGATATAGAATGCAGTTAGGAAACTGAATGTACAGCTCCACGCTCCCCGTAATGCGGCAAAGAGCAGTGACGCTATCAATTTACACCGTAACGGACAACACAGTCACTTTGCACCAAAGTGAAAGACACCAAAACACACACACACACACACACACACACACACACACACACACAGTACAGGCACAAAGTTCAGGGGGATTAATTCACTGCATCATGTCATCAATCCTACCTTACCCCCTACTGTCACAAAGGAAGGAAAAATTTGTAAAAAAGGAAAACTGAAGCGCGGTGCCCTTAATACTGTGCTAATATCTCAATCTTCTCTCCACCCTTTCTCCTGCTTTTATTTTTACTCAATTTCCTCCTCTTTTTCCTCTCCTCTTCCTCTTCTCCTACTTTTCTATCCTCTCTTCATCAATCTATCCTCTCCTGCAGCCTCAGCCTTGATGAGCGGAGGCTCTTAGTCACATTGAGGTCAGTCTACTGCACGCATACACACACACACAAACATACACCTGCATACATAGAGAAGGGGTCATCCTGGCAGGGTTACACTGCACAAAGTCAGCTTCCCATAATGTGGCTGCTGTCGCCTGCATCACACCCTCATGATCCAATTAGGAGCCTCAATTCCTCCAATCAGCTGTTGTGGCAACCAACGGGTAGACAAGCAGGCAGAGGCAGGCGGGTAGCACCAATCTCGTAAGTGCTTTTAAGGGATTAGAAGGTGGGTGGAAAGCAGGGCGGGAGGGGAACACCTCTCTCTCTCTCCATTCTTGGTGCTCTCGTTTTGTTACTAAGACCAGAATGCTACAATACCTCTTAATTAGCCTCACAAATTATTCCTGCACATCCAAATGCAAGTGGAACAAGTATAGGAGGTATGACAAAGGAAAAGAGGGAAACTGATTACACAAGGACCAGGACAAGTTGGGGAATAAAGAGAAGAGACACAGGGAGAAATTATGTGTTCTAGGACCACTTGGAGAGATTGTAATGGAGGAAGACTGGAAAGGAAGACAGGAACAAATAAAGCAAAAAGGAAGGAAGGGGCTGCAGGGAAGGAGTATTTAAGACCCTAAGAAAAGCCTTATCCAGATCTAAGGATGTATGCAGGATACAGATCAGTACAGTAAGCAGCACATTTTAAAACACTGCCTCTGCAAAATGTTAAGAAATATATCAGGTGTATTTTGCTACAATCTGCATACAGTGAGTACACATGATTATGTGCATGTGCATGCCTTTGTAGCCGTACTGATGTACTGTAATCCATTAGCATTTGTGAGGAGAGATAGAGAGAGAGAGAGAGAGAGGGAGAGAGAGAGAGATCTTGATAAGGTTCAGACATCTGGCTGTAGTGAGAACCCATTATCAGAGCTGTTAAAGGGCAGAGAACACAGGAAACCACAAACACTGTAAATTACAGATACACTATCTACAGTATATGTAACTTTTGGTTATAACAGCGCAAACTAATTAGAGACACACAAACAGGCACACACACATGTATTTAAATGTACGTATGAGCTCAGTATAGGCAAACACACGCACAGAGCACACCTTTAGCCTTACGCACTTGTTATCAGTGTAACCATTACCTTCAATAAACCATTTAGTGAAGGCCAATATTTAGATCTCTGAAGAGAAGAATAGATGTTTTTTTTAAAAGGCTTTTAGCACAGATTTCACGCACAAACAAAAAGCTTTGTATGTGAGCGATTGTGTAAGCATAGGGCATGTGTGTGAGGTACAAATGTGTGTTATAATATCTTTAATCAAACATTGAATATCTATAATTCTGATACAGAGAAAATAACACCAGACTCGTGCTTTTAGTAAGGTAGGCTTATCTACCGTCTGTCAAACGCACACACACAAACAGGTAGGATAAGAATTAAACCAATGAGCTACTAATATATTTAAATTGTAGCTGATAATATTCTCAGTGTCTTTTCTGAAATATATGACCTTGAGATTTGTAGACAGCCAAATGCAACTTCACTGGCAGCGTCTGAACCATTCACCCCTCCTGAGCCTTGAGTTATGGTGGCCTGTAGTTGACTCAGTAAATCAAGTCACATTTCATAATACAGTGAGGTAAGCTGTCCAACTACAGCAGAAAACCAACAGAAATGTCAAGTAGGCGTAATACATTGCCATGCTAAATTCAGTAAAATAAGCACTGCTTCATCATTGGCTTTGGAGTTTGACTTTAGAATAAATAACTTTGTGGCGGAAATGTTTTGTTACAAGTGGTGGGTTGATTATTATCGGTGGGTGAAATTTCTGTTTCAAAGCAAAAGACTATATGCTGTAAAGTAAGCTTTATGTAAAACCTTAAAGCTGGGCATGGAGTGAAATGTAACTGTAGTTAAATGTAGGGTAAACACCTCGATCAACTGCCTACCCATTAATAATATATTATTAATTACTCACATGATTAATGTTGTGCTAGAAAAGGCTGTAAAACGTCCTTTTAAATGTGTGTCAATACAAATTAAAGTATTTGTCAGGTGAATTTTGAGTTGGTGAAAGTCAGTTCATGAGTTCAATCTAGTGATTTCCATTATTCTGATAAGACGTGTGAAATGCAATTAATAACTAACACATTAATAATTTATTCAATCACTGGCATTGGTCAGTAAGCGAGCTGCATCATACTGATACTTTATCGGCACTGACTGCCTGATAACCAACTTTTATTTACTTAGTTTTTAAGGTCAACATTGTTGTGTTCGTCTGTGTGTGTATGTGTGTGTTTACCCACCACTGTGCAGGTTTTATCTTTCTCCTAAGCATTTTGCTTGAGGCGTCAGGACCTCAATTAAAGCGAACTGCTTGTAGCAGTCATGAGCTTGACACACACACATCCACATTTGTCTGCACGCACACGCTCATATACACACACACACACACACACACACACACACACACACACACACACACTACATCTAAAGTATGAATATTTCACTATATCTAAGTCCTTTTACCTTGGAATGACCTGATTGTCCCACCGTGTGCATGTGTGTGTGTGTCACTTCATTTCCATAGAGGTATGTGGAAGTGCATTCAATCTAGTGCTCGAGTAAAGACATGGACACTAATACAGGCACAGAGGACTTGGTCCAATGACACAGAATATTCAGAACATTAATGCCCTTTTTGTTAGTTTTTACATCTCAGTGGCTTACAGTAGTGATGTAGTGTTTGTCCTATATTCACCACATTCTGGGATGAAATATAAATCACAGCATTAATCATAGCACATTTCCTCCTGAACCACCCATGTTTTCTTTAACTTTTTCTGAAATTTGATAAAATATTGTAATAGTGATGTAAACAGGGCTGGGCATTGTTCATAAATGCTTGATACCAGTACCAATAACATGACTGATAGTGAATCCTCAATTTTTCCCATACTAGTGGCATAAAATTAATTTTATTAAAGAAATTTCACTACACACTACAGTACAATTAGGTCAGGAGGTTAGGAGGTTGAATGCCACACAAGGTTCACTGGACTGCTTTATGGCAATAGTGCTGAAGCTGTCATAATTTCACACATTTTTATATAGAAAACTAATATCTCAATTCAAATTCAAACCAGCTTCCAAGTGTTCTTGTTTGCATGCTTGCATGTTTTTTGTTTGACAAATGCTTTTTTTCATTTTTATTCAGCTGTCACCTACTTTAATTGCTACCAGTGAGGTACAGACTCAAACTCATGTGAAGTAAGAGCAATATGGGAATTGCTTTTTCCTGCTCTTTGTCTTTCACCGTGGTCATTTAAGAGACCCAGTTAAAAGTGTCTCAAAAATGCTACACACATTCTGTGTGCATTAATCACTGGCGGCAACCTCTCTTTTAGATACCAGCCCTGCATCAATTACCAGGCTTTTTAAACAAATTCACCTTACTGATGTGAGTTGAGGCACACATTAAAGAGCCAGGCAGGCAGTGAAGGAACATTCAGGGAGGAAAGCACATGGTGTAACAGAAGTAGAGCTGCTGTGTTTAGGATAGATGATTTTCTTCATCTTTCCATAAAGGACAAGACTAAGGTTAAGGTCAGACTATCAGTGCCAAGAGTTAGTCTATAGTAATAACAAAAAAAACTTGACTTCATTTGTTTGAAATGTGATTTGAAAGGTGATTGATCATGAAAAATGAATGATTCAGAATCTCAGAATGATTCTGATCCACTAACACAGGGGTGCCCAATACGTTGATTGCGAGCTACCGGTCGATCGCCAGACATGATCCAGTCGATCGCAGTGCTGTCCACCCCGCGCTTGTGCACGCCCGTGCACCGCCGCAGCCAGCAGTATGATGGTCCATCCACCCCGCGTCCATGCACCCGTCCGCCACCACCATTAGATCTCTTTGACTTGGTCATTTGAAAAGTAGCTCACGAGACATGTAAGTGTGGGCACCCCTGCACTAACATATGCACAGTACTGAGAACAAACCCTACTGTGATTTTGTGTGCAGTCATTTTAGTCTCTTTTCTACTCCCTCTATTTTCTCTTCCAATGCTTCCTCCTTTTCTCCTAATCCTATCCTCACTATAGTGTCCCCCCTCAACCCTCTGTGTCCTCTCTCTTTCTCTCTCTCTCTTTACCCTGTGCTTGCCAAACACCTCTCCCTTGTGTTCACATGAAAGACAATTAGACCCAGCAACATCAAACCTTGCAATGACAGTTAGTGTCCACACACACACACACACATACACAATCCAACTCTCTTCTGTCACACAGCTTTCTGTTCATGCCAAGAAAAAAACTTGGATCAGTTAAACTCATTGTTTAGTGTGCATACTGATCTATACACCTCCAATCAGTTTGTTACCATGATGCCGGACAACTGAAGGCAACTCATAGACACCAATATGTAGAGAGAGAGAGAGCAAGATAGAGACAATACACCTCTATGTGAGTTTTTGACTTCAGCTTCTGAAATGTGAATATTTTCTGGTTTCTTTAGTCCTTTATGACAGTAAATGAAATATATTTGGGTTGTGGACAAAATACATTTCAGTACGTCATCCTGGGCTTTGGGAAACAGTCAACAAAACTTTCATGGAGCAAACAATCTCAGAACCCATTGGCTATCATCTGACGACAATTTAGCCTCTGGGGGCAAAAGCCAATGTTTCTGGGCGAGCCAGCAGATATCCGGAAAATGGATATTCGAAACCAAGACTTTCTCTGTAGTCCGATTAGCAACTTCATATGGAAGAATGACAAGAAAGACACATTTCTGCTCATTCAGAGAACTTTCAGGTTGATGATAGCCAGTGCAGAGAATGCATTTCGGCCAATGCATTCCACCTCTCCTTGTCTCTAGACCAACTGTTGCAACCAAACCCCACTCTAATGTGACACAGTTAATACTACTTGAAAAGCAGCTTCCAGCACCAACATCTTGGCTCTTTGTATACGGATTCTGCATTCATATGCAGATACCTGTTTATAGTGATTATAGATCAAACAACTTATTGACTACTCAAAAATCATCAGATTAATCAGAAATTACAGTTATTGAGCTACAGCTCTAAACAACACCACTAATGACTTTTAATATCAATCTTTGCTATTGCTTTCAACTTTTCTACCACACTAAAACTGTGGTTTTAAATGTATGAATCCCCCCCAACCCCCTTTCTCCTCATTCCCCATCATCTCTCTAACATGCCTCTCAAACATATGTCAAAAACATACCAAAATTATGTTGAAAAGTATCCATTAAAAAAAATCTATGTTAATGAAATGAATGATTAAGTTAGTGAAAGGATGGATGAATGAAGGAGCAAAGACCTTACCTCTTACCAGAGTAATCAGGCCATTGATTAAGTCAGCTTTTCTCATAGAATTGACCATTTCTTATAGATTTTCAATACTTGGGCCACTTAGGCCATTTAGAGGTGACTGGGCAGCAAGAACACTGTTGCTCCTAATGAGCATGGAATTGAATCACATTTAGTGGAAAGTACATTTTGTGCGTGTGTGTGTGTCTTTCAAGTGCTGCAATCAAGTATGGTGAGTTGATAAAAAGTGATCACGTATTGATGTTAATAAATTCTTGTCTTGTTCTCACGTTAATAGTGAAAATAAATTAATGTTTATTTTTTGTGATCATCATCCTGGAGCTGATTTTCATAATTAATCAAATGTGACACTCAAAATGACAGAGAGAAATACAGAGGTTAGCACATGCACGCCAGACTCACACACACACACACAAGGGGGTGGTGGGAAGGGAAGGGAAACCCGAGCTGGACCAGGAGTGGGATAACAGGAGTCCAGGAATAGTGGCAATCGATGGATGGATAGATGGATAGATGGATGGATAGAGGGGGGGAAGAGGTTGGAGAGATGAGTGGTCTCATGGGTGGAGTGGTGATAGTCTTGCTGAGTGTCTGTGAGACCAAATCCTTTCCGAACTGAGGGAAGAACGGTAGGCGAAAGAACAGAAGAGAAAGGAGAGGAAGGCAGATGGATAAGCAGAGGAGAGGAGAGGAGGGGAGACAGATAGAGTTAAGATAATGGGGAGAGAGGAAAATAAACTGAAAAGAAGTGTAGACGCATGTATAAAAACATGGCCTAGAAGAATGAGATGAGAGGTTCATGGATGGAAGAGATAGGAGTTTTATGAAGCTGTGTACAATGACATTTTTAATACTAGGATAAGATGTGGTGACAGGATTGGTCTGATTTGTCTCTAAAGTTGATTAATTCATTGATCACATTGTATGCTCAGTTTACAGTAATATATCAACACCACTTTGCTAACAAAAAAAGCACCTACAATTATGTAAGATTGAAACATAACACGTTGTCTCTGTAAGAAAACAGCTTAAAATTTCACATGGTAAGTAACGGGCAAAGAGAGATGTATGACAAAATGACAAAAGAGGCTCTTTTACTGTAAGCTACTCTGAATTTCCCAAGTAGAGGTAATTTCTTTCATAAGTAGCACACCCGCTCACCGCACACATACCTCTGGAATAGCTGTAAAAACAGGTATTGATGTGAAGGCCTAGTCAATGACCATCAGAGGTAAACAGAGACCGCCATTAGCCAGCCAGTCAATCGCTAAAGCATTCTGGGTAATTCTAGCACACACATACACCCAGACACAGGGATACACACATTGACAGCAAGAGGACACCCCTCAGGGGCATATTAACCACACACACACACACACACACACACACACACACACACACACACACACACACACACACACACACACACACACAAAAAGGACATTTATTCCATCAGTCTGTTCACTTTGGTTATATTATCATGCTCTGTCCCTTCCACCTTATTTTTCTCTTCATGCTCTCTTTATCTGACTCATTCTACCACTCCCTTTTACATAATTTTTACCCTCCACCCCTCTCTCTCTCACATCTCTTGTCTCTCTCAGGGGTAAAGTGGCAGTTGGTCGTTCCTTGGGGGTCTTAACCAACTTTCATTAGTGCAGTGCAGTAGTTTGTGTGTGTGGGCACAAGTGGTGAGGATGATTGTGCATTAGCCAGCCAGCTAATCAATGGGAAAAACCACTGAGCCTGGGCCCCTTCTTATGTTACCATCAGGTCTATTTATAGGGAAACACACATGTCCACACAAACACAAAAAATCACAAATAGCCATAGGCTGTGACACACACTGTTGATACAGGAAGTTTAACTCAGGCCTTCAGTCAACTCAACCTGGTAAGATTCAAGAAAATCGCACATGGTATGACGATTGGTATGCTGAATTCTTAGTCCAAACTAAATTCGATCAACACAATGTGACAGACTACAAGTAAATAAACTCTGAATCTTGAAATTAAGCATTTTGAACAAAAGACAAAGACTCGTGACTTGACTGACTCACTGACTTACTCTTTTTTGTTCCTTTTTTCAACTTACACCATAAGTGAGTGATTGCTCATTACATTGTGTGAATCAATGCTGATATACTTACATGATGCATATGCAGTGCTTTCTAATGTTTATGAAACAGACACTCTGGTGGCCCAAAGGCCTAAGAAGTATACCGTGTAATTGCAATTTTCCTGATTTGAATCCGACCAGAGACCTTCGCTGCCTGTCAGCCCCCTCTCTCTGTCTTTCCCTTTCTGTTCTCCTTTACTGATCTGTGATCTGTCCATCAAAGCCAGAAGACCTAAATATTCTTAAAAATCATTTAAAAGATGTATGAGTTTGTTAAAATTATGTTAGGGATCCATCTAAATCCAAATTATTACAACAATTTAACTTTTTCTCTTTGACTCCCTCCACTGTCTCACCCTCCCTCTGCCTCTCCCACTGCCTCTCTCTTCCCCTTATCTGTCTTTCCTAGTGGGAGTGAGACAGATTAACGTCAACGCTGGTTTTACTTATCATACTGTAGCCAGCACAGCCCTGCAAGGGATAGAGTGGAAGCAAACGGCATCACCATTCAACACAGGGAGCAAACATAGTACTACTACAACCGAACAAAACACATGTGCATACTGTATATAGACAAAATAAGAAGTACACTTTACTAATGCACTGCATGTTCAATTGGTTGTTGTTAATACTAAGAGGGACTGAGCAAAGCCTTTCCCAAAATGTAATTTAACTAAACTTTCACTTGAGGTTCTTTCTCTCAATATTGAAAAGGCTCCTTTGTCTCTGAGAAATTCATGCTCAGCATTAGCAAATCCAAGTACAGGTCATTAATATGAAAAGAAAATGGCTTCATTGTCCACCAAGCGACACTCTTCAATATGCCAGTATTATATATAAAGACAGTTTTTTTAAAATCTAATATTAAATACTCATATTTCTGCTTCTATGTCTATATAAAATGTGTTATGTTTGCATGAGTGAATATGTGTTGTGCAGTCATTGGGTTGGCAAGCAAATCCCCCTGTGTATGGGTGTATGCGAATTTATGTGCACCTATCTCTGTGTATTACTCTGAGGTCCCCCTGCCCTCTGATACACAAACACAAACATTCACACACAAACAGTTAGAGCTTAATGAAGCAGAACTCAGCCTGGTGCCCATTAGCCTGATAATTAATAATTTCTCCCTGCCTCCTAACACACTTATCAACTTGCAGAGGAGGTTGTGTGTGTGTGTGTGTGTGTGTGTGTCTGTTTGTGCCTGCCAGTGCCTGTGCACTTTGGCAGATAAGAGATGTGGTTGGTAATGGTATAGGCCTACATGTGTACATGTCTGCATTTTTGTTTAATAAGGTAAATATGTGTAAGAATATTTCATTTTAGTTTGTGAGCTTATTTTGTTTATTTATTGGAACATAGTGAACTCACCGCTCACAAACTTCCCAGGTCAGATTCCAGCAGCAGGTGGTAGGGGTGGGATACACCTGTGCGAATTTATCAGCAAATGTTAGTTGTCGGGTTGATGGTGGACAACACTGTATGAGTAAAATGTTTTCACATGACAGCTGTGTGAAAAAAGTGATGCAGCAGAACACAAAATCAGACAACTGAAAGTGAATTAAAACAGGAAAATCATAGATGTATTACCACCTAGAGGAGGCCCTGCTATTGTGGTTCACTGTCAGTGGGACACTTATTAGAACTGAGTGGCCGTTAATGTTAGTCAGTGTTTATCCAGCATTGACAAGTCAAAATGTCTGCTGTGCAACCAGTCCATTGCTTCATCCAGTGGATGAACATGTACTACATCAACTCCTATGACGGCTCCAACATAGACACAGATTCACTTGACACCTGTCACTTGAAAACCTTCTACTCCTCCTGATGTTACATATGTACTATCACCCTATGCCTGCTGTAGCATCAGTATTTAAAGAAAGACAGAAAAACAGACAGATAGGGGCAACCTGAAGATTGCAAATTATGTACCATGATGTTATGGACAGGGATCCATTCTGTGTCATCCTGTTCCTCTTTTGCCCTCTCCTCCTCTTCTTCTTCTTCTTCTTCCTTCTCTGTGTCACTTATTCTTATTGGTGTGATCTAGATATTGTTAGAAACAGAGAGAGAGAGAGAGAGAGAGATACGGACATAGACAGAAAGGGAGAAAAACAAAGGGAAAAGGAGAGAAAAATGAGTAAAAAAGACCAGACAGCAATGCTATAGTTTGCAGAAGAAATTAAGGGTCTTACTTCATGCTCTCATTGAACCAGTTTCATTCATTTTTTTCTTTCCCTTTTTCATTTCTTCATGTTCTCCTTTATCCTCTTCACTGCACTCACTCTACCTCCATCCCCTCCTTCACCTCCCTTCTCTCTATCTCTGTGAATAGAACATCAAAAGCCTCTGAGTTAGATGGGGAGTGACAGTGTTTGCTATTGGTATGCAGGCAGACATGTCTGCTCCAAAGTGTTAGTCTGAAGGCCTCGGCTAAGTGTTTGTCAAGACTTAAAGCCATTGTTCTCGTCTCGTCTCCTCTCAGATCTCAGACCTCTCCCTTTCTCTCTCTCTATCTCCCTCTCTCGCTCCACTTTTGTACTTTGATGGAGCATTTTACTGCTGCGTGTGTGTATATGTGTGTACATGGGGAGGCCGTTATGAGACAATGTGTGTGTGTGTGAGTGGTTGTGCTGAGAGAATATGTTTACTTTTATGGTTATGTTTATATGTGCAGGCATTTTAACAATAAGCAAAATCTATCCACTTGTTGCAATTGGAGAAGACTGGATTCTAACAAAGATAAATGAAGTCCAAGTCCTTCTATGTCAAGGTGATGGTATCATAGTTTTTCCATGGGTCCACTGATGATCTAGATTGTATTCTATGGTTGCAGAGTGACTGGATAAAAAGTACTCCCTAAGTTTGATTTTTGCAAGTATAGTACATCACAAAAACTAGGTTTAAAATGCAGGAGATTCATATTCTTTTGCAAGAAACCGGTATGTCTGATACATCAAGTCAATAGTACACATTCCCTAACTAATACATTATATCCAAGATGACACACGCTGGTTTCATTGACACAACTGAAACCCCTTAAACAGTGCAAAGGAGGCTTTGAAACTTGAAGGAATTGGACAAAACCTCCTACACAACATAGACAGAAGCCTACAACAGTGACTGCGACCAAAAGGCAAAGTTTGAGTAATTTAAGTATGTAGAAGACTTTATGTGACATGAGTCAACCGTAAGTAACTTTTCACAATGGAAAAGAAGTCTTTCTGTTTACAAATTTGCTCTCACCATCCACTTTGTACTTCCAGTTGTACTGATGGTCTGGTCAACACACAGTTTGGAAAAATCCAATGTATCAATTATAAATGGCCAGCGGATCTAACATCTGACTAGTCGTCTATCGTCCTTCATTCACTCACTCAATAACTTCTGACCTGATCTCTGTTAATATGACAATGCATGACAAACATAAAGTTGCTTGTTGAGTCAATCTTCAAGTGTAGAAGAAAGCACCAGCTAAAACAGTTACAACATAGATTGATGTTGAACACTTATGGTTCTTTAACCACATACACACAAATACTTGTGAGATTTTTTTCATTGTAACATATAATTTTGACATAAATAAATAAATAAAACATTGTAAAACTAATTAGTTCTTTTGAAGATATTTGCTGTCTCTCTCCACTCTCTTGTTTTCCATCTTGCTCTCCTCTTCCCTCCAAAGCCCTCAGTTTTTTTTTTACTCCTATCCTCACCCTCCTCCTTTCAATCTCTCCCATCTTCACTTGCTTGCTTTCCTCTGTCTCTCACTGTTAAACTTGGAGCATTTGTGTGTGTGTGTGTGCGTGTGTGTCGGCATGTTTGTGTGTGTGTATATATACAAACACTGCATTCCTACCAGGGTTGCACTCAAGGCCTGGAAACAAAAAACAGCTCTTTCTTTGAAGTCCAAAGCGTCGTTCTATAGGGTGGAACTGTTAATCACTGATAACCCTGCAGCATCTCATCTCTCTGTGTCTCTCCCTCTCTCTGTCTCACCCACACTCTTCCATTGTTGCCCTCCTCCCTCACTCTCTCTTCACCTCATACCTCTCTCCCTTTCTTATTGTCTTACTGGCATTTTCTCTTTTTCCCTCTCTACTTTCATTCACTCAGTTCCCACAAGAGACTTAGCATCTTGTCATGGTGTCTGGCTGATCACCGCTGGTGTGTGTTGTGCTGGTAGGTACTGTCAGTGGTGTGGCAGTGAGTCTAGCGGTGCCAGTAAAGCAGATTATGAGTTGATTTTGGCGAAGGAAGCTGGTAATTCCTTTAAACCAACAAAGCCGTTCCATTAGCCCCCCGCTGTTGTCCTGAAAACAGACACTGTAATGCTCCCAAAACACCAGAGAGAGCACAGCAACACATTCAGACTCATACCCAGTACCATCTCAAGCCATGTCAATATATATAGTATGCACACTTGCTATACAACATGAAACCACGTTCAGCTGACATGCCTGTACCGTACATACACACACATACAGAAGGTCACATATGTAGCACATACTTACACATACTTTAACATCGAAAAACATGACAACATATGTCATTACAGCCAGACACTCTAAAGTTTGATTTAGGGCTACCTGATGCTAGTCAACTAGCACCCATTAGTTCAAGAGTAATTGTTGCATGTTTATGATATTTAGTTTAATTATTTATACAGTATATATATTTTGGTGCTCAGTCCTGAATCGCTATTTGGTAGCATCCCACATTCAGTTCCCCTGTGACATATGACTATTACCCAATGAAAATAAACCAAAGTGATGCCTCTTGCATCTAATAAAACAAGATTAGTGATTCTCTGGCAACTGAGGAATTGTTCTTACTGCACTGCCAGCTCCAGGAAATGACCAGCTTGGACACACTTTCATGGTGGGTCCGCAGAGTAATTAAGTTTGAGGATGGAGTTGGAGAACAATCTGATACTGCAGAACAGGTGAACTATGAATTATGGACTTTTTGGGTTTTGCAAGGGGTTGACAAGCTAATCGACCATCAGTGTCGGAAGGACTGGACATGCTCAACGTCATGCTGCAACCACTAATGAGACTGAGCCTGGATCGGGAAAACCTCCACAAAAGGCCTGAAATGTCACTGAGACTATCCAGGTGGATTCATGGACCAAACTCTGATACTACCTGCTGTATTCTGGCTTTGTTTATTTCGTGGACCCAGCATCTAAAGAGTGTGAGTGAGAGAGAGAGCTTTGGTCGAGGGATATAGACAGTCAGTGAGAGTGAGTGAGTGCTGGCCTCAATAAAGCCAGTTAATCAGAGAGATAAAAAGTTGTTTCCTGGTTGTTTCACAGTGGTTACGTTTAACATATAGCAACCCAGCAACCCGTATGAGTCCTTCTCATCTCCCCACTGCCTGATCCTGTCTGAATGCGCACTAAGTTGACCCATTGCTGTGTGTGATGACTCAAACAAACAAAAAGCTAAAGTTCTGTCTCGCCCAGACGTACACATGGTCACAAACAGTCACAAACACAAGACAACACACGAACCATGGCAGAAGCACCGGACCTGCGAGTCTGCTGTAGTGGCGGCAGCGTAGGTGGCACCACTAATTTTGCTAAAAAAAAAAAAAACTCCTTGTTTCAAACTTGTGTCAGTCTTATTCTTACTTCACCAGTATTATGTTTATTATGCACCAAACAACATTATAAGTAATTAATAAGTATTTATAACTTGTACAACTACACTGCAGTTCATAAAAATAATAATAAAAAAAAAAGTATCCCGATAATACCCAGAACCGTGATACTTTGTCTGGTATAGTATCGTGGTTACTCATTTTGGTATCGTGACAACTCTAGTGTGGGCTAGACAGGAACCACAATCCACAGTGTAAAAGCTGTATGGTTTCTATGTTAATTACCTTGTAAGTTGATTCTCAGAAATTGTCTTTCACATGACCAGAAGTGATTTGATTCAGTGTGATCGTAAAAACATTTCTTATTCCAGCCTTAGATTCATTCAAATGCATGCTTCAGTTGATTCAATGGTACAGATGGAGCGAAATGGCCACAATGGGACACAGACAGTAGAGAAGACAAATGGCTTACAGACAGACTAACAGACAGAGTGGCAGACAGTAGATTTGGGCTCTCTGACCTGCTGCTATGGGATACACACAAACACACACGCACACCAGTTGGGATATTCAGACCTGCCACTGAACAGGATTACCTCTGTCATGGGAGGACTGGTATCCCCTCATCAGCACACATACACACATACACACACATCACATCATAATGGTTCACTGGGCTAGCCGATAAGAATGTGCATGAATGTGTGTGTGTTTGTGCATGAATATGTGTGTTGAGAAGTCTCTGATGGCAAGGATTACGGACTCTTGACTCTCTCAGTCTCTCAGCAAAGAACCAACCAGCAAAAAAAAAAACAAAAAAAAAACATGCACAGACACACACACAGACACACAAACAGGAGCAGTGGTACAGTACAGACTGCTGCTTTGGATTTCACTTTAGTGCTTGCTACAGCACATATTTGACTCCACAAAATATTATATACAGTAAAATCCAGTTGATTTGTTGAGGAGTCTGGGACACAAGCAGGTAATTTGTTTCTTTCTGACAACAAGGAAAATAGAAATATATTGTTGCACAAGAGCAATGTCATGCTCTCTTAATAATTCAATTTGATTGACCATTTGTTTATATATGTACTACGCCAGTTTGTAATTGTTTGCATGCTTCTACGATTTCAGACTTATAGTCCCGTTAGCATCCTATTTATTCTTTTGACATTACTAGGACCAGGGGGGAAAAACAAAATGAAGAAAGCACAAAAATGAAAATGGCAATTAAAGTAAATTAATCATGTTATATAAAATGTTCAATTTCAGATTAGAAGTGATAAAACCTCATGTTTACAAGTTACGATTAAGCTCCTTCCTTCCAGTCGAAGGAATGGAAGCTACTGGAAATCCAAAGCCATCCACAGCCTTCTAACTATGTCATTTATGGTCTGGTGTACAGTTATGATTTGGTTTTCAAACCAGATTCAAAATATTGTTGTTTTCATTTTTGTAAACTTGATAATTTTGGGTTTGAATCTGGCATGGTTAGGCTCAGACATTTCACACCAACCAAAATAAATTCATGTCAGTCAAAGACAAGACAAAACCTCTCTGCTTTCACACACTCGGCTTCTTTCTGTCTGAGCCAACTGCAGTCAAAAACCACTGCTACCAAACCGACCAACTCATTAATCTGAAAAATACCATCCACCTTTTGATTTCAAGTTTCATCCATTAAATCAAAAACCATCCAACCAAAACTCCTAAAAACCAAAACCAAATCCTTATTGGTTAGTCTTTCCACTCGTCCAAGCCTCCTCTGTTGAAGAGAGAATTGATAATGGCTGTCTAACGACAAAGTAAAGTGGTGAAAATATTCTAAATATAGCGCATGCTAAATGGATATTGATTTTTTGTTAGGTGGCCTTAGGTGGATTTTTTTAGGTGGAGATAGATGGTAGATATCGACAGTACATATAAAGTGAATTTAATTCTGATGGAGGAATTATATATTGAAAATTGACGACACTCTTCTTTCCCTCAAGACCACTGCTATATCAATATTGTTTAAGAAAATAAAGCTTTAAAACTTCAGTGCCAAATAGACAGCCATGATACCATAAATCTAAATTACAATGATTATGTTCAGTCACATATTCACAGGGATGTGGTGAGGGATAAGCATCTGGATTCCAGGGGACAACCCTTAGCAGAGACACAGGAAATGAGATGGGAAGAAATGCAATGGTAGGAAATATAGAAATGGGAATAGCATGTCAGAATGAGAGAGAGAGGGGACAAGATGAATGTTAGAGAAAGAGAGAAAGAGCACTTAACCCCTGGTTAGCAGGGTCAGATCCCTGTGGTAGTGGGGGAAGAAGGTCCCTGCACATACACACTTACTCCCACACACACACACAGAAATGCAGACACACATAGAGGCACACATGCATATACACAAAATCATTTTCACGCACACTTGCATCTACATGCACACACTTTTCTATGGTTTCAATTCTTGAGGGAGACATCTGGACCCAAGAAGATCTCTCACCCTAAAAACCTCTCAGTCTCCCTCCTTTTCAGACACAAACACACAAGTACAGAGGGACAAGCACACACATATCCACAAGGAACGTTGCTTGGGAAAAACTATTTTACTACACATTAATCCCCCAAACTGCTTTTAAAATTTACCAATATTGTCAAAGCTGTGCATGTGTAGTTTCATGAAATGTAGCAACAATGAGAACTGAGAGAGAGAGGGAGAGAGAGAGTGAGAGAGATAGGAGGAAAGACAGACAGAAGAAACACAGAAATAGAGATGGACAAAAAGACAGACAGAAAAAATGAACCAGACGGAAAGAAAAAGGGAAACAGACAGATACACAGAGAGCAGAAAGAGAGAGCAAGTGAGTGCAACTCAAAGAGAGAGAGAGAGAGCATCAATTATTTAGCGAAGGTAACGTGAAGCTTCCTTGGATCAGGCAAACTGCTGGCTCTTCCCCAGAGAAAAGAGAGAATGAATTAGAGTGAATTTATTAGAGACTGTGTGTGTGTGTGTGTGTGTGTGTGTGTGTGTGTGCGCGTGTGCACGCTTGTCAGTACAGTCCAGGTATCCACCCTGGTTTTGGCTGTTGTGTGGGTGTGTGTACACACACACAGTCGCACACATGCACGCGTGCACACACACGCACGCATGCATGCATACACACACACACACACACACACACACACAAACAGATCCTGAGAATCCCAAGCCTGTTTCCAGGTCCATTAATAAAACAGCAGCTCTTTATATGTGCTCTTCCCCTCGCTGTCTTGCCTTTCATCCTCTGTTTGTTCACACACACAGTGGGATTTTACTCTGTGTGTGTGTGTGTATGTTGGCGTGTGTGTCTGTGTGTGTGTGTGTGCTCCAACTGGGATTAGGGGATGGCCCAACTGTTTGTTCATCAGTCAGACAATAGTCGACCCCACTGTGGTACATATAAAAATCTGATCTCTCTTTCATCATGGGTAAAGGGGAACACCACTGAATTCAAGCTTTTCTCAGCTATTTTGGGTAAATTGTTGATTCAGACTTCTGACTCAATGTTTTAGCTCTGTTGAATTAATCTATATAAAGATCAACTATAGACTTGTTTGCAGGGTTTGTTCTGATATCAGCAACATGTGGGAGCCAAACTGAACTGCTGGCTTAAGTTTGCATGAAGGAGCAGCTGAAGGAGGTTTGGGAATACTAGGAAAGAAATAAAAGGGCTGAGTGCTTCTCAATCAATAAGAAACTTTTAACTGCTGGTGGTGCTAGAGGAGAAGGTTGATGATCAGTAGAACATCTCAGCCATCCAAAAGTGTTACATTCTGTATCTCAAATGTCAACTTCATGGTGGTGCAAAGTCACAGGATCACCAAGTAGGAGTCATCCTCTAGGGATCATAAATATTTGCAAAACCTTTCAGGGCAATCCATCCAAAAATGATGAAAAATGATTGAAGTCTGGACCAAAGTGATGGAATTACTAACAAACAGACTGACAACGCCATCCCTAGAGTGCTGTGCTGCTGGTCGGGCTGCTGGGAATTAACCCTGCAGTGATTTCGGGTTGCTCAACAGCATGGTATTAGTGCCAATTTCTTTTTGTTTTTGCAAATGACTTTGCATAAGAGTCATCAGGGTAATGTTTCACCTTAGTAAGCTTTATTTCAGTACCTGCTACACTGTCTCCTTCTGCCTCCTGGGTCTGCTGGTAGTTGACATATTGACAATAAGTGGGATTCCTAAAGAAACTTCAGACACCCCACTGCTGTGACATTTTCTAATAGCTAGGCAATGTATTGATATAGCTTACCAATGCAATGTCTAGGCAAAACTATAAGACAACAGCTGATTAATATCCACATGACGAGCCAGAGAGGGACAAACAAAAAGCAGAGCAAATTCTAATACTGAGTAATCTTAATGTAATGATGACTCGGGTAAGATGACTCAGACAATCAGCAATCGGAATCAGCAGCAAAAATACGATCAGGGCATCGCTACTCATTCTCATTAAAGAGCGGAAATTAAAATGAGATGAGAAAGTCTAACATAAACTCTGTGTACACCTAACCCCTTTACTGTTTTTATTTTACTCTCTCTCTCTCTCTCTCTCTCTCTCTCTCTCTCTCATACACAAAGACACACACAAACAAAGTACACAAACATTTTAACAGCTCTGGACCAGAGAGGGATCATTCTGGTTTACTGAGATGGAAAATGTGAGTCAGAGCAACACCTTCCTGGGTATTCTCCCTCTCCCTATCTGACTGTCAAACTGTCAGCCTTTCTGTCTCACCTTTCCTCCTTTTCTCTGACACAACTTTACTCTTGCATCATAGCTCTATCTTTCTGTTACACCATCTGGATGTCTCACACCTCATCAATCCATATTTTATATTCTTTATTATTATTATTCGCATTTTACAGAAGCCTCAGAGCAGCATATTCTTGAATTCTGAATTGAAGTCTTTTGACAATTTATTGTGTAATTTATTAGACTTAGTTACTTAATGCATCTGATTTGCTGAGGCGGGGATTTTGAAGTTTAAGAAAAAGAGACTGCTGTTCTATAAAATCACTCAGCAATCAAAATCATGCTATCAATTTTTAATTAAAATATGGGGGATGAGAGGCTTCAAACAACATATCCTTAAGATATATTTCACATGCCCTGGAGCTTTAAATCTGTACCTTTTTTACCTACTCAACTTAAATTCAAAAGTCACAGTGTATAAGTAAAACAGTTCATGTCTTGGTCACCAACAGGGAGTGTTTGCAAAATGTTTTGTTGTTCTGATCCAATTGGCCAAAACTGGCTAGTGTGCTGGACAGATGAACATGACGCCATCTGAAGAGTAGATTACAAGATTACACTGCTGATAATACACCTGCAGTTAACGTCAGGTTACTTGTAAATCAACAGTATCAATATATCAATATAATTATCTAAGGGAACATGTGAAAACAGAAGAACAGTGACTTTAACCAAATGAATCTCACACTTTGCAATTATGCAACATGAGCACATTTGAATTCATTTAAACAAATTAAGTTTCAGTCCTCATTCCTTTACTGCATTTAAAGTGACAGTTCTAATGATGATTCAGTTCCCAACAATCACTTTGCTCGAGGTTAAAGAAATCTTAAATAAATGCAATGCATAATCTTCTCCAATGTCATGCTCTGACAATCCGAATATTGTTGTTTATGCATTCTTTTAATTTTTCTGATTTAATACACATCAAGCAGACGATGCATCACCTCCTGCACGTCACGTGGAAAAGAAGACTACAGACTGTAAATGCTGCAGTTCAGCTGAATACAGGTTTTAATCACTGTTCAATCAGTCCAGTTGGAAATAAAGTAGAAAAACTGTAAGTTATGACTTTCTCTATGGAGGTTATACAGACACTCCTATTAATCCAGTATTTTTCTTGTGTCTGTTTTTGATTTCTCCTTTCCCTCAGTGCCTATCTCAATCCATTCAGTTTCTTTAGCTCAATCTTGCCTGTTTCAACTCAGAACATTCCTCTATCTTTCCCCGTCCCATCATGTCTATCGGCTACAGACCAAATGTTTTTCTCTATACTTGTCTGTTTATTCCCTCTCTCTGTGTTTTGTGTGTGTATAAACGCATTTGGAACATCAGCTGAATCGCATATTCAAAACTGTATGTGAGGTATGTAAGCCTCATGTAGAATTGTGTATGTTTGTGTGTCTGTGTGCACTTTTGTGTTAGTGTGAATTAGTGATTGTCTTAAGTCTGTGAATACATATGGCTGACTCAGTGATTCTGTCTACAACACAGCAGCTGCATCTTATCTGCACCGCTGTGACGTGTGTGTGTGTGTGTGTGTGTGTGCATGCATGGTATCTGGAATAGGAATCTTAACAGTTTTCCACATTAGAGAAGGGGAAACGTCAGAATGCTATTGTAAGAGATCCACTTCCTGTCCGATAAGCAAAAATCTCTCTCTCTTCCTCTCAGTCTCTTACATACACAAACACACACACACGCACACACACACACACACACACACAGAAATCCTGACAAGCAAAATTTGCCTTCTATTTCTTTCCATTCTCCCTCATTCTATCTTTTCGCCTTCCCTCTCCATCAGTCTCTGTTTCTCTGTCTTTCTCTAATAAGCAGAGGTTTCCTGCTAAGGGCAGGCAGGGCAGTGTAGATGAAAGAAAAGAGACGACAAGCACTCAGAGAAAGACAGTAAGAAAGAGGAGCCATGAGTGTCTGAGTAAGAGCACAAGAGAAAAACTGCAAAACAGAGAGGTAAGATCTTTTTTGTCCCATGAATGTTCTTATTGTGAATAAAAACTGGAAAGGACAGTTGTAGAAATCATACTAGATTATGGTTTCTTACACCATTTGGGCTAACAACTGAAAACAGGCACATTGCAACTATGACTGAGCCTGACACAAGATCTCAGATCAGTTGAACGGCTGATTTTGAAGGAAGACGTCAGCTTGCCTCCATAATCAAATAATACTTTTTGGTAGAATGCTTTGAGGGTTCAGAGACTTGCACAATTTGTGCCAAGCAGCATTGTTGCTGTTGTGGAGGCTTGTGATGGAACAACGCTGCACTCTTCATTGCTGTACTGTTTAATCATCCATTTGTTTACATAAGTGCTGCTGACGCTTGTTAGAAGTAAACTAAAACAAAATTAGACAGTCCACGTCATCATGTTGTGCCCATTATTCAATTTCTGGTGGCTGAAACTTGTTGGTCCATAGCAAAATAAAATTGATGAGATTCAACTTGAAAGACACATTTGTATTATAGTCTCAGACAAAAACAAAACTCTTCATCTGGTCAGTTATTCTATATCATACATCTCTCTCCTGATTCTCTTCTCCGTCTCCTTCACTCATTTTTCCTCCCTCTTTTCTTTTCTGCTAACTTTTTATCCTTTACTCTTTCCTCTCTTTTACATCACTACTCTCTTTCCCTTGTCTGCCTCCTTTCTCTAAACTCAAATCTTTTCTTCTTTTCCACCTTATCCTCCTTTTTCGTCCTATTCTATACCACGTTTCCGTCTCCCTCTCCTAACCATGACCCTCTATACCATTTCCTCACTTACTCCATGCATCTTATTTTCCCACACTTCTATAATGCTTTGCTCATTTCCTTTCCTAAATTTCATACTCCACTTTCAGTCCTCCATTTTATTATTCCTTCTTAGCCTTCTCCTACTTTTCCAGTTGACCTGTATTGACCCTTAGTGTTAACCGTCATGGTAACTGTGTCAATGTTTTCCCCTGCGGGCCCATGGACTATCAGTGGGTGTCTGCAGTCCACACAAATTGCCTCGACATGACACCCACTCTGGTCTTCTTCCACGTCTCTGGAGTAAAGACCACTGCCTCTAGTTTAATGGTGTTAAAGTGGCAAAATTGGCCGCTAACACCTCAGTATGTTTTCACTAAACCAAGTAAAATATGCTTTTAGGGCCTTACATTAGAGTCTAAGTCCTATTCAGGCAGTGTGCTCTGTCAGTATAAAAGAGAAAACATTTAACTGCCACCAAATGCAAAACATTAGTCACGCTTGACCACTGTCTGCAAATTATTAATAACACACAGACATCAAGAACAAGTGTAATAATAAAGTACTGTGCTGCAAGGAGAATCTGACTCCTGATGAACAATACACTGGACTGTGATTGTCTGTTTGTGCCAGTTTACTGCCCTCAAATTATAGCATTAGCTGCTACTGGACTACGGTAGGTCTTAATTCAATTACAGTACATGTCTTTCTCTATATTATGTGTCCTCCCAACAACCTACTGTTAACAAGAATACAAGGCCTGAAAACCTACATACACGTACACATACAGTCATTGTATGTGTATGTGTATGTGTGCGTGTATGTGTGTGGATAGGGGTAGGGGGCTACATGTATTTGCCTGTGGGTCACAGTAGGCCCATCTGTTGTAAACCAAACTGAATCAAACACACAGCTAGAAAAACTCTCCCGCAAACCTGACCTCACCATACCCTCTCTCTCTCTCTCTCTCTCTCTCTCCCTCTGTGTCTCTCTTTCTCTCATACACACAGGCTGTGTGTGCTTGTGACAAATGACAAATGTGAGCAAGTAAAGGAAGACGGATCATTTGAAACTGCAGGTATTACTTTACAAACAAATTTAAGCACCTCAAATTTAAAGTCAAAGACACAAACCATATATCAGAACCAAATGCTGACATTCAGACAATACTTTTACACCACACACTATACACGTTATTATACAAATCAGCACAGTAGCGTAATAAACCAGACAACGCTCAGTGACAGATGACATGTATGGTAATGGCCACCTCAAAACAATATATGTATCACATACATGACTTACATCCTCTTCATACTCATATCCTTCCTTGTAGTGGCTCATTTCCAATTATGGAGCCCAACAAAGCAAGGATGAGGAAATAGATCTTTTTTCACAGCAGAAATTTTGACATGAATAGTGAGGTAAAGCAGGTGTTTCCAGCTGCACTAATGAAGGTTCTGATCCATTTATTTCAACGTGCTCCACGGCAGCACCCTCACTCTGTCTGACCTGAATGGCACGGGACCTTAATTAGCATCATTGGTAACGCCTGTGTTTACCTACTCTTTCATGCCAAAATGGCTGCTGTGAAAAGGGGTATATTACAACGTGTGAACTACCAAAACTCCGCACAGACGAGCAGTCACCAACCACAACCAAGTGAAAGCTCAGGCAGGCCCTGTCCATGGTGCTGAGTGTCTCTTTGTGGACGGCATGCAACAACCAACATCAGCCGCAGAGACACTCAGTCAGTATAGACAGCTAATTTAATTTATGCAGAAATGTCTTAAACAAAGTGCTTTAAAATTAAATATAATTAAATAATGAGTGAAATAAGGTTGTTTTTGACTTACCACTTACTGGGAAGTGCAGACTGTCACCGTCCTTCAAAAAAAGTAGCAAACTTGGCTAAATGGCTACGTTTCTCTGCCCAACACAGGTCCAGTCTTTAAATAACGTAGCTAGGTCTCCCATTAGAATATATATTTGCAGTCAGTAATAACTTAGAGCCGTTTGTATTTTACCAACTTTCCAATTTTACCAATAGTCCTGATTTACTGCTTGCTAATGTTAGCTAAGAAGCTTTGGACACGCAAAGTAACGAAGACTGATGTAATTTAAGCTAGCGCTAGCTGGCACTATAGTGGGAAGAAAAACTAGCTAACTTTCTTACTTCTTTCATTTAAACGACGTCGCTTACTTTCTGGCTTCCCTTAACATTTTTTCCCGCCACAGCAAACAACACAGCTTCTCAAGCACAGTTTCTAAGTGTCTACACTATTTTTTAATGAAGTGACGTGAACTTCACCTGGTCTTTCCTCACTAGATGACGCGAAGGCCACTGACCGGGTGCAATGCCCTCTTTCACCACACAAGCTAACGCAACGCAACCCAGAGGGGCGCTGTTTCACAAATTTCATGACAATAAAAATGCGGAATGAACAATACAATAAAGTACACTAACTGCTGTCATTGTGCAAAATGGCCTCTGTCAGCTGGCTTTATATAATGTTTTTGTATTAATACTACTGCTGCATTGATGTGTATGTTGCACTTTACTGCTGTAGATTTTTAAGCTTGCAAAAGATTGTCGAAGAAGTATTAGAACATGTGACTGGCAGGTGTGTTTTGTTGCCCAGGAGCCTCCTGTTACTTTAAATATTCAAACAATAACTAGCACTGAATGCCTGCACTCAGTTTCAGATTTGGGTTTTGCCTGTGCATCTATAGTTAGAGGTGTAACCAATATGAAAACCAAAGAGCTGTCTATGGGCGAGAAGACGGAAAGTCAATCAGAGCCATTGCACAAACACTGGCCATAGCCAGTACAGCCATTTGTAATGCCCCGAAGAAAAAAGAAACTACCGGTGTACTAAGCAACAGACAAACACATAGACTGAGGAAAAGGACAGCAGTGGACGACAGAAACATTGTGAGAGCTGTAAAGAACGACCCTAAAACAACTGTTAGTGGCATCAGTAACAACCTCCATAGGGCAGGAGTGAAGGTATCACAATCTGCTATTCACAGAAGACTTCATAAACAAAAATTAGGAGACTATACCAAAATATGCAAACCACTCACTAGCAAGAAGAATTGGAAGGGCAGGCTGGAATTTGCCAAAAAGTACAAAGACAAGCCTCAAAAATTCTGGGACAAAGTTTTATGGACTGATGGGACAAAGATGAACATTTATCAAAGTGATGGAAAGACATACATTTGGAGAAAGAAGAGATCTGCTCATGATCTCAAGCATACAGCATAATCTGAGAAACACAGTTTAGGTAATGTCAAGGCTTGGGCTTGCATGGCTTCTTTCTGGGACAGGCTTATTAATTTTCACTGATGACGTAACATGTTATGGCAGCAGCAAAATGAACTCAGATCTACAGAAACATTTTGTCTGCTAAATTAAAGAAAGATGCAACCAAACTGATTGGGAGATCCTTCATCATGCAGCAAGATAATGACCCAAAACACACTGACAAAACAACAAATGAGTTCAATAAGGGTAAGAAGTGAAAGGTTTTACGAAAACGTACATTTGTACTGAAAATAAATAAATAATGACAGCAGTAACTTAAAGAATAGCTACAATAGGTAAAATAATAGTCTGACTGGTAAAACCATCTGTGAGAACAGGTGAAACAGATTCATAGATCAAGTCTGAGTCATTCAAAGACTTTTAAATGAATGCTTTAGCGGTAAAGACTGGCATGAATATAGCTATTTTAGACGTAATATTTTTACTGCTTTCTTGGTATACTGTTTACATTTTTGCCCACCTCTGAAGAAGGCTATGAAAGTGTCCAATTCCAAGCTCTCTTGACACAGCTCATCCTCCTGAAATTGCCAGTATGGAGCATGGATACATTGCACTATGATCTATTTCAACTGACATGTCTTCTGGGCTTTTAAACAGCATTTTATCTTTACACTGCAGAGGAGAAACACATACAGGCTGCACCACAAGCTTGCTGGACTGAAGCTTTAGCTAGGAAAAAAAAATTGAAAATGAGAAATTTGGGTTTTATAGCTGCCAGAAGGCGCAGTGACTCCTCTACACTGTTTGGGGGTTTGCAAAGACAATGGGCCAAGGGCAAAGTGGCCAGAGTATTACTAGCTGCATAAAAATATATGACTGAGGGGGGGCAAAAATAACCTACCTTCACTTTATGCACTTGTGAGTGGGAAATGTGTTTATGTGAGAAGGTGTAGGCACATGCGCTTTCTCTGCCATAACTCTTGCTACAATAAGCTATAACACCGCTTTAGGTCATTGTTTAAATAAGAATCTATAACCATTCTGGCAATAAAACAAGAAGAAAAACCTTTTATTTTGCTTCGCTATGTTTTTCCCCTTTTCACTCACTGCCCAGCATTTCCTTTCTTCCCTGAAGTAGCAAAAGTAAATATTTTGTACTTTCTATAAAGTTCAAACAAACATCTTAGAGGCAAATGAGCAGGATTTAGAGTAGAGAGGAGCAGAAGTTAGAAGAGAGCTGAGTTATGTATGCTGTTTTGTGTCCGTGTTTGTGCTCTACATCCTGAGATAGGAAAAAAGTTATGAATATGCATAAAGCAAAGCGCTACACGCAGGTGACATGCTTGACTTGTGTTACTACTGTGAGCAACTGCACTAGAAAAATGTTTTCTCTCCTTTTCTCAAGGAACAAGGAAATGAGGGAGAGAAGAAGAGTAATCTCATGGGAACACTTTCCTTCACTCTGTGGATGAAAAACCAACACACTAATGATGCAGACACACATGCAAAGGAGCACAAAACCATCTAGCTTATATGCAAGAAGATTCAAATATATACCCCCAACCATGCACACAAAAGACAATCTACTCAGAAAACTGTGTGCAAACACTTTTCAAAGTGTACTTCAAGGGAATATTCTGCCCTCCTTTCCAACTCATTTAGAGTTTGTTGTTAGCTTGCTGAAGGGCTAGATATGCAGATTAAATACAGCCAGATATTAAAGCAGCAATGCACAACAGACTTTTGCTATCTCGGACAGTTCAGTCTAGATTTTGAGACATGAGAGAACAATTCGTTTCTCAAGTTAGACGGCAGAAAAATTGAGGATCTAATCTATCTTGTGGTAATATTTTGGAGACAGATAAGCCATTTTGACTACTCATAACATTAACAAGAGAAATGATAATACTCAAGACCATTACTCAATCAAAGCATCTCCTGATAAAGATATTGCTGAGACATTTGACATGAAACCCGTTTTAGGCTCTTCAGTAAGACAAAAAAGTACAGAGCAGTCTGAATATGATTTCAGCAAAAAGTGTGCTGAAAAACGAGGAGCGATATGGAGCAGACGGTGTGTCTCTCCAGGGAAAACCAAGAATCCAGTTTTACAGTAAGATCCTTAAAGAACAACTGAGAGAAAAACATACACATCCAAAGGTTTATGTAACACCCTGTTTGCCCTGCATACACTGCATACTAGAAAATTTGAATCCTGATTTAGCAACACTGCATCAAGCATGACTCATGCCAGTAAAGTTATTGGCAAAAATTAGTGTGAGAGAGGTACTCATAAGATAGCACAAATAATAAAGTTTCTTTGAAGCAAGTCAGTTTATGTGCATGTGTAATGTGGGGTAATGTGGGGCACTGAGGGAGTTCAATTTGAGTATCCACTAACTTAGTTCGTGGACACCCCTGGCGATAACCTCAACATAGGTGTCAGCTAGCCTGCGCATTTGGGGCTGTAACCACAACAATTTTTTCTGTAGCCCCACATAATCCTCCAATTTGAAGAGTTTTCACTCTATTCCTTAAAGTAATTTTAAAAAGACAGGATTTAGTTATCTTCCTAGAAAACAACATTTTCTCTTGTTTTACTATGTATACCACTGAGGGGGGAACTGTGGTTCATGTGAGGTACGTCCATCAGCAATGACTTTGCAAGCAAACTAGGAAAGTTTACTGATCACCACAGGAAACTGTCAAAGTATTATTGGTTTTGAGAATTTTCCATCATGTAAGCCTAATAATAATGGTAGTAGGTATTTGTTATGACGCTCTTTTTGCGCATTATAAGGGAATCAAATCAATAAGTCAATCCAAACACTGCATTGCCTGCCTACATTTTTAATGAACATTATCGGCTAAGCCAGCATATTTTGCAACACATTACAGTAAATCCTTACATGCCATGGTGAACATTATATATCAGGAAAAACACTGGCTGTCCTCCAATCAAGATTTTTTTTTAGCATAACATACTAACTACTTTCAGTTTAAAAGTGATGAAGTTACATTTTCACAGCAATTTAAAAAAAAAAAAAGCCAAACCACGTTAAAGATGAATAAAATACCTCACTTTGCTTGAATAAGGTACTTGTTTTATCTAACTGTCTATCTGTTGTATATTAAATAAAAGCAAAACAAATGCAGTGAGAAAAACAAGAAAGAGAAAGAAAAACTTGAGACAGCATTTTTGCTTGGCAGAATAGAATGGGACAAGTAAAAGAAAAGGAAAACAGTGTTGAGAGGGGTGGCTGAAGGGAGGAAAAGAAAACAGAGCAGGGGGAGGTACAAAGGGGATTTAGGGAGAGGGATATAGAGGAAGGGGTGAGGGAAGATGAGGGAGGTGAGAGGGGTCAGACAGCGGGAGGAAGCTAATGTCTTTATTTCCTGGTGAGGTGGGACCTTGCATTTACCCCTGAGGTCAGTGGTCATGGACAGGGTCACTGGGGGTGCTGTGAGGAGGGTATCTCAATACAGTGGAAGAGAGAGAATATCTATATAACAAAAAGGAGTGGAGAGAAGATGAGCCAGAGACGGAGTAATGGGAGGAAGAGAGGAAAAGAAAAAAGAGGGAGACCTAGTTTCAGTCAGGAGGGGAACGTGTAAAGGTGGAAAGGTTGAGACAGGTTGAGGAGGTGAGAGGACTCAAGGGGGAGAGGAGGGACACACACACACATACTGTACACATGAAATAATTGTAGATCTGGACTATAACTGCAGGGATGTATGGGCATTGTTTGAGGGTGTGTGTACTGTATGTTTGTGTTGCATGTAAGGATCTGCATCGCTGTGTATTGTGGGTTTGTTTTCTGTATGTATTGCAAGCGCAGCCGTTAATGTGTGGATGTGTATTTCCTTCTCTCCGGAGGCTCAGCCAACACAGCTGACAGATAAATACGAACAGATTCAATGTATGACTCTCTTTCTCTAGAGTATTGTTAGGAGTTATCCTCTTGAACCGCTTGACTTACTGCCTTTCATTGATGTAAATCGCATTTGTCAAATACCATGTGATAAATATCCGGTCTCAACTGGTCTCTGTGGCTTACTGGCTTTTATTCCAACATGTAACTGCATTAGAAGCAATCACATGAATTAACTTTGACAAACATGGCAAGATAAAACAGAGATTCAATCTCTGTCTTTATTGTTCCTCCAGGGCATTGTTACTGCATTTAGTTCTATTTAACCTCACAGCTTGGCACTTTTTATTAACCCATTATTATACCCACTGTTCAGTAATACTGTAGATGACACCAGTCAAACAATTTATGAACTGACAATGTTTTGTTGCATTCTTTTAGCGTCATTATTTGATGTCTGTTTGTGGACGTGGTATTGATGTGTGTGTGTGTGTGTGTGGGTGTGTGTGTGTGTGTGTGTGTGTGTGTGTGTGTGTGTGTGTGTGTGTGTGTGTGGTATAAAGTATCCCTTTGGTTCCCTTTTTCCATCATTTTGGATGCTGACCGTGGTCTCTCTTCCAGCAATTTTAAGGCAGCTTTGAAACTAGGACTCTCCGTCTAGTCCGAACACAAACATACTGTACGCTCATACAACGGTATGCAAATGGAGACATGCAGTAAATGTGGACAGAGGTGGGCTCACACATAGACTGATATATTCTGCAGTCCTCTGCTGAATAACCGACTTTGAACAGCGCCCTGATTAGAATGTTCACATGCAATGTTATGTATAATTCTGTCTTTCCTCCTTCTTCTTTGGAACAACAGGCAAACATAAATGAATACACTGTGCACCTCTAAAAGTAGTACAGCACCAAAACAGCTGCCCAAGAGATCTACAAAGGGAAGATGGTGCCACTATGAAAATTTACAAACAACAAAAAAGCACTACGCTTTTGTTTTCTTCCTTGAAGTTGCCGTCGGTGTTGTATAACATATAATGAAGTTGACTGCAGTTGGCTGCCGTTATCTACAAATGAGGTCCAAGTCTACAGAAGATGACTACGGTGATGTACACTATTTCAGCTTTGGAGTGGTAAATGTTAGTGGATAGTGATGGATAAAAGAAAAGTAAATTTGTTTCAGTTATTTTGCCGTCGCCACACATTAGCACACATCATGACTATTTTTTTAACCTTCACCTAAAACACTTTTGGAAAAAAAATAAAGTATAGCACAACGCAGCTGCTGCTGCCTGAATAAACCTTTCCTTGGAGGAGGACGTTGCCTTCACTGAACATCTGTCTGGATCATCAGATGTCTGCATTTCTACCCGTGTGTGTGCACACTAGTGCGTCTCTGTGCATTTATGTGCATAAGGATGTGTGTAACTGATTTGTGAGCCTGCGTGTAAGTCCACAAGCACTTCTTTGTGTGTGCGTGCGTGCATTTGAATATTTCTATGTGCGTATGTTCAGAAACAATGGCGTATCTCGGTCAGTGATATGATTCATGAAAATGGCCCGCTGACTGGAGTCACACTGAGAGAGAACAGTCTGTTCTCCAAAAATACCTCATCTGACTAATACTATGGTGGAGGGGTGCTCAAACACACACACACACACTCACTCTCTCTCTCACACACACACACACACAATTTTATAAACAATCAAATGCAATATTTGCCTCTAAAATTGAAGGGGGCAATTTGAAAAAGATGCATGTGCATGTTTTCTTTTTTTCTGGCAGAACTAGACATGTGTATGACAGAATGTGACCCGGGACACTATAAATAACCTCTCACAGCCTCAGTTCACTTTTAGACCCCCTATTGCTGTCCAGTTCTAGTTATTCCCGATGTACCTCTGTATGACTGTGATTCAGCAAGTTTAAAATATCCCTTTACCTTTCTGAGCGACAATGGCACTGTGTCAATAAAGACGGCCTGCTCATTCATTCGGGGAACATTAGATTGAACGTAGCATGTGTCCACCATAACTCATGTTCCCACAAAGCAGCAAACACCATGGCTGGACCGATGTGAAAAATACTTTTAGCTGCAGTTACTCTAAAACCCATAACTTCACTGGATATAATACTGGCTTTACTTAAAGTCTGCCTGTCTGCTAAAAATACCAACATCACTCTCAAACTACAGGGTGAATAACTTTATTCACAACACATTTAATTTTGCTGTCGAGTGTCATGATTTAATTTTGATGAGAAAGTATATTCAGGATCACGCTTGAGACAGAAATCTCAGCTCATCAGCAGGCTGCCAAAGTTCCAAGCTTCAAAATCTTTCATCACATGCTTTCTCCATATTTTCCAGTCTATGGCTGGTACCCATTTCTAGAGGGATTGGATGACAGAGTGACCCTGCAGATTATCATGTTTGGTTTTAGACAATTTGTGATACTATATTTAGGTCTAAATGTAGAGTTCTTCTCTTCAGTCATGGTGTCATCTAAATTAAACAGTGACTCAGCAGACTATAAATATGGCTCTGGTCTGTATTTTTCTTCAGACTCATATTTCTATCTTGTACTAGAGTTATTCTTGTTCCCGTTTTTACTATTGGACATCTGTATGACAGAATGTGATTCAGTCAGCTATAAATATGAATGGCCTTTCTGCCCGGCCAGCCATGCGGATTAGCAACTCTTCCTGCTTTTCCACTGGGTTCAAAACACGCTACAGCACACGTGCAAATACCCCTCACATACTCATTCTCACTTGGCCACACTCACTACCCTGCACATAAACACACACTGAGAGAGAGATGCTGAGTCTGAGAATGATGAGATGCATGTCTATAATATACCAGAAAAAAAAACTGTCTTACTTACTTTGTGTATTCTCTCCCTGTGTCTCTTCAGTTTTCATTATGTTTAGCTCTTTGTAAACTTTTCTGTTCTAAACTGAGAGGGGGCCAGGTTTCACAAACTTTGCCTGTACCAAAAAGTAGAACAATGGGAAAAAGCAAAACATAGCAGGAAGAGAGAGAGAGTGAGAAAAGTGTGTGCCTGCTGTTCTCATGGTGGATTTTTATGCACAAGAAAACAAAACTGTCTTTTGACAAAATAATTGTAACTCTAGGTCAAGGAGATTGTAACTCCTGACTTAATATTATGATGGCCTTTAATCTTCTCTAGTCGTCCACTGACTCCTGTCAATGACTCGCCTCCAGTTGGCTGAACATGAAAAAATGTTGCAGGTTAAACTTGGGGTGGTCAGCATTACTCCACCAATTAGTAAGAGGGCAACATTTAGACATATCACATTTAAACAGCTCTGTGTGCTGTGCTTATGTAGAATACAGTGAAGGTGTGAGTAACACATGGTGTCTCAGTTTTAACCTATGTATTGGTGTATTATTCCTGTTAGTGAGTAGTTGGCTGAGGGGAGAAGAAAATAAAGGCAGGACTGTTAACTGTGATCTGCATATTATAAAGTACACCTTATCGGTGTCCACTGACCTGAGAGCCATCGTTTTGATGTAAATGTTTTATTTTCATGTTTCATGTTTTCACTAGTTTCATTAGTACTTAGTATTAGTATTAGTTTGTAAAAGTAAAAGTTCTTGGCGACACAGTAATATTATTTTACAGAAACTCAAAACAAAAAAACAAAAACATTTAATGATTTACATTTTGAACAGTGATTTAAACGAATGTTACTGCCCATATTATGACATTATTTCTGGGTCCTTTATATCTACTCTATCCAGAGAGAAACAATATAGTCATGGTTGTGAGTCACGTCCATCTCAATGTCTTTTTCTGTAAAAAAAAAAAAAAAAAAGCGGCTCTCCTTTTGTCTCTTTTCCTCTCCCTGTTTCCATGCCACCCCTGACACTTAAGCTCATAAGAGGAGAGAATTATGTATGACTACACAGACCCTGCACCGTTGCCACTTACATAAACAGCTGTTTGTGTAGCGTAAAAGTTAATGGAAATGTCCTTCAGTACACCTGCAGTGGCTCTGTGATAATGTTGTAAAGCACTGTTAAAGACCGGGGGAATTAACTACTATTTAAGTCCATATATGTAAGTCCATGGTCGACATGATTAAATATTATGATTTAATGACAAACTTCTAAAATGAACATTGTAAATTGTCATTTAGTCTTGTTGACCTCAATCACTTAAACCCCTCTCTACCCATTTAGGTGCTATGTCAGACCTGTACTTGACACTGGTGCTTACAGTATATATTAATACATGTGATTGGTGGGTGATCTGGTTTCAATGAAAATACTAAGGCTGGTACATGATACTCATCGAAGGAGAAAAGCCAGCGTGACCATCAGTGCCTTGGATTACCGCTGCTCCACACACACTCACACACACACACACGCACACCTACACAAGTCAGCCACTTCGGTTCCTGTGACCAAGAGACATTTAACCGGGAGTCTGATTGAATTAAGGGAGTCATGTCTTCTTATCACCAGATTGAGGGTATCAATGTATTTGTATTCACTGGTGTTATTAATAGCACCCAAGAGGCAACTAGACACCGTAAAGTGCGGTGACAAACAGATCCACGGGCTATTAATAGAAGGAGATGGAAAAACTATGATCACCAAGCAGAGACAGAGAATGAGAGAGGAAAATCCAGACACCAACACGTAGGGTCAAGAACAAGATGGTGGCGAAGGAGGCGCTAGAGAGACAGAGAGTCATGAGGTTGTCAATAATTTGATATTGTGTTATATAAAAATGAACAATGATGGACCAAAAGGTAAGAGTATAGACATCTTATGCAATAAATTTATGCATTTGACCTGTGACATTCTTGTCTTCAATGCATTGATGGTGTGGAGACAAGCATAAGCTGTTATATGTTTCAATACAAATCCAATCAGAGCTTGATCTCCTTTGTCATTGTTTCAAGCACACTGTTGTTCTGTGTAGTATTAAAGAGCCTTTTCAGTTTTGTTTCACATTCAAACGGATGTTATGGACACAGAGACGGAGCAGCAGCAGAAGAAACCTGACAAGGATTTAGAGAACAAGGCCGCTGTAGGTACTTGTGTCAAAAGTACAGTGTCAGCTCTTCAAAATACTCTGATATTAAGTAAGCTGGAGGATAAACAAGTTGTCTGGCGAAGTTAAAGGTCAAGAATCAAATTCTGACAGCAGTTTAACTGTCTTTGAGAATTTTTAGCTTTCCAATAAGCTGTCTAAATATATCGTTGAAACGGGGGAGTTTAAACATTGTGTGGCTGACTGTAAGTAAAATGCTGTGGGTTGAGTGCGAGAAAAGTGTTGACTTGAGTTTGGCTGTAGGTGGCTGTGGAAAATATTCTCTCAGAGGGGTGGTAACTGTTCCCCACAGTAGACAGAATAACCTGTGATTATCAGTTTCAAGCAGACAAACAGCTGAAACTAGAGCAGAATGCACACACACACACACACACACACACACACACACACACACACACAAACATGCACCCCTGAGTTTGAACGGTTGGACTGTTTTCTGTACTCTCTTTTCTGACTTTCCGTTTTCATCAAAAGGCAGGTGGTCTGTATCAGATCAGTATCAACTGTGAAGTACTCTCTTTCTCTCTCTCTCTCTCTCTCTCTCTCTCTCTCTCTCTCTCTCTCTCTCTCTCTCTGACTCGCTCTTTCTTATTCCATCCCATTACCATTGGCTATCCTATCCTGACCTCTGACCTGTGCACTTCATGCCTGCATTAGCTGCATCTAGCCTACTTGCACTAAAGCTGAGGTGGCAAGCGTCAGCTCGGCTGGAAGTGCTCGGTCAAAACCAGCCAAGAAGAAACATCCTTTTTCATGGCTCCCTCTAACTTATTAAGTGCTAATAATGAATGTATTTACTTGGAAACACATTCCTAATCACTATTCAGGAAACGGGCTTAAGTGTTCAAGGAGTTCAGCCAAGATAAAAAGGACTGTTTATTACAGTCCCTGAGATTTATAAGGTGTCAGGGAACATATTATAAGTTTATAAGTGTCACAGCCTGTCTGCCATTTTCAACTACCTACAGTATATGACAGCGACTTGTCTGAGATAACGTACCTGCAGCTGGAAGAGAGTTAGTGGGTTGCTTGTTGCTCTTCATGCTAGTTTGGGGAGTGGGAGTTAGTTTGTAGTAAACCTGTGTAAAGTTGGCTAATATAGGTTAACTAGGTTAAATATACAGTACTGGCATCAAACAGTATAAATCGTGACATAACTTTAATTTACTCTGATATTTTCCCTTGATGATATGTTGACAGTCAGGTAATAGAGACCAGCCTTGTGAGAACTAAGGATGCCTCTAAGAAAACAGTTCAGAAAGTGCTCCTTTTAAAGTGTGACACATTACTTTAGACTAAGTTTTAAGCTACATATCGCAAACGCTGGCTGATTAGGCTCACAAGTTGTTGTTTGGCAAGGTGTGTTCATTTTCTTCCTCAGAGTGCCCCTCACATTAAGTTACGCTCCTTTTGGTCACGGTCACATAGGTCCACCTGCCCTACAGGGATTTATATATTCCACTAGGAAAATAAGGTCACCTCTGTCTAACTCTATAGATGTTGCCAATCACTATCCTGGGGAAAATAAAAGAAAAAAACAAACATCAGTGAAGGCCCATTACTGGCCTTGTTCACTGCGCGGCTGCATAGTTTGTGCAGAGCAGGGATACACACACTAGCAATTTTTGCTGGGCAAGGCTCTACTCTTCATGCAGACTACAAAGGCTTTAATTTCTAGATATTTTTACATTTTCGGTGCTCCATAGTTCAGTACTCTAGAATAAAAGTATTCAGTAGGCAGCGCAGACGGTGACTGAAACACATAGAGAGACGGGGCAAGAAAGAGAATGACAGAGAGGAGAAATGACAGAGTAAAAGAAAAAGGCATGAATTAAAACTTAAGGAATATTTTAAAATGTTGAAACGAAGCCAGTATGGACAGATGAGTGGAGGTTTCCAGTACGTAAGGTTCTTTGTGCGGACATATCACACCCATAAAATAGCAGGTTGATTTCAAGCAGTGGAATATTATCAGAATCAAGCAATGCAAATTAAAAGTTAAGAATATATAGAGAGCTGTATATGAGGGTTGAGTTTTCCTTGATCTAATCTGCTGGTGTGAAACAGTATCATAGCCACAGGATGGAAATGGATAGAAACTCTTGACACTAACATTCTTGGTTATTCGGCCAGTTTATAGTAGCCCTTTCTCTATGCAGGACATGGCAAGAGTGCAAAGATAGATTAAAAAAAATCATTGTTTAGGATCCATGATCAAATTTTTTTTAATGCTTTTGACAAGAGAGACAGAAGGAAGTATCTATTTGTGCTAAATCTATGAGTAACACCAGGCAATGTCCTATCTATCTTTAGTAATTCCATGAACACAGTGCTGAGGGGCAAAACATGCTGTCCTCCTGCTAATGAAGCTTTCAGCCCTGCGCCACAACCACACAATGACAGCTGGCAGGGGAGGGGCAGGAACTACACGCCATGAAATAAGAGGGGGTAAAAATTGATTAGCAATTTTCATTTGCGCTAAGCTAAACAAAAGAAGGCTGCTGCCCTACTCTGCATATCATCACGGGGTGGGAGAGGAGGAGGGTAGGTGGTGTTGATGGTGTTGGGGTGGGATGGGAAGTGATCTTTCAGAGCTCAAGGCATCTATTGTTTAGTTAGAGAGGATGTGGGTGTGGGGGAGCAAAGGGGGATTCAGAACGGGGAAACAAGAAGACTGGGGATGGGGAAAGATTGACAAGAGGGAAGACAGCGGGGATGTGGAGGACAGGCCAGAAGGAAAGGGGAGAAAGTGAAGGAGAGGACAGAAAGAAGGAGGGAGCGACGAGGAAGGTGGGGGAGGAGGCAGTGGGGTTAAAGAGAGTAAAAGAGAGGGGTGGGAGAACTGGAAGAGAGACAGGGAGGGAAGCACTGAAGGACAGAGTTATGGGAAAGGGTTAAAAGAATGGCGTTAGGGATGAAAGACGTGGAAAGGTGGAAGAGAAGGGGAAGGATGAGGGTGAGGGAGTTTTGTGAGCGCTGCGGAGAGACCATGAGCAAAAGGTCAAAAGACGTGAGGGAAGCCTTTGAAAGAAGACTTATTTATTTTCATTTCATTAATCCATTTGATAGGACAGAACACACACACACACACACACACACACACACACACACACACACACACACACACACACATTATCCCAGATGTAGATTGAATGTGTATTCACATCCACGGTCAGAGACTTGATTGGGAACTGCTGGTGATGTGCAATTGGGAGATGAGACAAAAAATATAGAGACAAAAAGGGAATGGAGTGGGGGAAGTCTGAAAGGACAGAGGAGGAAAGAACTGGGTGAGAAGAGTGAGTGTGGTGTCCAAGAGTTCATGACCAATTCTGAAAATTAAAGCTGGACCAGGACAGAGTCACAACACTCTCTGAAAAACAAAAGCAGGGCAAGTGGCAGGGGACAAATGACAACGCTCTCACTTTTAAGTTATTAAAGCAACTGAATACAGAGTCTGACAATGGAGAAATTTGCCAACACTGAGGAAAAAAAAAACTGCTGTACGTCTGCAGTACTGTGGCCAAGCTGTGTTGTTGTATGAGCAGTTTTCTTGAAGGGTTTTTTGGCATGACCAGGATGCATGATGGTTTATTAACAGTGACGCAAGTGCACCTTTGTGTGTGTGTTTGTACTTTCAGCAGGTTGTCATTATTTTTTTTTGCAGCTTAAACACATGCACACACACACACACACACAAAGTAATACATGCAAAAAAGGCGAGAAAAATAGCAGCTGGTAAGTGAGTGAGAGGAGGAAAAAAATCAACAACTTTTAACCAAAACACTGTACACAACTCTAAATTTAATTTTCTGCAAGATTAAGCACAATAATGACTAGCTTTATAAAAACCCATAACTAATGGCTTCCAATGAGCCAATCTATAGGCATTGATCTGCTCAGTATCTCATAGACTTGCAGTGCGAAGCCTATAAACGAAGGAGGGAAGAGGCAGAAGGAGAAAGACAAAAAGAAAGATACGGGGAAGACTGTATGGAGAAAGATGAGAGTGGAAGAGGAGAGAGGAGGAGAAGTGGGTGGTGAGAGAGAGAGAGAGACAGACAGGTGCAGCGTAAAGGGGAGGGCGAAAGGAAAGAAACAGATGAGAGGCACAAAGGGGGAGAAAAGTACAGAGAAAAGGCGAGCGCAGGGAAGGGAAGACAAAAGGGTTTGATCTTGGCTCTAAAGAACACATAGCGGTTTATTTAGCCATTTATTGCATGTCACATTAACAAAAACACTACGCCCTCAGGAACACATTGACCACATGTCCACCAGCCACTGACCTAGTGTTATTGCTCCGTCTCTTGTCTATCCCCAAAGTCCAAATCACTGGAGAAGCACCTTAAAACTTTTTTTTTCTTTGCAAGAGAACTCTAGTTTTCGGGTGCACTGTGGGAATGTGAACCCCATCTACGAAGGCTCAGACCTTGATGCAGCAGCCCGGGTCCAGCTTTGCTGCATGTCATCTCCTCTCTCTGTACCCCCCTTTCCTGTCTCCCTCAAGCTGTCTCTGTCCAATCCCGGCTGTACATCCATACAAGTACAACACAATGAATGCATTAGATGAGAGAGTCTGTCCTGAGAGTGTGTGCTGATAAATTAGTTATCATGTCTAGCCCCTATCTATGACAGCAGTCTTTTCACTCCTTTGAGTGCTCAGAACAGGAATAAACATTTTTGCCTTCAAACATGACGGAACAAAACATTGTAAGCACTAGTTTGTTTTGAGTGTAACCCAGCCTTTGCGTTTGACAGCTAGTTAGAAGCTTAGTTATTACCAAATACACACCCAAGTGTAGACACGGACACTAACCAAGCACAGTATTGTACAAATCATTGCCATATGTCACCGCTCTTTAAAATTATAATGACTATCATCTACCTAGTGTTTGCACTAATCCTGTAACAACAGCTCTGTCTTTGTGTGTGAAAAGCAGAAAGGCACAACCAAACAAGAACACACCAGCTGGCGTTAAAACAAATATGTCACAATGTCAAAATCATGGTTATATTTTTTAAAGGTTATTAGAGCAATTAGCTATCTAGTGGTATTCTACATTGCTAATCCTACACTTGACAGCTTTTTAGAGGCGCACTGACTTAGAAATAAAGGTGGTGGCATGTGAGGAGGAGGAGGTGGATGAGGGAGGGAAATGAAACAATCCTCTGCTGAGAACGCACAGAAGCTTAAATCCGGAGAGGGCTGCTTGCGTTAATCCCCATGGATTAAGCTTCTAAATACTCCTATTCAAGCCAATTAATTCATGCATATATCTGTCTCCGGCTCTTTTCGTGTCATTTAAGATGATGGAGGGCGACTTCCTGGGAAATCAGGAGGAGGGAGGCTCGATATGTACATTAATGCACACAGGCCTCTCTCTTCAGGACCATGTGGCTCCATACATCCTGACGCGGCACACACGTACACACATGCACATACACTACACTGCAGAGGTGTACATTAAGAACTTAAGGGGGAAATGATGGCAGGAGGGTGGGGATTGAGAGGGGCCTCCAAAAGTTGACTGACGTATTCTAACAGCTGAATACTAATCACGAGATCAACCTCTGAAATCTACAGGATTTCACTGGGGCTTCTGGCTGGGAGAAGCATAAAAAGGATTAGCAGTAAATACAGAGAGCTTATAGAGAACAGAGAGACATCAGTGGACAGACTCAACAACTTGAAACAAAAGGTTGTGGTAGAGAAGGAAGGGTGCTAATGATGGCAAAAGGGATCCAAGTGGCGAGTGGACTGACCCAGAATTATGTAAATTATTTTTGGTATGGCTTCCTTAGGATAGTAAAAATGGGCACAGTCATGCCAGCAAATACGGATGCAGTTTTCTAGAATTACTAGCTGATATAAACTGATGTATCTGGCTGGCAGCCACAATTCGGGTTGATACTTGTCATTGGGAGGAAGAAGGAAGAAAACAAAAGAATGAAAAATAAAAATTACGTGAAATATATAATACTGTGTTGTTTTTGTAAGTATACCAAGAGCTTAAAAGTGCAACAATACCTCTGTCCTCTTTAGGAGTAACTCTACTCGTCTGTGTTTCTATTATGGAGTGCACAAATAAAAATATGAAGGCTACAAAAGGAAAAAAAAAAGTTATCAAATTAATACTCTTGGGACATTTTTACATGAATTTCCTGTTTGCAGTGATGTCACTAATGATATGCTGTCCCTAATGACATCATCAGGGCCTGAAGTGGACTGCAGTCTGTAGTGTTTCAGAAGCCTCAAGTCTCTGATTACCAAGCTGTGTGTGTGTGTGTGCGTGCATGCGTGCGTGTACACACGGGCTGGCAGGCAGCAACCGCTGCATGGAGTATTAATAGGAACTCACATCACCCAGAAAGCTCACATCAGGCTTGCGTCTATGATCAAATTACATCCTCCAGACGACATCTAAGGCTTGAAGGTAATGCTATACAGTAATCTGATTACCAAAAAAAGTAACTAAAGTACCATCAGACTAACGTGTTTTTTTTTTAAATAAAGATTTAGAAATATGAAAATTACACAATTCTCTACATAAATAAACAACCCTCAGATGGATGACACATAGTGGACAAAAATAACGGGGCAAAGCTCAGGGCTCAAACTGCAGCTAAAAACTCAGCAGCCAGGGCTCAACCACAAGTAAATACAAGTTATACAGCCAAACAAAGAGGCACAAACATGTGAGATTAATAACATGTATCATTGGCTTCCCACTGACAGCAGATATTACTGCTGCTGGGTACAGCTGAGAGTTTGTCGAACAGTTCCCAAACCAACACCAACAACATCTGCAGAATCAGCACCTTGGAGCCTCAGAGTGCAGCCCTGACAAAACCTGTATCATATAAAATTGAACCACTGGTGAGATTAGCTGGCTGTGCTCTGGGTTTATCCATCCCTGACTCAACAATGGATTAGTCAACATGCTAAAGACAGAAGAGCTCACTGTCTGAAGATAACTGAAGGACTGACAACAACTTTACAAAGGATCTCCAGCATTGTGGGCGTTTACTAAAGCAGCAGGTCAGTACTCCTCTTTGTGCCAGTGCAATTTCTAAGGCAGGCTAGGACAACCAGCAGGTGATAATCAGCAACACAAAATAATTAAGTTACACATCAATATTCCCTCTGGGGGAATTCATGCTCTACATTGCACCCATGCTACATATTTAGGAACAGAGTAACTCTACTCCTGATGTCAGTGACGGGAAACAAATGCAAACACGGAGAAAACATACAGATTCCACAAAAGAAAGGGCCGAGCTGGCCCCTCAGTGCACATCACTGTCAATGCTTAACCTCAGAATAGTAAACACTGCCAATAAATAAATCAGTGAAAAATGCTAATAAAATATAATAAAAAATAGCATTGCTTACAAATTATTATTATTAACAATATTCTTAACAACAACAACAACAACAACAACAATAATAATAATAATAATAACATCAACAACATCAAATACCCAAGGACAGCAAAGATATGCTTACAGATTTCCATAACATCCTATTTTGTATATTAAAAATATTATATCTGTATCACATTTAAACACAACATGATCTAAGATTGTTGTCTGAAACATTAAAATTATGATAAAGATAGATATTATATAATAAAGAAATCAACAAACAAGGACTATTTTGATCCACACATTATTTATTCCCACTACAATCAATCAAAGTATTGCAAGTTTTCTTTTCTGTCTTGATCATTTAACCAGAAAAGCAGCTCATAACTATGAGTCGGTAGTACTGCTCCTCTTACCTGATGTTCTTCAACTCAGGTAACTGCTGTAAGGTGTGCTCAGTCCTCATACTGTAATAAGGTTAGACGAAAAATGAGTGTAGCTGGAAAACTCTTGTCAGATTTATACTGCAACAAGTGGTGGAAAAAAATGGGACACACATGGCAGGACACAGTAGGAGACTGACCAGCAGCATTTCAAGGGTGCAGACCTGTAGAACTCATATGAATGGAAAACATCACGCTACTTTTGCATCTCCCTTACTCTCAGTCCCATGCTCTGTCTCGCCTTATCCTCCCAATTCTCTCTTTCTTTTAACAGCCACCCTGACTCTCTTTCACTCTCATCTGACATCAGCCTCCCTGATTGGTCGACCCAGCTTGTGCACTAACCAGTGACATGCTTTAATTATTGAGCGGCTGACCTCAATTGGTTGGCTGGAACAGCTTAAAACACATTTCACCACATACAAACACACTGTGTGCACATACACAGCCAGACATTTGCACACCGCGCTCACACACTCACACAATCTCACTACATACTGCACACTTACATGCCCACCCTGGGGACAGTTTCTAAAGTCTAAATATATATACTGTGGACAACATCAACTCTGCCTGTTACTCCTCTCAGTCCATTGATGCTAAGAGCATTAGTTAAGATAAGACGCATATATTTACAATGCACTGAGATACAATATACAATGTTATACATAAAAACACGGTCCTTAAAGATCTGTCATGAACAAAACATGTTAGTCTATTAGACTACGATTGTGTGTAACCTATTTACAGTATAACCTAGCTTAAATTGCAGGAATCTGTGGAGACTAGTGTAGACAGACACAGACACCTCAGATAACAATACATAAACCAAAGAATGCTTTTCACTTATTCTCTCATACTTTGTCATAGAATTTAAATATGCGGTAGTTTCAGGGCTGCCATCGTTATTCTATAGCGTTCTTACTGCAATGTTTACTACAGAAAGAGACACTCGGTGCTGTGCTCTCTTACCACCATTTAAACAATGTAGAACATGTATGTATGGAGAGTAAGCAAATTTATACCGCTCGCACTTTCAGTTTAGTGTTTCAAACATACATGCCTTCACGAGGGGATTCATTATTATTTATAATGTGCAGTGTATTACATAACACACTGTCATATCAAACTGGTGAGTGAAGCTCTAATAACAACACAAAAAGAAGAAAAGGCATTAATAATTTATGCCGACAGACAGCAGCTCATAAGGGCTGCTAATGTGTAACATTAATGGTCATCACAGTTCATTTGGCAGCTGTGCACTGTATATAGTAGTATACAAGGCTTTCCTTTAAAGGGACAAGGAGTTGAAGTATTTGACATAATTTATGACATAACACTGGTGTTGACTGGAAACATGAGTCCTGTGATATGCCTTTTGCCTGCAAGAAAGAGAAATGATATACATCCTTTGGTATGCTATCTACAGTATGCACTTAGTATGCTATAATTTAATTTCTAAATATATCCTGGAAAGTATGATCTCTGTCACACTTGTCTCCCTACAAATGATCAAACACAGTAGTTGATACTGGACATGTGATATCCACATTGCTTCATAAGACATGATGCAACCAGGGCATTTTTAGATTAGGGTGTGATGGTATCCTATCTAGAATATTAAATGCCTTTCCACTGGTTGAGCTAAATGCGAGAGGAGAGAGTATTTTACCTGCCTGCCAACCTCATGATGTCAACCGTTTGACACTTAATGCAATAAAATGGCACACGCCTTCAGTAATGACATTCATCTCGAGAACGAGAGTGACAAGTTGACTCTCATTATATTTTGATGAGTGTAACCCAACTGGGCTCCATGGCATGCTGTGTGGCTTGTGGCCTGTGATTAGTTACAAATAGTTCAATGGGTCACACCGCTTGGCACTGATCCCGAGACCTTGCAGGGTTGGAACATCCATCCCCCAAACCACAAGCCCACTTCAAGTACAGTAGCCAAATTAGTTCAGCAGGTAAACAGTGTTTGTTTGTCTTTAAACTATCAGGCTACTGGGTGAGACAATCAGTTAGTAGTTAATTCAGTTTGTTTAGCCTTCCTTTCATGAAGGACAATAATATAGTTTTAGGTTGTACTGGGCCTAGTGTCAGAGCGCAGATTTTAACGTTGACTTGCTGGACTTTTTCTGCATAGTTACAGGTGGTTTCAGTGTTACTGAGCAAGTAAAAAACATAAGAGATAAAATAAAAACTATAACGTTTGCTTTTCCTCTGTCACCCCTCAAAAAGAACACTTAAAATGTTTAATTTTCCAGATTTCACAGACAACTAAACCAGACACATATGCATGCTAGCTCCCACTCCACACACATACACACAAAGATGAGCTCAGTCAAACAGAGCTCTCAACATGGAGCTTCATGCATGCATGCGTGTGTCTATGAAGTTTGGCACTGTGTTTCTTTGGTCCATACGGCGTTTTGTATTTGCCATAATCCCCTGTCAGCAACACTTAGGCAGGCAGACAATAGCAGAGAAGATCGGCAGCCAAAACCCCCTTCACTGTAAGCTTGGCAGGTCAGCGTGCAAGCAGCAGGTTACACACACACACACACACACACACACACACACACACACACACGCACGCGCGTGCACACACACACACACATAAATAAACAGCTCTGCACATGTACAACCATGCAACACATAGTGTACACACACACACACACACACACGCACACGCACACAGAAGACACACATGTCCCGCTGTGATGCACGTTACTCACACCGTCTCCCGGCCCTCTTCAAAGAGTTGTGGTGCAGCTCTCAAGGACACGGCTGTCTGACATCTCCTCTCTTTCTCTCTCTCCTCTCACTCTGGCATACTCTCTGTCTCTCTCCCACTCTCTCATTTGCGTCTCGGTTGCAGGACGCTGCCACAACAAATGCAAGTGTGTCGCTGCCTTTCTGCTCTCCTCTATATTCCTCCTTTTTTCTCTCTCTCTGCTTCTCTCTCCTCTCTTCTCCCGGTCTGCAGCTGAGAGGCAGAGCTCATTCTCTAAGCCATGAAGCAGGGCTTCTCTCTCTTTTTTTTTTCAAGTGCTCGTAGTATGAGAACGAGGAAGCGAGAGAAAGAGGATGGGAGGGAGAAAGAGGAGAGGAAGGAGTTCTGGGCGAACTGACCAAACTGATGTGCCACTCCAGGACACCGGCGTTCTGCAGACAGTCAGCCAGAGTACTACTGCAGGAAATATCAAACAGCTTTACTGTAAAGCCACAGAAGCTGTAGAGGCATCGCATATGTTTTATCCTCAAAAAAAGGCACAGATGGGCAGAAAAGGGAGAAAATTGGAGAATGGGAACAAAAGAAACATACTTTATCTGTTTAAACGGTTGTCTGTTAAACTTTAGAGTGAATTCAAAGAAATGTGGGTTGTCAGCCTGAACAAAAACACACAATATACAGTACATTTTGTCCTGAAAATCAGAGAATGGGAAGTAAGAAGGCCAAAAAGAATATAGATGATAGGTGAAAATGATTAAGTAAAACTCATTAAGAGAAGAGAAGAGAAGAGAAGAGAAGAGAAGAGAAGAGAAGAGAAGAGAAGAGAAGAGAAGAGAAGAGTCTTAAGACGAGAGAGGAGAAGTGGAGGGGAGGGTAGAAAAGAGGAAGTCTAAGTATTCCCCAAAGCCTTGCTGTCTTTTCTGAAAAATGGTCCCTGCTGGCCCGATCCAGAAAGAGGCAACACAAACAAACACAGAGAGCAGAAACAAACATCTATTTATGGAGGAGGGGGGTCCAGTTTCCCAACCACATTTGCTAGCAGCTTTTTTTGACAATGTTACCAATTCAGCAGTTTAAGAGTAACAACTAGAGGAGAGAAGAGGAGTCGAGAGGAGGAACAAGTAGTAGCTCCATCAATCCAATGTCCGCAGAAAAGAAGTGACAGGAGTTTCAAACTTTTTTTCTTTTCAAGTTTTAAATGAATGCACAGACTAACGCAGAGGAGTATAATCTATTAATGTTCACACACATCAGATACATTCTTATACATTAGAACAACTTGAGTATTTTCAATCCATTAGAGGTTAATGCACTTCAGTCTATATTGTCTCACACACAACAGATTACGAACGTTATAACAGCCTCAATGTTCTAATAATAATAACAATAATATTAATAATGAAGCTAAGTGAAGCTCCTATGATTCAAATTACCCATGATGTGACTATATTATCTTCCTGTTATGCAAAATTGATGCAACAATCCCACAAAAGTTACAGTCTTGTTGTTCACTTGCCCGCTTCTCTTTTAGTCTACTTTAATCCAGAGCTGCGTTGTCTTGCTGGACTAAAGAAAGGCTAAAGGCTACTAATGTGCTGATGAAGAATCAGCAATTGATTTGCTATGGAAATGTAGCACATCAGCAGTGGCTTATCACACATGGGATCAATCAGGGTAGGCAAAGCGAGAGAAGCTCATCAAAGTTATTTATTTTAAAAACTTTTCTTCATTTTATGAACCAAATGTTTTTTCTTGCCTCCGTCGATGTGGCATCAGTTGTTTCTAGTTACCTTATATTTAGTATATTTATCAAACAGCAGAAGAATACAGACTCGTTAGTGAACATTAACCACTTTACACAGAGAATTTTCCCGCAACAGCAGGTTAATGTGAAAACAGCCCTATAGTGTCAGACTTTGCACACAGATCGTTCACAGCACTGTATGGCTGTTTTTACATTAACCTTCTATGGGAGGGAAATTCTCTGTGTACACCTTAAATATGAGTTTCACTTGTGGACGTGCATGCAGGGTGCCACGATCACAATCAGTTTGCATCCAATTGTTGTCTGATGTGCAGTTTATATTGTTGATGCCCTGGGGGAAATCCGAAACTGTCAGTGCTTCAGATACACTGAGAAGGTGTCAGTGAAGATTTGCACATTCGTAGATTCTGGATGTTTAAATGAGGAAGAAGGAGTAGATGTGTTTTTTTAATTTTTGTGTTGTTTTTAAATGAAGCTGCACAACTGAACTTTGTTTGGAAGAAAAATCATATCAGAGAGAAATTATTATGTTGTTTTTCAGATGTTTCAAGGCTTTCGCAGGTCAAAGAGGAATATCAGAAAAACAGCAATTTATCAATGAAGCCGACATCAAATCTTAGACATTCCTCACTGAATAATGAATGCATTTGCAGATGATCCATCAGAAGTGATAATCAATTTTCCTATTTTATTACAATATGGAGAAATGACATATTTCTTCAGAGATAAAGTAAAGGTCGAGGAAAGGTAATGCAAAGAACAGACTGTCTTTTGAAGCCCCTTATGTCTGAAATTCAAATAACTGCATATGCAATACAAATAATTTACATTTTTGAGTCTGATTATATTTTACATTATGTTCTTAAATGGGAAAGAAGAAACGTGAATTGTAGTTGGAGAGGAGACGATATGACATAAGACTGGATGTATTAATGCCAGAGTTGTGATGGGGGGTGAGGGCGATGAGAAAAAAAAGAAACGACAAAAGAAAGGGGGGAGATGAGAAGCAGAAGATATAGGAGACAAAACAGGTGAAGGAAAGGACATGGAGGAAGATGATAAAAGCAGGGACACAGAGGAGGAGAAAGGGAAAGAGGGTGGAGGGCAAGGACAGGGGTGAAGGGTGTAACTCACTCCTGTCCCCATCACCAGCGCCCAGTCCTAATTTACCCAGAACAATCAATCAGATCAGGAGGCAGACACTGATAGAGGACTACTATGCAACAGGATCCACCACGTACACACACACACTGAGAGAGATGGAGGACTTGCATGCAACAGGATCTATTCACACACACATACTTTTATGCTGACTAGACTGAAAAAGTTTGCAGCTCATATCTGTAGCCTCTGCACTGACTTCTACCAACTAGGCTGTACTGTGTACCAAAGTCACCGCAGCTCTGTGGGGTCACAGCGAGAGGTCAGGGCCCATGAGACAGAACGAGCACAGAGGGAACAGAACAGGAGTGAGAGAGCAAGAGGGTGAGGGAGAAAGGAGGGAGAGGGAGGAGAACAACGGCCAACAATAGGAAGAGAGAGAGAGAGAGGGAGAGACAGAGAAAAGAGCACAGTGCAAAAAAACAGAGGACAGAAACAGCAATGAACAAGAGGACAAAGTGATCGCGCCCTGCCACGCTCTCAGCGAAAGATGAATGCAGCAGCACAGAGCGAAAGAATAAAAAGAGAAGCGAGGAAACAAAGTGGCGGACTGACGCCAGCTCAGGTACAGAAGACACCGGTGTTGTAAAACAAACACACACAGATGAGAAGAGCGGTGTGAACACAGAAGTTTGTTGACTGACGCTTTGATACCTGACGCTCCTGGCCTTCTGTCTGTCTGCCGCTGAGGGTGACACTTGAGCATAAACTCTCAAATAAATTAAGATACACACATTTCATTTTTTGTGATGTAGCAGACGTAGCAAGACGTTGTTGACGTTTTGAAAAAGAAAAAAAAAAGTCACTCTGGCCAAAAAGGCTTGGACTTGGCTGCATTTATCCACAGATAAATAGTTGTACTATTAAATTCTTTCCTCCATTATGACAGATTATTCAGATTTGTGCGGTATTTGTTTATTTCGGCGGGATGCGTGTTTACGAGTTGCCTTTAGCAAGATCAAATCATCACAAATCAAAGACGTCCCATGAGCCTGTGGTTATGGAAGAACCTCTTCCAACTAGGCCACACTGTGACATTAATATTTGTTCTGTAAGCAACCTTTTTCTGGGTAGAGGACTAATGAATTACCTCCAAATATATTTAGAAGAGGAAATTATTGTTACGATATGGACTGGAAAATGGAAAAAAAAACCCTGTTCGTTCATCATCATCATCACATTACGTTTTATATAATTTTAAGTGTTAATGAGTAGTCTTTTTAAAAAATGAAAAGCACATCTGCTTTATCACCGATGCATGTGTAGAGTAAAAATGTACTTTTGGACGTTTTTCATGAGTTTGTCGAGCTATACAATCACAACAGTGATTACCATGCGTCATATTATCTCTACTCCCTGGTGCTAATATAATGTAGTGGCCTAGAGAATATATTTCTACAGCGACCAGCATCATGAATCTTGACCCCATAAAATCAAGCTGATTGAATTTATGACTAATTTATTTGACTTAAGACTAATTGGAGCAATGCTTTATTTATCCTGTAAATTATCCCAAAGCGCCTCTCTGTTTGTGTGCGTGCATGATAGAAACAGACAGAGAGTGAGGGGGGGAGAGGCGACATGTGAGATCTACACTATCTATTTTAGATGATGACACATTTAATTTAGGCCCTGCAAAAAGAAATTAAAAAGCATAGCTGTTATTAATGAAGATGGAGCATAATGAGAGAGGGCTACACAATGAGACACACAAACTCGCACAAACACACACAAGCGCGCTCGCACGCTCCCGCAGCACAAGTTTCCGGGAGACATTTTCCTCACACTGAACTTAACTTTATAACAGCAGCCAGATTTTTTTCTTAAAATACTTGGTGCATCTGATTTCAGCGTCACACTTAATGTAAGATCATTTAAAAGAGATGGGCATTAAGCATTAAATGGTTTAAATGACAGCGATTACACAAATATTTTAAGCTCTTGAATTGGCAGTTCAGAAAAAATAACAAAATCTTTGTCATAGTCTTTATGTTTTCTGATCACACTAATGCTTTTTGTGTTTAAGTTGTCATTCAGTGTAGCACAGACTAGTTTTCTTTCATCTTTAGAGTACTCCTGTGTCAAATACACACATTCGATGCTCCGAGAGCTGATTTTCTACTGGAAAATCTCTAAGCACAAGGAACCTCTACAGATCGCATCATGTAAGATTTGAATAAAAGCTAAAGCAAACCTGAGCTTACAAGGTTTCTATGTTGCAGTGATGCGAGAACTCAAAGTCATGTTTCCCTCAGCACTGTCGAAGTCATTGAGGTTGCAAATTGACTGAAGAGAAAAACAGGCTGTGGTCTTAGTCTTCCCTTAATTTTGTTACAGGTTTGCCAATCTCATGCCATTAAATGTATAGCCTGCATAGCACTTCTATTGATTAACAAATGACAACGGCGTCAATGTGTCGCAATGTGCACTTGAGGTCAGGGACTTATTGCCTTATTTCAATTCTTTCTTTTCTCCCTCGCTCTTGATCTCTCTCTCCCCCTTTCTAGCTTTCCCTTGCTGTCTTCCCTCCCTCCCTCTAAATAGATATTGAAGTTTTCTATTTAAGGCAGATGCTGTTTAACTTCCTTGGGGTGGGAAGTGAAAGGCAGGCAGAGGGCCATCCATCTCGCTATCCACCTGCTGACATCTTTAAACGCTATCGACACCCACTGCCAGCATTAACATGCAAAACCGCGCAGCATGTTTGATTTCATTAGCTTATTGTGCGCAGGGTTTTCTCTTGTCCTGACGGTGGGATTCTGCCTGCAAATATTGGACTGGATGCAGAATTGGCAAATTTTCCCACTTGTCAGAGAAATGCCATTCCTGCACCGTGCTAGTTAAGTTACAACTCTGCATTAATACATGAATTGTTTTTGGTTTTCCCTAAGAAGAACCATAAAAGATGTGGTGTGAGTGATTTAATTGGGGTGGTATAGACGATCAGCAATCTGTTGATATGCGCCAGTGCCATGGGGAAAAAAATGGAATGAATGACCTCTGTTTTTATAGAAAGAGTTGAAAAGTAATGATGGAGTGTGACCATCGTTTTAAACCATGGTTAAAATAGTAATATGGGGGGTGCGATCAGCTGACAGGCCTTCACAACTCTTAACAGGGAAATATCATCAGCTAAACACAACATAACTTGACATATATTGCCAAGTAGTTCCATGTCTTTGAATGAATTGAGGCCAAGCCCAATGTCTTTTTGTGGCGGCATTTTTCCCCCTTCCTCCATTTAGTTTTCACTAATGTCTGACTAAAGTTTTTCTTCTGCTGAATCCAAAGAGCTAACATTGTTTTACATCAGTGCACTGCTGTCTAACAGTGGTTACATCAGTATATTCTGTAATTTTGCATGTACAGTTCAAGTGGTAACCACCATGGCTGGGAAGTGAAGTCAAAGCGACCTTACCAAAAACTGTAATTCCTCGAGCGGCCACTTGAGGCTGACTACAGAACATTTCAACCTCCGTAAACGGCCATATAAAAATGACCTGGTTTTGGTCTCCGTTCGTGACAACTGTACTGAGTTTATATATTTCTAACTCACCCATTCATTCATATTATGGCTTGAAATTATGCATAATTAACAGAGCTTTGTCGCTTTGAGTGGCAGGTGGGAGACGTTACAGATTGCTTGTTTGAGCACCTAGGCATCACTCGGCACACCTTAGGTCCGGCGATTTTTATATAAGAGGCAGGACAGGCTAAAGTCCTTTACATAATACTGCATCATCCAAGAAAAAATATATCACAATGAGGAGAAGTGAAGTACAATTCTACTTTCTGTTTAGTCAGTATAATATGACTATTTCACAAACATTAACAAATGTATATATTCTCACTGTATTGAATTGTTTACTTAGTCATTTTAACACTTCTTCATTTTAACTTCTGACATGAATCTCTAAAGAAATGAAGGATTGAGTAGTATTTGAGTATTAAGTGCCACATAATAAAATAAGGCTACTTTCATTTTTCAATAAAAATTGGGAAGAGGAGTGAGCATTGATAATAAGATTATGCTGACAAAAATGTTTTTGAATCTCACTTTTTTGCAGAAACGGATAGCAAAAAAGCTGTTGCTCATCTCGGTGAAGCATGTATCAACACATTAAACCATAAACCATATTTTACTGCTTCCATGTCTTACTTATGTCTTAGGTACCTGTGATTAAAACAATAAGCCTCTCTCTCTCGCTGTCTCTCTCGCTCTCTCTCTCAAACACATACACACATGCGCGCACACACACACTCTGCACAGAGATAGACACTGTAGGCTGGGAGGCAGAGTACTGTATCTTTGCTGCCACCTAATGCAGATATCACACACGCCGTCTCCCGGCACCAGGAGGCTTTACTGCTACTTTGTCTCCAGCTCAGGCTTTCGGTTTCTTTAATCCTGTCGTGTGGGGTTTCAAACACACTCACAGGTCCCGGGCTCTTCAGCACTGCGGAAGGCCTTAGGTGGCGTGGGATTTTTGTGGTTTCCAGGGATGGCAGCGTGTGAGGCATTTGTGATATGCTAATTTAATCATTTTTGTCCACTCCTCCCCTTCCTTCTTTCCATTTTGTACCTATCAATCTAATCACTTCATCGGGATTCCTGGAGCAGGTGGAGAGAGAGGTGGGGTAGAGGCAGAGAGAAACAAATATATAGATAGAGGAAAAGAGAGAGAGGAGTCTCTGGCTGTGCAAATACCACAGCAACCCTTTCATCTATGAGCGCACGCAGCCTCCATCTAACAACCCCCTCACACATGCTCACACGCACACACACACCTCCTGAAAGCTTTTAATTTTAGTGATGGTTCACTTTAATTATTATGAAAATTAAATCAAATGTAATCGGAGGATTAATGCGACCGATGAGATAATTCAGCCGCATGGTGATGAGAGCAGGGTGGATCGTCTATAAATCTCCACCAAAATGCTCAGGAGGAGGCAGGCAGGAGGCATCTCTGTTTGCTCCGCAAGCAGGGATGCAGTGGGGTGTAAAGTTAGGTTATCCTCTTATCCTGTTTAAACATCAGTTTACCCATTTTTCCTTGGCTGACAGAAATATTTTTGACGCAAATTAACAGGAACGACTTAATTAAATCAGAGATACACGCCTGAAAAAGACATTTTATTCAGCAGATTTGTTTACAGGCTGGCAGATTTGTTACCTTACTTGTTAACAGTTACAGCAATTTTTTTAAGTTTGCTTTAGAACGAAAAAGACGAGGTGGTAATTCATGGGGAGCACGTTTCCTGTTAAAACACCTGTTAACTACATAAGTCTGCCTCAACTGATCCTGAACTTACAGCAAAAACACAGAGAAAGAACACAAATGTGTGCATGCCTCTTCCCAACGCAGGGTCAATCAGTATTGAGGAAATCGAGAACATTGATAGAGACCTTGAGGATTTCAGAGTCACCAGAGTTTTGTATTTGATATAATTTGGATTTTTGTAATATGGCAAGCTACACAGGTTACAAGCTGAAGGCCCTCAGATGGGAGATGTAATGTGGTGAAAGGTATAAAAACGGCACGCATAAAGTCAGGTATATTGGTCACTTTTTATATGATTATTTGCTAAACCAAAGTTTGAAATGTACTTTTTTCCCCCCCTCAAAGTCCCATTTTCTTGTGTCCATTCCTTCCATCCACCCATCCTTCTTCTTAATGTCTCTCATTTGCCCTCATTTTATGTCCCTCTCCTTCTTTTACTCCATCTCTGATCTTTCCTTTGTTGCCTCTCTCCACACCCTCACTACTTCACCCATTTCCCTTCCTCCTCACCTCCTTCTCTCCCTCCCTTAATCACAGAGTGTGAGGGAATTGATAACCGTCTATTACCATATGTTGCTCCATGATTAATGTTCTCCGGTCTTTCTCGTTGTTTCTCATTCATAGCTCATGTCATGGCCCATAAACTAATACCTAAAAGAGATCTGCCAGATGATTTCCACTCTAAAAAAGGAGGGCAAGAGAAAGAGACACTCACAGGGAAAGATACTGATACTTAAGTCTAGTAAAGGGCATGAGGAGAGGGGCTGTTAGCAGCACTGTAGGAAAGTCAAAGATGAAACAAGGGGAAGAGAAAGAGTTCTTCGTGCTCTGGCACTGATTGAAATATTTAGTTCCATTTTGTCTGGCAGAGCAGGTGTCAGCGTTATGCCAAATGGAGTTATTAAGGGCATAAATCTGAAGCAAGAGCTGATTTGTTGCACCTATCATGGCATATTTATTAGGTACCACCATTCTGTTATGAATCTATTGATAACAAGTGACATGTATTGTGATATTGGGATGAGGGAGAAGCTTCCATCAAGGAGCACTGCATGGAAAGGTTACCAATACCCTGTTAGCATGGGTATGAAGTTACATTTTATGTAATTAAGTGTTTGTTGTTAATGCTCATTTTCCCACCCAATAAGGAGCAATTCACATTAAAGCACACACATAAATACATTTGACCATTTTCTGGTCCTTTCCTTTACTTAGGACTGTACCTTGCTGTTTAAAAATGCTAAAATCAAACACATTTAAAAATGTCCAAATGAGCTGTGTGAACTAAAGGAAAATGAAGCTGTGTGTGTGTGTGTGTGTGTGTTGGGGGGTGCAGCTAAGGGACAGTATATTTTAGCTTAGTAAACTCTGGCAAGCTCCGGTCAGTTTCCAGATGGCACACACTTAAACAAATGAACAAACACACAAAACAGAGATTTGAAAAATGGTGGGTCTCGACCCAAATTTGGCAAAGATAGAAACAGGGTGGCCTATGGTGATACAAAAACAAAACTCAAGTTTTTGTGGGTCTAATCAGAAGTCCTCTGGTCCTCAAACTAAATCTACACGTGTGACGCTTCCTATGCCCCTCACACACACAGAAAGTACAGATTAAACAAACCCGTTTCCTGCCTTTTCATTCCTGTCTTTACTGAAGGATGCATTTTCACCACTGTCTTTCTATCCTCGTTCAGTCTTCTACCTCATGCATACAGACATTCACGCACACACACAATGTACTAAATACAAAGTGACATACTATCACAGGAATGTGAATGCATAATTGATAAGGTCATACATTTTATGTTTGTTCTTGCTGACCATTACACTCTGGACAGTCAGGTGCAATATTCATCTGCACTAGAGATTCGTGCAGCTAAACAGACGACAGAAAGAAAATTTTGACATGTCACTGTAAGCTCAAATAATAATTTATTGATTTATTATTAATATGTATTATTTGTGTGTGTGTTTGGGCTTGAGTCAGGTGGTGGAGAGAAACCAGGGAAGTGTTGCAGTTAAAAGGAAATGCCAGCTTCTACAAGTCGGCATATATTTTTCTTGTGCTATAATATAGTTTTATCTATTCAAGAGACTGTAGTTTTTCTTTCGTTGTTTCCAGATCAAAAAAAAAAAAAAAAAAATGAGATTAACTGTCACGACACAGAAATGCATGCTTCATTTACCTTCCTTGACTTTTGCAGAAGCCTCTTCAAGTGTAATGGTCTTATGAGAAATTCCTTCAGCTGTCCCACAGGAAAAGCTTAACATTCAGATTGCACTCAGTCATGTCATTGGGAATTAGAGTCCATCTGATAGGTTGCCTTGCTAGGATTCTTCAATCGGAATTCCCAATGGGCTCTTTGCATGATTCAAATAAAGCAGTTGTTCACATGCCATCATTTTGTAAACCGGGGCTGCTTCATTTTTCATTTCTCAGAAATATTTGGCTCAAATTCTACTTTGCATCGCGCTCTGGTTTTCAGTTTAAATGAGCGAGTGAATTTCCCAACAGAGCGCTTTCCTCTTGTGGTTTCCCAGAGGGTTAGAGTGAAATTCAATCACTGAAGACAATCGGGGTGTAATTAAGCTACTTCTAATTTAACTGTCGGTCAGGAAATGATAATAATATTAGCCTTTACTTACAAGAGAACTCAATTAAAAAAAAAAAAAAAACGAGCCAGCGACATTAGCCAACTATGAGACGCTAAGAGGGGTAGCCAAAATGGAAAGAGATGGGAAGAGCAGTGAATGACAAAGAAACAAACTGAGCAGAAGAATGTGCAGTAACGAACTCTAAACGGAGAAAAAACAAGGAGCAAAAGACAGGAAATGTGAGGAAGGAAAAATGTGTGAGTCAAGTGTGCATAATAATGTACACAGGACTCAAGTCTATATTTAAATTGCGCCATTGAGCTGCTTGTTGAAAACAGAAGCAGCTGAGTTGAATTGCCTACATGTACCAGTGAAAGGCCATGCATACATTATTCTGGAGTTGAGATAATTTGTCGACAATTAGCCAGAACAGGGTATAGTGAGAGGCTGATTACCATGTTGGTACAAGTCAGCCACAGGAATAGAGACACAGGGGCTTTGAAACTGACATGAATTCAACATTGCACAGACTCTGTCATATTTTCGTTTTCCTCATTCCATGTCTTGTTTTTTTCTGCGCTGTTCTTTAAGCCCGAATTAATATTCATGCAAATGCAAATGATGAATATGGATGTGCAGACAAACTGACTTGTTTCAGTGACGATAACAAGACAAAAAGAGGGAACAGAGAACACAGTCTCTTGAGGAACAACGTGTGTGGATTTCTAGTTCAATTTTCTGTTGCTTTTTTCAGTCGGGGAAACCCAGTATATGTAGTCCCTGCAGTATACTCTTTTTGTGCTAAAAAACATATCAGAGAGCACGCCGGATTTTAATATTTTGTAACAATCATTTTGGTACCAGAGAGAGTTCATTTTAATTGTGTCTAAGGTGCCTGTATTGCTCAGTGTGTCACAGCGTGGCTTTTATTCAGATCAAATATTACATTTTTCAAATCTTTAAAAGAACATTTATTCTTATCAGCTGATTTTGGGAAGTAAACCTCGCAAGATTTGAAAACAAATCCAGCTTCTCTAATGTAGTTACTCTGCCTCTGTGGATAAATAACAACAACAACAAAATTCATACATGATCAATGTTGGTAGAGGTTCAAACAATAAGCAAACACATCTTTCAACATGACTTAACCATGTGTTTTCAAGCATAATTAAATGTCAATGGCTTAGCCGAGCAGTCCGCAGCAGACTCTTCAAATCAAATGTGATCAATGCAAATGATCCTTTAACAACAGCCGACAACGGTGTCCAAGAGTCAAGAGGAGGAAACCATAAATTAACCTTTCTGTGGCCAAGTGCTCAGCAGCACCAGCAGGTGGGAGTTTGCACAAAGATGGATGACCAAACAGAACCACAAATCTTCTGAGAGGTCTTGTGAAGCCGCGAAAACTAAAGCTAATTCCCAAAAGACAGCACAAGAACGTGTGTTGAAGCATGACTTAAAAGTGTAGTGCAGGCCTAACAGAGTAAATTAAATAGACAAATACAAAGTAGAGATGTTATGATATCATTTTTCCCTGACATATGACCAATAGAAGTGTGATAACATTTGTATTAATGATAGCTGTATACAGCTATCAGTCATTGTTGTGTGGCCTGGCTTGGGTTAAAAACATGAAGAAACACATACAGAAATTGCTGACCTTTAGTTAGCTTTGGCTAATTTCTGTAAATCAACTCTCTTCTAGGGTTTGAGTGAGAATATCGGTTAAGTGAATTGGAATCAGATCAGGGTTGTATCATGGTTTCGCCATTTTTGGGGAAAAGAAAGGAACGGAGCACTGCCCCCCATTTTGGTGCTAAAAGGATAATACGATATCAGATCAGCATAGACATCCTCACTTGCTGATGCTCAATCCTGCATTTTAGGCAGCATTGGAGGCCCTTCAGATATTACATAAAGATGAAACTGCACAATAGCAATAATAAAACATAGTTTGGCTGTCTGGATCTATCCTCATTTTGATAAATGACATTGCAGGTTTTTGTCCATACGTGACTCTTTCAGTGTACATCACAACGCAAATACATTAGACTATATACAAATGATCACTTTCCAGATCCACTTCTTCTAACTTGTTCTGTCTACCTCATTCTGTGTCCATCAGCATCTCCTCAGAAGTATCTAAACAAAATACAACAGTGCATCATATATGATTTATTCCAGAAGCTGGTTCAGAATATTAATTCAATTTTCCTCCTTTCTAGAATCAAGTGATCACATATTTTCTGGTGCACTTTGAGCAGAGAAGATATAACACCAATGTGAAAGCAAACCTCCTGAGAAAAACAATCCCATCTATCCCACCATGCATCTCTTCACCTTTCCCTTCTCTTTGGACGGCAGGCAGCGTTTGAAGCCTTATCGCTTTCTCAGCTGTTTCATGTCTGCCAGATGAAGGCTTTTAATGTCGGAGCAAAAGGTAGCGTCTGAATAATTACTAGGGCGCCAAGCTGAGAACGCAAATTACTGCACACAGCAACAGATGTGTGATATGCACACACACACACACCCCGACAGAGCTCCACAAACATGACACACATGTGGCCGTTCGCACACGCACAAACATGTAATCATGCACAACTATGCTAGCCCGTCTTTGTCTCAGGCTCACAGATATGCAGACACGCAGACTTTCACACACACAGATACACAAATACGCATGTGGCAGTACCTCCGTGGCTTTAGTGCAATAGAGAAATGAAATCAAAATATGCAAGTTTGAAAAAGTTAATCAACAGCTAACATGTTTGGTAATACAGCTGAATCTGCAGGGCTAGTGCTAAAGGCTAAAAACACTGACCTGTAGTTGCTTTCAAGAATGACGCCTGGATAGAGTTGGGTGTAATAAAGTCTTTTTACATAATGTTCTGTTCATCCTAAACGCCTTTATATCACTGAAACTAAGTTACAATTTATAACTATCCTGTGGATCCAGTCTTAGTCCTCAGGCTACCACTGCTTGTTGTGTTGATTTGACTCTCCTACTGCAGGCAGACACTTTCTCACATTTGAACTTAGTAGGTTGCTTTTATTATTATTATTTGGGCCATCTTGTAAAGTCAGTAAATTCACATGTAATCTGTCAGGAGAGGTCAGGAGGTCAGGACAGGAGAGAGTGGGGACCATTCAACAATGGGGGAGGAGTTCACCAACCTGTCTCTAGGCCGGCTTCTCATGGTTCTGGCTCCGTGAAAAGGATGTTCCAGAAGTACCCGATGGTAAGATCCACCTGTCCCTTCACAGTCACATCATCACACCACGCCTCTTGTTTCTATGTTCTCCAGGAGACAGAGAAGGTGTCAGGACAGACAACACCAGTGATCAAACATCTGATCAGCATGGATTGGGTTCATTGGGGGGTGGACTGGATTCCAATTACCTAAGGTGTCAGTGAAAATCCCCCCAAAAGCTCTGTCCTACTCCACGAGGATCGTCCTCCTGACCAGCTGCCGTGGCACCTGGTGGTGTCAGGCAAAGAAAACCAAAAAGCCACATCACACCATGATTGGAAACCTAGACAGATTGGTTATTGTCATGTTTTAGAGATGCTACTATTTGCACCAGTGTTTAACTAACTCTTTCAAATTAGGTGTTTTATTTTGAATTGACCATCTCCAGTGTCCAACCCGGATTTAAAAACAGTCAGAGCTCTGCCTGGGGATCAGAGTCTGACTAAGAGATGACCACCACAGGAATATAGCCAGGAAACAACTCATGAAGTGTTTTAAATGTGAAGAGTAACATCTTTAAATGAACTCTAAAACTGGCAGGACAGAGTTTTTCCGTGAAGAGCAGTTTCATTCTTATTCTGTACTCCATTTCAGAAGTAATATTGTACTTTTTACTACATTTGTCAGACATTTGTAAGTGGTGGAGTAGGCAGGATTGGGAGGAATCCAAGTTGGCTGGTAACCTTTCGAGCTCATTTTTGTGGGCCGACTGACTGAGGAGATAGAGCTGTGTGCTCACAGGCTCTCCGTCTTCAAGTCAAGTTCAAGTCTGAAGGAGAGGGGTGCAAAGAGCAGCCCAGTGAGCTGGGAAAGGGGGAACGATGTTGAGCTCAGCTGAACATCAGCCCAAGAAATGCAATTTTATTTCATTTATTTAGTAGAGCTGTTGACTCATTGGACATATGAAAAGGAATTTCAGTTTTGCAAATCATATAAAATAGCAAACAGATTGTCTGCCACTGACAACATATTCGAGTCACTGTATATTGGTATGTGGAGGTCTTGAGTTGAACTTTTTTACCTGCTCAACACCAGAGCCTCTCTTCTCCTGGTCCATTGAAAGGGTGAGTGCATTTAAAATACTGAAATGACTGAATTTGCACCCATTCCTTTTAAATCAAGCTCTAAATGTTTCTAAAGGGTTCTCTTGTTTGCATAGACAATCTGCGAACACATAACACGGTGTAAAAAACGTATCTGTGTTACGTTTCTGTGCAAACAAAATGTTACGTTGGATATCACCCGGTGTGTGTGCCAGCTGCGGTACTGTTTATTGGTGGTACCTTTAATCTGGATGACAGACAGTCAGCGATACTCCTTGCCATTTACCTAAGAGTCTGCTCATTCATCTGCCAGCTCTCTCTCTTGTCTACCTCACATATACACACTTTCATTCTGTCTTTTTCATTCTCTGAGTGTCAATTAATCTTCCTCTCTTTATCTATCCAGGTTGTTCTCCCCCTTTTCTCTCTCACGCACATTCAGCGCCGTTCTCTCCCGCCCTCCGCTCGTTGTGCTGTTGCCAGCGTAGTTAAGGTGATGGCTTGACAGACAGCGCTTTAGGGTGACGCCTGTTTGCCTTGTGTTTTATGGCATCAGTATTGTGAAGAAGGCATTAAGCATCTGTCGCCGTCATTAACCGGCCAGCACACTCAGTCTGTTATGAGATGCAGATGAATGACTTGAAGGAAATCCAAATGTTCACATTCTGTCATTCCCTCCTCGGAGCATTTTATTGGATTTTCTAATTACACTCTATCATTTTGTTTTCTTTCTTTTTTTTCTGTCGCTGGATACACAACAGCTGTCAAAATCTCACAGCTGACTTCTAACTGTGATTATTAACAGTTACATTACTACACGGTTTTAAGCTGTATTATGAAAAAATACACAGGAAAGATGATTTACCACTTGTCTCACCACACCACAAATCAGATGTACTACTCTAAGCTGGACAATGTGACCGCTGTTTGGGGTTAAATGCCTTGCTAAAGGGCACCTCAGTGGTGGTGATTGGAGAGGGAGTGGGGGCAGTGTTGCTCTCTCACTTACACACCCATATTTTTTATCTGCCGGTCCAGGATCAAAACAGTGTCATGAGCTCACCTCTTTAATCTTGGGGTCAACGCAGCCCCTGCTTTTATTTGAGAGACAAAATATATTCGAACGAGGTCCACGGTGCTCGACTTGACTTTTCCCACATATATTTGACTTTTGGTAGAAAAAACCTGAAATGTCAAGGTGGATTTTCTATTTTAAATTTAAGATGCATTTATCTATGTAAAATCTCTCATATCAAAGTTGTACTGTATCTGTGTGCCTGTATATATGCTTCCTCTTCTGGCCATCCAACATCTTCTCGTATATCTGCCTCTGCACGTGTGTGCCTAATCTAATGCCCCAGGCAAAGCCCCCACTGGGACATCATGGTCAGACAGACTTATTCAACAACACAAATAAAAATCAATAAACAATCTGAAGTTTTCACCCTAAACGCTGCTTCTTTTTTTTAAGCTCTGTTTTTTCAATGAATATACAACATGGTCAGGACCTCAGCAGCGTAGACAGGTCCTGTCCCTGGGAGAGATTAGATAGTGTCTCTGAAACAAGAAGAAAACTGAGGGAGAAAGGAGAAGAGCAGAGGAGAAAGGAGCTCCTGCGTGAGTTGAGCAGTGACACTGTGGGACCAAGACGAATGAATACAACAAAATGTGCAGAAAAAGATTCTGAGGGGTTGGACGGCAACTGGGCAATTTGTTGATGCCGAGCAATTAAGCATCTAAAATGAGTCAATGTGCTCAGTCAGCAGAAAAAGAGCAGACTGGTGCAGTATGAATCAGAAAGAACACATTAGAAAAGTAATCGTCTAACAAATAGCAGTAAACTGATTAAACAAATGTAATCGCATCGTAAAACAAAGAAATTATTTCACTATTTCACTCGATCAACATAAGTCTAACTCATCATTGTTTCATTTTCTTAGTGATTTATTTGTTAAATCAACATTTATGTTATTATTTGTAAGCGTTGCAGTCATTTTTTTTTTTTAAAAAAAGGTCTGCAATACACAGGCTGTTCACACAGCCAATTTGTGTGCACATCACACACACACACATACACACACACAAAATTACACCCTCAAGCATGCGTGTGTGTGTGCGTATGTGTGTGTTCATGCATGCAGGTTTATGTGTGAGTGTGTTTGGGAAGGACCACTTTGCCAAGAGCACTAATTAGAGGTCAGTTCAGTTTGGGTAGATTCTGTTCTCACCCTCTATTCCACTGCCAGGTCACCACTAGGCTCCTACCCTCTGTGTGTGTGTGTGTGTGTGTGTGTGTGTACGCCTTTAAGCCCATATGTGGCAGAGAGAGAGGTGAAGGCTGGTAGGTCTCGGGGCCAGACCAGGCAGCCAGTCAACCCAGTGAGGAGGGCTCCGTCATGGGATGCGGCCGCTGGCTGGCTTGCCTCCCTGGCCTGGATCTATGAATCTCTGTCTGTAGGCCCTACAGGTCATGGGCCCATATACGTCTGTAAGGCTACTGTCACATCAGATAATAGCAGACAATCTTGTGTTTTTCTATATCGCGTTCTCTGCGGCTCACTTACTCCGTCTGCCTCTACCTCCAGTTCTCTATGATCTTCGCAAGAGATTTATAGTTCTTACATTTTGGTGAAACTTATATGAAACAGCAAAAGTAAAGCAAATAACACAGCAGTTATATGTTATATATATTATATCTATTTGTTTCATGATTTAAAGGTTTGATTTTAATTTTTAAAGGTACTAATTTATACAGTGTGCAACACAGCTTTCATTTTGTCCGTCTCATGCCATTATATGTTAAAAAAAAAAAAAAAAAAGCTGAAACACTGTCGAGACATACGATACACTTCAGAAACAAGCACCCGCAGAGCAACACTGCAGTATATGAAGATGCATATCTGTCTGTCACTACGTGAAAGACAGCCACCAAACATGGCAAGGGGGAGGAGAAGAGAGAAAAGAGCAGAGCGGGGCATCTGTGTCTCGCCAGAGGGAGTGTCAGACATACGTACTGTGTGTGTGTGTGTGTGTGTGTGTTTGTGTGTGTGTGTTTCTGAGGTTTATTGAATGCCAGAGATAACCGATATGAACTCAGGATTGGAAGACAAGGCGGATGAGAACAGTGCAGTATAGTGTGCGTGTGTGTGTGTGAGAGGTAAATGCTAGAGTACTTAAGCTTGTCTGATGGTATTACATGTTCATGAGTGTAATTGTCATTGAGGGTATTGGTTTCTGAGGCACAAGCCAGTGAGGTACATATTTGTAAGGATGTAGGAACCATGTTCACACAGAGACCTAATAGCCCTCACCTCTGCCATATATAGGCGTACACACACACACACACACCAGATGAGCATTGTTGGTCCTGGATATTTTAGTGACACGGGAATCCAAATAGCTTTCAAATAAAATCAGAGATAATTAATGTGTTTGTGTTCGGGAGAAGTCTTTTCTCGGTCTGTCTGTCTCTCTCTTGTCTGACTGCCTTTCCTCTCTCTCTTTCTCTCTTTCCCTCTGTCCATCAAAGCAACCTAAACCTCCTTTAGCCACGCTGGGTCACTGAAGGCTGAAATCTATACCAAACTACCGGATGGACCAGAGACGCGTGTGTGCACGTACACACACAGACATACCCATACACAACTTAGAAGACAACAGATACTCACCTCATCTTCTGCCAGGGAGAGACAGACATAGAATAGGAGACAGAGGACAGACAGCTGGAGAGATGGAAAAAACATAACAGAGATAAACACAAAGACAGAGAGAGAAAGAGAAAGAATAGAGAGACAAAGGGAGAGCAAGAGGAGGCTGCAGGTTCACGGTCCCAGAATAGACCAGACTGACAGGATTCAACCACAATGCTGGTGCAGGGTTACCGTGGCAATTTATGAGTGCAACTGAGATATTAATTGTGTCACTCACTCGCACACAAATGCCTACACACGCACTCACACAACGTACACATGTGAACACTTTAGATATGATCATGGTACATCCACACTCTTGACAACGTTGAGCTGATCCAGCGATGAGCGCGATTTGGACGGTGTGTTGTGATGTTGACCCAAATTCTGCCGTAGAGGTGTCACTCCCAGCATATTTTCAATATTTTGACTGACTGACAACTGCTCAGTGTGGCATGTACAGATCACAGATCAGACTGGGTGTCTCTTCTGTAAAAAGAGAGTCCACTGAAGCTTTGACCGTCACCAGAAGCATATTTATGGCCCTTTTACAGACAGTCGATGTGTGGGTTCCTGTGTTCTCTGTTATGAGAGATTCTCCTCTGTGTGTGTGTGTGTGCAGATAGCCATAGCCCAGTTGTTACTGTCACTGTTTGTCAGACCTAAATATCTTGCTCTCTGAATATAGGACAGTTATCTGCCGGCCCATGTGTTGTGTTACTGCCACTGCAGCGGAATAAAACGCTAACACTACCTGCAGGTATGTGTGGGAGGCACCGACTGGGGTCAGCCAATGTTCCACTATTTATACTTGGCATAGGGTCAGTGCATGAAATAGATCTTTGGACTCTTGCCTATTATGTCACAGTTTGGGTGGGGAGAGAGAATTTGGCTGAACTGAACCTTCAAATCCAAAGAGACACATGCGTGCTAATTACTACATAGTCCAGAGATCAAACAAGTTAATAAGGATTTGAAAGTTACTTACTGAAGAATGGCAATATATGTATCAGTTATGTTTATGATGTCCGCTGCATGACCTGATGTCTTTTGGCTCAGTGTCAGTATTAACCAGGAGTCAAATCGGTACCATCACAAATCAGTACTGCATTCTACTGTCAAAGTTTAACTAGCACACATTTGGCTGACGTGTTTATGGTAACAAACTCTCTAACTGTCTTCAGTAAGATTCCTAGAAAAGGAACTTACTTTCGCCCGCACACTCTTTGCAAGCAAATTCTGATTTAGTCCATTCCTTGAGATAAAATGACGTACTCTGAATGAACATACACTTACACAGTCTAAGACTAGATTATAAAACAAACTCCAAAACAAGTTTTTCTGAAGCTCACTTTGGTCTTTGATCTTCCAATTGACTTACAGTCTAACCCTCCTCGGTAAAGTTGTATGAAGTTGTAAAACTATTAGTAGCTGCTGAATCCGTGTGCAGCAACCAGTGTCATACAGAGAGAAGGCGGTTGGACATTTTAACTTTTTAATAGTAATGGGCTATGATATTTTCCTTATAAAAGTGTGTGCGTGTGTGAGTGAGTGAGTGAGTGAGTGAGAGAGAGACACAGAGAGAGAGAGAGAGAGAGAGAGGGTGGATCCATGTGACGGATGGGGTTGTGAGGAAACGTAATGACACACTCCAGTGGTCCAGAGAAGGGCAGAAGCGCCGTCTCATTGATAACTGGATAATTATGTACTCTGTCATCATGTTATTGTGTGCATGCATGTACATTTTATTTTTTGAGCGCACGCTTGCATAACTAGACGTTAATCCGTACTATCCTGATGACATTCTTCACATCTAAATGGCTCTACGTGTACGTGTATGCTATATCTGCTAATTAACAAGTATACTGTATGCATTTGACCTTTGTGTGCTGGTCTGTGTTTAGATAGATGTAATTTTGATGTTTATTTACACACACAGACACACATATACACACACTGTGTCACATGCTTTTACACTGCACCTGCTGTAGCATGATTGTGTATGACAGCAGTGAAGTGGGACGTTAAATTGCTGTATTATGTTAGTACACCCTGTAACATATACACACCTTCTCTCTCAGACACACACAAACACGCGTGCACACACAGAAGGCATACGCGCAGAAGGGGGTGTGTATTATAGGAACCTCCTTATAGTGAAAAGACATGACATCAATTTCGCTTCAAATGACTGTTGTCATCATCTGTTTTTCATCTCCCCATCATCTCCACCTCTGTCATCCCGCTCCTATACCTGGCTCGCACATTAGGATATGAAACACACAGACACACACACGCACACACACAAATGCTTTTTATTATTTGCACTGATACTGAAAAAGCAAATGTACAGCAGATGCACACCCAAACTCCACAAACATACACATACACACCAGGCCTCCATCCTGTCATAGAGCTAAGCCCTCAGCATGTCCCACACTCCCATTGAGAATGTTTTGGACTTCTGCTGTTATGTGGTTTTGCCATTGATGTGGGTTTGTGTGCTTTTGTGTCTTATTTGTTCCCTGGTGAGTCGAGGCGATAGAAGCTGAAGGAGGCCATCCGTTTGGGCTGTCACTAATCCCTTAACAACATGGCTGACCGTGATTGGCCATGAGCATACAGAAGGGTTGGAGTCAGCAGGTGGTAGAGGGGATGATTGAATGGTTGTAGAAATGCAGCAATGGGCAGGTGGGAAGTGAGAGATGTATGTGTCTCTCTGGTTTTGTTGCGTTGTGGGCTTAAAAATGAACATAGCAAAAAAAAAAAAAACACACCCACTCACAATGTGACACAACTTGTACTGGGTAATGAAAGAAATATTTACTTTGATATTTGAATGTAGAGTTTGTAAACATTTTATGCAAACTTAAAGTTTGACATGCATACTACTTCAGCAAATACTACTTCTTTGTCTGTAAATGCGTTCATGAGTTTGTGTGTGTGTGTGTGTGTGTGTGTGTGTGTGTGGTAAATGCCACAGGCGCGATTGTCCTCCGTATCTGTAAGGATGCAACCCTAATTAGAGGAAGCATACTGCAGGCTCTCTCTTTCTCTCGGTTTGATTCGCTCTCTCTCTCTGGCCTGCAGACCTTCTTGTCATTTCAGGCAAAGGTAGATGCTCTCTGCTCTCCTAAACTCCTCTCTGAAAAAACACTGCTCTGATATCAGCCCGCTCAGATGCTGTTTGACCAGCCTAAAGCCAGAACAAACACACATACTGACCTCACACTCAACATTGCTGAAGTAAGTGTGTTTATGGGCAGACTTTGCAAGAAGAAAATGCATAATTGTCATCATGAATGGAAACACACACACACACACTCACATGCGCTAAATGAATTGATTTTTGGGTTTACCGATTCTTATCTTCCTTAACAGTGTGACAACACACACGTCATGTCAAAGTGTATCTGAGTCATAACATTCAGTGCTGCACAGTTTCAGTTCAAACAGGGGTCACCAGTGGGCCAGAGTCAAAAGGACAGAAGCACTCTGCTCTTTGCTCCGCAGCACTGTGTGCATGTCGTGCACTCACATGCTAAGTGATACAATTCACATATTTCTCAATGTTTTCACACTGTTAAAGTGTCTGTTGTTGGTATGATCATTTATGATGTGTTTGTGTGTGCTTTTAGTATTTGCTTTGACTGCTTCAAGTTTTTAACTGGGCAAAACTAAAGATTCTGCTGACATTATGACCTTGTTTAAGCTCAGTCGAATTACCTTTCCAGTTTACTCAGAATGCTTCTTTACACCTTTCTTGAAACCTTTGAAGTTTTCCATCAAGGTCACAAAAAAGCGGTAAGCAAGGATCAGACGAGGGTCAACAAGCCCGACATATATCATCCCAAAACAAGTGCAACAAAACAAAAGCAAAACAGAGAAAGTTTGACTCAACAAATCACTAAGTGCATAAAGGAAAGGAGGTTTGGACGCAATGTAATGGATCACAGACTTAGTATTTTCAAGAACAGTATATAACTTTGGAATAAACTGGTAGCACTTTCACCAAATTCATTTTTTTCATTTTTAAAGTTTGAATGAATAATTTTAATTATATTCTTTATTTAATTTTAAGTTATACTTGCTTGTTTATTTATTTCTCCTTAATTTTTTTGCGATGACATCAACATTGTGTATTCTCTAGATATTCTCAGATAGATTCAATGACAACATTATTGAAATTCTACAGCGGCCATCCCAGCCGCACCAGAGGCATTAGCATGATCCACCAGGAAGTGCCCTTTCTATCCATTGAGGCTCTGTGCATGGGTCACATCACAGATAGAGTTGTGGCTCCATCCATCATGTGGGTTATAGTTAGCCGCCTATGCTAATGTCTGACCCAATGAAAAGTTTACTGAGAGACGGACAAGGACATTGGGGTGGACTCTTGTCATCGCATGCCGTAAACACACACACACACACACACACACACACACACACACACACACTCTCTCTCTCTCTCTCTCTCTCTCTCTCTCTCTCTCTCTCTCTCTCTCTCTCTCTCTCTCTCTCTCTCTCTCTCACACACACACACACACACACACACACACACTCCCCACTTCAGCACTGTGGGGCTGTCATATTTCACAGTACCCAGTAGCGTGGGGTGAGTTATGGCCATGTCACAGTATAGAGGGAGTGTGTGTGTATGTGTGTGTGTGGTGTGTGTTTATGTTGTTGCACATTTATGTGGGTATGTGTTTACACTGTGTGTGTGTGTGTGTGTGTGTATCTCAGGTCCACTTCTTACACGTTTATTTATAAAACGCCCCCTCACTCCAAATCAGTGGTGTCCAGAATGCCGCTGCATGTGTAAATGACAAAATGATTTATAGAAATATTCCCAAAATAAAATCTGCACGCGCCAGGGGGGAATGGAATACCCCCAACAGCACGGCCCCTCCGTGGGAGACACCATAAATGTATGTATACACAAACACAGCGCACAAGTTTATGCACACCAACCCACAGACATGGCGTGGCCCATGTAGGGACAGAGAGGACGGCGCTCTGGTAAAACAGCTCTGTAGATTTATGACCTGTAAACTAGAAGATGGACAGATGGATGGATGGAAGGATGGATCAATGGAAGGGCAAGACGGAGGGAGAAAGATGGAAGGACAGGAGGACAAACAGATGATGAATGCATAGACGGATAGATGGAAAAAGAAGACAGCAGAGAGGATGGTGCGCAGATAAAACTGTTTTAGGGATTTATGGCCTGTAAAGTGGTAGACAGATTTAGGATTTAAGGAAATGAGGACAAATATGTTCGAAGAGAAGAAGAAAATAAATGGTTGGATGGACAGATGGATGGAGGGTTGGCTGGAACAAAGGGAGGTCAGGGCGGCGATAGGAAGAGATGAACGGAAATGAAAAGAGAAGACGAAAGGAGAAGAATCGAACAGAAGAGTCCTGAACTCTTTTACAGACAGTAGTAGGAATATAACAAATCCTGAAGTGGTCTTTGCTTCTTTGTGTGCTATGATTCCTGGAGGAATTGTCAAAGCATGAAATGAGTCTTACGCTGGGAATTGTCTCATTTTGACTGGAAATGGTGTTATCGTTCTGTGCTGGTAATTATGCTCTCTGAGGGAGCTGGCATAGACAGAACGAGACAGAAAGAGCAGAGGAGAAAGACACACTTTGATCTTTTGTGAGCATGATGGGTTGAGCTGAAAGAAATAAAATGTGTCTGTGAATGAGTGCATGTGTGTGCATATGTGGGAGTGGTTACTGTCCACGCGAGCTGGTCTCTGGGACTAAACGTTCATGTCCGTGCTCTATACAGCTAGTTTGCAGTTGTTGTTCCTGTTTGCTTTTATCTGAAATGCAGAGGATATCAGTCATGTATATTGAGGAATACCATGAGATATTTTCCATAGCATGATCTAAGAGGTTTGAAAGTTGCATTGGAGTCACTTTACAGTTTAATGTTCATGGGACAAACTATTAGATTTGACTATCGGTCAAGTGAGCTGTTAATCTTTCACATATTTTCATCAAGTTTCTGTCATTCATTGACTCTTAAACTCTAAAATAATATAAAGTTCTTGTAAAAAAATGGCATTGGCCATTTCCAATTAGTTTGTTTTAACATTTTCTTTGAGTAAAACACTGAATAGATAAAAACTGAGCTTGGTCTTGTCTTACACCCATCCTACAGTCTCATCAATGACTCATCTGTTATTTTTTTAAATTCTCTTTTCCCCCTTCCCCCATCTCTGTTTCAGTCCCTCCCTTTGCTTTACTTTGTCTTTCAGTGCCACATTGCCATGTGTTGTGCGGTGTAAATGGGTTGTGTTAAATGTTGTTCTGTCCCCGGTGAGTGTTAACAGTATGGAGAGAGAGGCTGATAATCTTTAAACAGGGCATCTGCTGGCATCTGCTTTATCTTTATTGTTCCCTGGACGCCCGGCAGAAAAATATACAGGCGAGGAGACAGACAGACGCACATTGCATATGCGATACATGCAGTTCACAACACATACACACATACAGGTTCATTTTGCATGCACAACCCAAAGACGACCCACAAACTTGTACTAATCAATTCTTCGTAAGAATACAACCTTTGCGGTAGAAGAGGAGCAGAGAGTGAATAATTATGTAGAGTCACTGAAGGTGTATACACTCACTTAGTGGTCTGGACATATGCTTGAAATGAAAAAAAAAACAAAAAAACATAGACCTAATATGCTAATAATCATGACTGACTCAGTCGAACTTTTCCTGTATTGACATTTGTCTGCAAATCATTTAATGCTTTTGATTTAAAGGGGAAAATTTTACTTTAAAAAATAATCACTGACTTACTGTCTGACCAATATCACAGAACAGAGCAACAGACACAAATACTTGTTTCTATCTGACAACACAGCATTCTTTAAAAAGATGAAGGGATGTTCTAAAATAAAGCTCTAAAATAAAGTTTGCAGGTTGCCGGTTAGCTCAGTTGGTACTGTATGGGGTGCGTCCCATTTCAAAGGCTCAGCCCAGGGTTCAAATTCAACCTGTGGCCCTTTGCTGCGTGTTGTACCCCCTCTCTCAGCCCCTGCCTTCCTGTCAGTCTGTCAAATAGAACTTGTAAAGCACATGACATATCTTTAAAATGAAGTTTGCAAAATTTGTTATTAAGAGGGCTGACCAAACAGGCAAACAAAGCAAGAGGAAGAGGCGATCAAAAAGGTGGGAAAACAGTCATAACAATAGGATAATTGATTACAACTGCTTTAGGGAATGAGGTGCAGGTAGGCAGTTGGAAATTAGGTGACTGAAAAAGAAGTAGAGGGAATGGAACAGTCTTAAATAACAGGAGATGTGACCATAGGCTCATCGACCATCTTTAATTTTAGTTAGAGCTTGCAAATGAAAATCCAACAGATTACTTAACTTTGGGCTTAATTTGGCTTTAAATCCCCAGCAAGAGCTGAAATCCTGTCTGCCACAGAGTTTCTTATCAGAGTGATGTTGGCAGAAGCCTGTCATTGACGGGACACAGGATTTCTGAAGCCTTCAGCATGCGTGGCTTCACAAACTCATAGCATGGCTTAGATGCGGACGATATTTTGTTAACAATATCAAGGACATAATAAATCGAGGGCACTATAATGCTATTTCCAGTCTGGGAAGTACCTGTAAACTTTTAAACATACACATTTACCAACACCACCACAACAAGAGACACATCATCTGTAGCAGAGCTGCAGCAAAAGTTGAAGACAAGTAGGGGGAAGAATGGAAAAGGGATGAAGCAAGATGTGGGAAGATGTGATGTGATTGGGTTGCAGCAGGGATGGAGATCACATAGAGGGAAGAAAGAGAGATGAATGGAGGGATAGATGAAGAGGAAAGGGGAGGAGCGACAAAAAGACAAGGGGAAGCCGGGCTTTCCATAGGGGGCCCAAGGGCTGGCAGGCACCTGAGTCACACCTCCACTGTGTGTGTATGTGTGTGTCCTACTGTCTGATTCTGTGATTAATGAAGACATGTCAGTGCGGTAATCCTCTCTAATAAGCACCAGTGAGGCAGCCCTCAACCATGTGTGTATTTCTCTTTGACTGTGTGTGTGTGCGTGCGTTTGAATTTCTCAGCCTGGATGAAAATGACCACAAAAAATATTGTAAGATTTGTGCATCTTCAACCCACTAAAAAAAGGATTTCACACTTAATACATGTATATGTTCATTTGTGTGTTAGTCCAGGCAGTATGTGAGAGGAGAACAAGCGTGACAGACTCCTGTAATATCCTTACAAGCATCTTGTGTGTGTGTGTGTGTGTGTTATCTAATGTCATTCTTTATAAGTATGCCCAGATGTTGATACTGGAATGGCTCTTTAATTACCATTTAAACAGCAGGGGCTGTGTGTGTGTGTGTATGTGTGTGAGACAGAGACCGAGTCTGTTGTGTGTGTGTCACTGTGTGTGTGTGTGTGTGTGTGTGTGTGATGTTGACAGCGAAACTACTGTTTAATTACCATTTAAACTGCGAGAGCTGAGTGGATCATTTAAAGACAGAAGAGCTCCAGCCAGCTAAACGAGGAAAACAACACCAGTGCAGACACACACACACATACGTGCGCGCGCAAACATGCACATACACACGACCAAACCACACAGGCAACACGACTATTAAGGTCTAATGAATGATACTCCTGTGATGCGTAGCTATTATTTAAATATTAAGGACTCTGTCCACAGAGCTGCGCTTAAAAAAAGCTGTCTCTCTGTGCCGACACACAAAAACACACATCCTTAATACAACATCACATTGTGAAGACAGATTTCTTTCATAAACCTTGTGCAGCAAAATGTTTTTCTTTGTGTGTTTAGGGCCCTTGCCTTTATACACGTATACAACCATCTGTGAATGTACTTGAGTCAGTCACCCTGTTAATCAGTCAGTCTGCTACTGAGGCAGGTGGCCAGTCAGTCACCCCAACAACAACCCATCCAGCCTTCTAGTCTTTCAAATTATACAGTCAGTCAGCAAGTTAAACAGTAAATTATGATCAGCCAGCGCTTTGCTGTCTTTGTAACCTTTAGCTCCAGAACGAACATCACCATGACGATTAGGTGATTAAAAGATTCAAATTACTTCTAAAGAAATGTGTCTGTCAGGAATAGACCGGGTTCGTCATAGCGTTTGTCAGGCGTTGCTCATGGGGGATTTTGTGTGTGTGTGAGACAGTGCGGCTGGGTGTGACAGAGAGGCAGAAGTTAGAAATGTTAAAGTGCCACTCAAACCGTCAATACGATCGTACAGAGCTGTCCGATATATGAGCTTTAAAATAGATTTAAAAACAATTGTGTGTGATTCCTTAATGGAAATACATTGTAAACTTTATTATATTTCAAGGGAAAATTATACAACCTGTGGCTCTTTCAGTGAAGAGATCATATTTCATAAAAGCCTCCTTTATGGATCTGCTCTGTTAGAAGCTGAAGCATGCAGGAAAAATACGGTGAGTCTATATAACTGAAAATATACGTCTAATCAGGAAACCACCTTCAACTATTAAAATAAAAATTCTGTAATGAAAGCGGTACGAGTGATTAATTAGACAAAAGGGCAATTATGAATGATAATAACAAATTATTTTTACAACGCCTTGGCATATACAAATGATGGCACGGATGATTCCTTACACAACGGTAGTTAAATAATTACAGTGTAACAGTGAGAATAATAGGAGTGATCATATTTGTGACAGACAGGCTGCGTCGCACTGAGAGTATTATGATAATGATATTAATGATGGATCTTTGCAAATGTGTGTGTGTGCGCGCACACAAGAGTTCAGTGGGAGATGTCTCACCTCACACTGGGTCTCTCAGCCCGATGCCATCTGTTCTGCCAGCACACACGCACATGTAGTCAGAAAACCATACACAAACAGACACACACACACACAAACACAACACACACACCGGCTCTTAATGACAGAAAATGTGCAGAAACATTTTTATGCAGAAAGACGTGCGCTCGCAAAGTTGAACGTCGATAAAAATACGTGCCCTGTGTAAGCAGGGAGACACATGGGCATATAAACACACACACTCAAACACACACTCACACTCCCGGACGGTTGGTAATCCTGGCTCTACCCAGAATGCTCAGCTCTGAGGGTTCAGCCAAAGGGAAACCAGCGTGTTGTCAGAATACTGGACATACATGAGATCTGGGGTGTGTGAGTGTGTGTGAGTTCTGAATTTGTGTGTCCATGATAGACTCTAACAGATCACCAAATCACAACACAAAATAAATGAAAAATGTGAAAATGTCAATTCAAATGTGGACATAAATATAATTTCAGAAGTACTTTTGGTTCATCAGGTTGTCAGAAAAGTTATTTTTCAGTCTGAAACATATTTGCAACATTCTGGGTTATAGTTTCACGACCTCTGTCCTCTGTCACTCCTGTATTTTCTGTCATTGTCAAATATCAGGTCAAGTAAAGTGGAAAAGCAATGGGGAAAAAATGTTTTTAAAAAGATGATATATCAAAGGCCTTATCTGTCAACGCGTTTTCTCGCTCTGACACACATGCAGGAGTTTGGGTATGAAGTACGTGCCCGGGTATTCTGGCGATGCCTAGACTGCATATGACCAACACGCACAGGCACAGACACACACGCGCACACACACAAGTACACGTACACACATGCAATGTGTGCATCCATGTGGCGTTGCCTGGACGGTGTACAAGCAGCATATCTGTCAGTGTGTGACAGGTTGACAGCTCAAGCTCCCAGCACTTTGTCCACTATCATCACGTCAAGAAACACACACACACATACACACACACAGTCACATACAGTGATAACATCAAATTGGGCCACAATGGCTACTTTAATAGTTTAATGCTCAGTCCCAGAACTCATACGTACAGAAGATTTTAAGAAGTTGCTCTGTTGCAATAAAATCTTGTTTTTAAATCAAAAGTTTAACCAAATGTTCCCCCCTCTCTTTTTAAGTGTCATGTGAGAGTTTTCTTGATCAGGAGACCAGTGCCATAAAACAGGAACATGATGGGTTTGAAAGCCTCGCAGCTTTTAAGTGCATGCCACACCCTTTCCTCCTCACTATATTTCCTGTCACTCTCCACTCAGCGCTATCTGTCAGCGCAGAAATGCCGTAAATTGCCTTTAGAAAACAACAATAATTCAAATTAATTCATGATATCAGATTCAATAGGATATCAAAAAGCAGCAGGCACTTTCATTACTTTTGTTCGGATTCTGTTCAATGTCACTCCAAAGTTATCAGCACTTCACTTACAGGCTCATAGCAATGCACAATATGCAGACGTCACATGAGCGCCAGTAGTATTATCTCACCATAATGGCTGCATTTAATGATACACACACACACACACGCCTCAAGTCTCCTTTTTATTTCTGTAGATGGAGTTCAGCCCTTACAAAAAACCAAGCCAGGTCAGACCAGATAATTTGACTCGCTCACGCAATCACGGATCACGGCTTTAGCACATTTCATACAATTAAGGATTGTGGATTTGAAGCAGACTAAACAATGGGCCCAAATTAAATTTTGAGTTTCTCAGTGAAAGACACTCTGACTGCTCTGAAAATACAATCAAACAGAATGAGAGTATAGACGTAGTCGCTAACAGGATTGCTAGGCATACCCACTCACAATATGGCATCTTTCTTTCTTTCTTTTTCCTTGATATTCTATTACTGTCTCTTTCCTCTTCCTCACAGTCCAGCGCTCAGTGAGCATACAGCTGTTTAATCCTACAGTTCTTCTATTCTAAAGCCCGCATTGTGACCAGTTTTAGTAACAAGAGACACATGCAGAGACAAATAAAGAAAGACTGAATCAAGAAGAATGCAAGAATGAGAAGAATGAGTGAATTGAAAGATTTTTTTTTCTCACAGACTAATACAGGAAAACGCCCTGTTCATTACCTTCTCTTAACTTTAGGGACACGGAAATAAGAAGGTTTATAAGGAATGTGACATAAAACACAATAAGAGAAGAGAAGACCGACATAAAAGCTGTTAGAGGAGGGGGAGAGATATGAAATGAGGGAGACTAAGTTTAAAAGAGCAGAAGAGAGAATGAGAGCCATAAAAAGAAGAATGAAGGAGGTCAGAGTTACATTGACATTTTTTTTTCTCGGTAGCATGAGGCAGACATTTAATGGAGTTATGTGGTGAGACAGAGGGATGTATAGCGAGAAAGTGCCTATATCATCTGCAGTACTCCATCGCAGGTGTCTGTAAACACATATGGATGCAACTATACACACACACACAAAGTGTGCACATGGAAGACATTTCATAGAAAGTTTGGCCTCAAAAGTAAAACAGAGTAAGAAAGAGAAGAGACTCAACAGGGTCAACAGAGGACAGACAGAGGAAACAAAAGAAAGAAACATACAGAAATACAAAGGAGAGATTAGAGACGTGGATTGAAACTGAAGAAGACGGAGAGAAAAGAGACATTCAACAAAGTAACAGGAAGGCAGGGAATAAAGAGTGAGAGAAAGATATTGAATGAAACAAAAAGAGACGTTGGACAGCTCTTCCTCCCAGTAAGTGAAAGACTTCAAACCGCAGTGGATGAGAGAGAGCTGCACTTTATGGGGGTATTCTCTCTGCATTAGCATTAGCTATAGCTCTCAGACTGACAACCCAGCGCTCTGTTCTCAAGGTCAGGAGGGGCACACACTACCACGGGCCATGACTACACACACACACACACAGTCATAGAGTCTATTCAACACACACTCAGGCAGTCTTATGCACAGGCAAATCCTAACACACCGGCACACACGGACACAAACACACACTGACATACACAGAGACACGTCGACACGTCAGTGAAAAATTTGTCCAAACTGAAGTATACAAGCTGTTGTAGACACAAATAAAAAATTTCTGTGAGCTTATTCTGGAAATGGTTACATGAACTGATACATTTAGACTGAAAAGTTGATACATTGTGTGATTAGATAGAAAGACATCGAATGCAACAAAAAGAATATCACATGTCAAGTGGATAAATTGTCAAATTGCATCTCCACATCAGTGCAATATAGCAAATGCAAGTTGATATTCAATAAACTGAGCAAACTATATTATGATTAAGCTGAGGTTTTTTCCCACTGTATGAGATTATTTCAACAAAATAAAAAAAATTACTCATTAAGATAGTTTTGCTCCGCTTTGGGGGAATTTGGTAATCTAATAATCAGTTCATTAAATAATTAAATTACTTTACTCGTACATTGTTACCTTACCAGTGTCCTGAAGAAGTGTCCAAACTTGTCTGACAAGTAATATGATAAATGTCCCACCACATTAACAAGTTCATGTGACTACAAACACATGGTGATCACATATGCCTTCCCCTTATTAAAAGATTCATCGAAGCAGAATTACCACATACTCCAGGGTACCTGACATTAACGCTGCTGAAGCGGCGCTTAATTACCACTCAGAATTATTGATAGTGTGTAAATGGTCGTTCCATCCATTCAAGATCTGCGGTGCGTCCAAGCAGAAAAAAAAAAAACAGGTAAACATGCTAAACACATGGCCAACATGGCTGCTGTACTGTATCACTGGCAGGTGAGTACTGCATGGCTACTGGCTAATCAGCTTGTAGAACCTCGTTAAGATGTTATTAATGCAGGCAGCATCAGCTGTGTTCAGTACTGAGTTGGCCCGGGATGCCTGTAATGAAGAAAAGATGCTTCTTCTGCTGTTATGTATAGATATAATAAGGCCTCAGACTTTTACAGCAACATTGTGCTATCTGCCATCTGCAAACTTCGAATCCAATTTAACTGAATATGCACACCAATGTCAGAGTTTGTGACTGTCATTGTATGAGACCACATTTAATTAGAAACTTCACATCTCTGAAGTTGATTTACTTTAAATGGATAACTGCAATCCTCCTTACTTGTGAATGCAAAAAAAAAAAAAAAAAAACTTGATGCTAAAACCTGATACTGTTTTTCCCTCCAGTCAGCAGTTGAGTTTTGGGACACGAAAGGTTTCTGCACGAGCACAACAAGACACAGAGAGAGGCAGAGAAAAAAGAAAAAAAAAAAACAAAGAGGAAGAGAGAGAGCGGCGAGGCAATCTGCGATGTGATTTTTTGATAACCATAATCATAATCTGCCTAGGGCGATCCAATTCCTGAGACAGTTTATAGGGTAGGGAGGGCCATCAGAATTAGAATGAGACGAGCATAAATGGCTATTTATCCCGCATGTGTGTGTGTGTGTGTGTGTGTTTGCGCGTGTGTGTCTGTTATGAATGGCTATTTATGTGGATTAACCGATTGGTGAGGCCATCTGAAACGCATGAAGCAGACCTCACAGCATGTCTGAAACACACAAACAGATGCATGCACAGATGAACCTTAAAACATTTGAATCTGTCCAAATACGGGCCTAATTTCCATATCATAATAGTGTGTGTCTGTATGTTTTTTTGTTTTGTTTTCCTTTTGCTCAAAGTAGTACGTAGTGTGCGCGTGATCCCAAACGGCGTGTGTTATAAGCATAGACATTTATCTACCCTGAATGTGCATGAGTATACTTATTCATCTGGCTTACGTGTATGCACTTGAATGTGTTCTTAAATACGTGTCTGTTTCTCCAAGAGTGTGCGTGTGTGTGTGTGTGTGTTAGAGAGTGACTGAGTGTTGAGAGAGTGGTAATTACCATTCAGCAGTAGCTAAAGTGACATGTTTGAGGAAGAGATAAGGGGACATAAATTGGCCTGGTATAAAACGGTGATATTTCCTCTACTGCTTTAGAAAAACCCATTTACTCTGCCTCTTTAGCATGTCAAGACCCCTGTCACTACCCTCTCATCCCCTCGGCCAGAAGGACACACACACACACACACACATATATATGCTTCACACAGTCAGCCGGCTCCTTGTGAAAAAGTGCTCATCTGCATTCTGCTATTAACTTGGAGAGACACAGAGAGAGAGACAGAAAGGGAGAGTGTGTGTGTAAATCAGTGTAATGGGGCCAAGACCTCAGTAGCTCTAAAAAGAGAGCAGACATGTGGAGGACAAGACGTGATTTTTTTTTTTTCCTCCTTTCATGCAGAGAAGCAGCGATACAGCACATCTGTCACTGCCGGTCACACAATTGCTCCTACAGTCAGACAGAGAGAGAGAGAGAGAAAAAAAAAACATGAAAGGAAAGAACGGGAATAAAAGCGACAGACAAGAAGAGGGACAGAGTGGACAGTACTCAACACTTGCAGCGTTGAAGTAATTATCAGCTTTGTCTCTTTTATTGTTTTCTGCTTTCTTTTCTTCTTTTTTCACGTTTACACTAACATTAACTACCACATTTAAAAGCCTTTCTTCAGACACTGTCACATTTTTCCAATTAGACCTTCCCTTTCAGAAATGCATCCGTAACTAAATGCAGTCTGTAAGCTAGAGCACGCATCATGATGCACTGTGACCCTGAGCCATATCATGGTCCAGTGTTTAGTGGGGATCTACTGGCAGAAATAGAATATAATATTCATAAGTATGTTCTCATTATTGGATTGGACCACCATGTTAGATAGGCCCCTGTAATCCCTTCTTCATACTTACAATCTGTAAAACCACTGTTCTTCTCCTGTTTGCGCCTGCGAGTTGGCGTTCAATGAGCTCAATGAGGCTTCGGCTCCAGAGAAAGCAACATAAATAAAGAGTTAACGCCATCCAACCTATACTCTCCAACATCATCTAACCTCAGGGAGTAGCCTATTATCCATGCAACATGCTAAAACCAAGCTCAGCAGGCTAAACAACAAAATTAACAAGGCAAAACTTACAGCTTTCCAGTCTGAAGTCAGGCCATGGATCGGTAATTCTATTGATCTGTTATTGAGCTTTAAAAGTTAGCAGTCCGTAGTAAAATATGCACACACGTTGCTATAAAAACAAACAAACAAAAAAAACCCTATTCTGTAATGTTCTCAGACATCCAAGTAATCTTTTTTTTTTCCAAGAGTTAAAACTGGGGCTACTTGACTTGTTGTAGATCCGTGAAGACGTTTAACCTCTCACCTAAGAGGCTTCTTCATTTCTGTCTGACTGGTGGGGAAACCCAGGTTTTTAGCCTTGGTGGGCTTGTTAACCAGGCTATCGTTTCCACTTGATTCATTAGTGCTCTTGGTTCTTGTGATGACTGTTGTCCGAGTCTGGTGTGGACAACAGTCGTTGAAGCCACATGAGGCCAAGAGTGAAGTGTTGTTCGGTCTCCTGGGAAGACATGAAAGGGCAGCGTTGTAGGTGGGGGGTGAATGGTGTCTGAGACCTCCTCCTCTATCGAGGGATGGTTTCTCTACTTTTACCTAGATAGCCTCCTTCACTTCTCTTCACCACCAAAATAGAATTATTTATCAGGTTACATATGTCTCTCCAGCCCCCTAAAATAATAAAGAATCACTCTTCTCCTTATGATGTATGTAAGAGACCAGTGAGAATTAAATTGGACATTAGCACATCGACAACCGACCAGAAGATGTCAGCCCTACTGTTATCAGTGTGTCTGTGTGATGTCAACAAGACGGTGAGATACTAATCATTACAAACTCTGTGTTTGTGGCATACTTACTTTTAGATCTACTCAAGTTTACTAAATTCAGGATAATGAAAGTTTTTATTGACCTCTTCTGCATGATTATCTTGCCATAAATTTTAATCAGGCACCAAATTATCAAACAAGTGACACCTGTCCTACCTGTGTGTCATATGTACTGTGAATCACCTTTTGATCTTACTGTGAAAATAAGGTGTAATATAAGTGTGTGTCTATAGAGCTGAATTTGTTGTATTTTCTTTGGTTTGGTTACATACACGTCAAAGTGTTTAAACATCCAGTGGGTTGATCAAAAATCTTTTTTTTTTTTTTTTTAAGGCTGAAATCTTTTCTCCTTGAACAAAGTTACAAGAGACAAAACCTTTCAACAGCGCCACACAGAGAAGATTGTGAATCATTTGTACGTGCCTTGTGCTCCAGGTCACAGGTTAGAGCCCTCGGTGTGTTGCTAAGAAATCACACATTCGTACACACACACGCGCACTCAAGCCACAGGTGAGAAGAAGGGAGGAGGAGAAGAAAAGGAGTGTGCAAAGGAGGCGAGGTCAGACCTCTCTTTAGCCTCACAGCGGTGGGTGAGATAAGCCTTTTTCTCACAGGTAAATAAAGGCCACACCCTGAGAGTGTGAGTGTTTGTGTGTGTGAGTGAACTTGGCTTCCCCCTCCTGCCATCCCTACACCAGTGACACAACCCCATGCACAGTCTCTGCATTCCTTCTCTTCATGCCCTCTCACTATACCCCACCCCTGTTTTACACTGTCCTCTTTATAACATCTCCCCCTTCTGTGTGTGTGTGTGTGGTTGTACAGTACGTGTGTCCTGGGGAAAGAGAAGGTATATAGGGCACGATTCAGAGGTGGCTATTAAAATATGTCCTTGTCTGGATAAATCGTACACGTTTTAGCAACTTTCTGTCTGCTCAACACCGTCTTCTCGGTCTTTCCTGGCTGTTTTGGCAAAATGTGATGATAATCAGCCAACTGATGAGTTATTGGACCATTTTCTTCACAATCTCTCATCTTCTCTTCATCATTTCAGTCCTGGTTGACTTCCTCATAAAAGAACATGTCTGTTTTCTTGTTTTATTTTCCTCTTCTTCTCTCTTTTTCCTTCACACCTCCTACAGGACTTGGTATCTTTACTGTATTTGTTTACCTCTCCATCCTAATTTTGTTTCATTTGTTTTTCTTTGAGTTTTACTTCATCGACATCTTCATTTTCTTCATATTGTTTGGTCTTTCTGTTGTTTCGCACACAAACTCACAAACACAACTCCATGTCAGTGTTGGTTCTCTAATCGCAAGGTGTAAAAGGATCCTGTCTGCTTCGGGCTGCAGGTGTACATCCATCGAATACAGACAGCCCGCAGGCTGAAACAGAGAGGGAGGCAAACACAAACACACACACACGAATAGGTAGTGTGCAAGTCAAGACCAAAGCAACAACTGGAAGTAACTAAATGTATGAAAGAAATTCATACATAGGTAAAAGTAGAAAAGATGACCAATAAAATCTGCCCCACCCATTTTAATACATTTGTCCACTGTACTGGCACCTTAAGAAGTCAGTCCAAATCAAAATATTTCATTCATCCCTCAGCAGCCAATTTGAGGCATATGTAGTAAACTGTATTAGTATTCACGCATGTTTTGATTTATTTAATCGTATACAGTGCTATATTAAAAGATAAATGTCCGTTTAATGTACATTTTAAAGAGCAGTTCTAAAGTAAGTGGAAAAGTAATCAGAAAGTGGAGTTGAAATAAGCTGGTATTAAGCAGGCAATCAGTATTCTGCAATGAGCTACATCTTCAAAGTAACCTTCCCAAACCTGATTGAGTCAAATGAACAATAAGTGTGTCTGACAATGACAATGATATTATTCTCTTGTTGTTGGTAAACAAGCAGGTCTGGTGGATTAAGACGGCAGCCAGTATGCTTCTCTGCAGTGACAACAGAAAAGCCATGTACCAATTGAAACTGAAGAGGTTTTCCTCCATAAGCGCAGCCTGTGTAATTATTTCAAACACGAGGAAAACCAAATCACTTTACAACGCGGATTTACATATGATTAGCGTCATACAAAGACAGGATTACTACAAGTAGTCGAGAAGAAGCCTTTCCCCTCTCCCTGTCTCGTTCTCCTTGTCTTGATTCAAAGAGCCTTGACATAAGTTAACACTGCTCTGTCGCTCACTCTCACCTAAAAGGTGCAGCTGCAGTGACGAGAGCTGACAGTGTGGATCTTTGTGCTGGAGCAGACAAGGAAATACTAACAATAACAACATGGACACATGCTGTGAAATGGCTCAGGCTGAACAACCATAAGGAAGTTTTTCAATAGGAACCATCTCATTCTTCTTTTCACATGTCATTTCATTTTCTTTCTCCATCAATATATGATCTTAAATGAAGGATGCAGTGAACCATGTTACATTACCTATCACTCTGCAAATGTGCAAATGGATAACAGATAATAGAATCATAGTATAATAGTATAATAAACATTATATTTTTCATTTAAATGAGACCATATCCCTTTACTTAATGCCTCTTTACCCAATCAAAACAAGATGACAAAAAACAAAACAATATTTGTTCCTCTTTAATCAAATGGTACCGATTCATATAAATAATTATCACAGAAAATAGATTTTTTCCTTGTTATGTCAGTTGAATGTCACAATGTCAGTGAAATTCATTTTTAAAAAAGGGTTAATATCAAATGCATCATTTTGTTTCTGCAAGATATACACACCTTTCTGTGCCCTGACACTCTTCAGCGACACATTATAATCTAACAGCACATTATATGATCTTAAAGATTATTGATTATTTAATGGCATGTTTAATAGATGGGCTTCTGAGTGGGTGTTATGCAGTGAAGACTTGCAGGAAATATGAGCGAGGATAAAAGAGGACAAACTGTCATCCGGTGCTTGGTGAACACAACAAGACACCTTGCCACTCTAAATTATCATTGATTGCCCAAAATGATACGGAGCAAATTATTGACTGCATGAAAATGTCACTTAAGAGTGTGTATCATTGCCCATTATTCACCTATTATTAGTCAATTCACAGTATTGTATTCAGCTTTTTTTTAAACTTGGCAGTGGTGTAGCCGTATCCAAGAGAATTTGAGTTTTCTTTGATTCAAAATAATTCAAATAAGTACCAGCCACTGCTCAGATATTCACATGTTCTTCCCTGTTAGAGGTATATCATAACACTGTGGTTCAATCAGTTATTAAGTTTCAAATGGGTGGCACAAAAACTCCTGTCACATCCTGTCACAAATGCAGTATCTACTGTAATACCTGTAATATCACCAGCTATTTGTGAGATTAATCAACTTGTTCTCAGGTTTAAGGTTACTTCACTACACTTGTATTTAGACTCTTATTGATTCTCAGTGACTTGTTTAGATGGAGATCTTTTTTTTTTGTTGCCGTCTCTAAAAGTCTCTTTCTTACTGAGAAGAACCTCACGCAAGGATGCAGACTCACATACACAGACTGTAGGAGAGTAATTCACTTGTGTAATTGGCTCTAGAAATGAAATTGCTGTGTGCATGTGTATGTGTGTTGATTCAGCCAGCTGACTGCAGGCCTAATTGGCAGCTTGTTAAGCAATTTGGATCCTGCAGTGGATCTATTGATGTTTGGGTGAACACCCACACACACTCACACACTCTCTGAATATCTATTTGGCCAGTTACATTCCTTAACTAGAACTACCTGTTGTAATTTGTTACCTCTGAAGATATAACACAGTTGTTGGTCCCTTTTGGTCCTGGAGGTGTATTATACACTTGGAACAGATATTACATAGAAGGAAATAAGTAATTAAAGTCACTAGCTGATGGGCGTGCCTGCACTGCTGCACAAAATATGGCATCTGTGATAAAACTGCATTCTGATCTAATTCATTTTCTATAGTTTCTATAGTTCCTCTTGGATGTGAGTCCAGAAACAGCGTGGCAGAGCAGTTGTGACATTAGTAATGAAGCACAGAGCTCAGAGGAATATGCAAAGGCTTATGAATATGCCTCAGCAGAGAAGCTGAGATTACTAATACAAAGCTGGAGACAGAAAGACAAGGAGGGAAACAAGGGGGAAAAGCCTTAGAGTGACATAAAAAAAAGACAGGACAGGAGCAGGTGAGCAGATAAACTGACGGACACGCAGACATATTTACATACACAACAATACGCAGTGACAGACAGACAAACCTCTCATCGCGAGCCGGTGGTGATAGACAGAGAGGAAGGCAGGAAGTTAATGAGTAGATTGTGGGCCAATAACATAACCAGTCACCCACAACAACGCACTGCCCGTACTCCTTACCTGTCTGCCTTGCTGCACTGCATTCTGGGAGTGGAAGGGCAGAGCGGAGCAGCGATGGGATTTGAAAGGCGTTCTGCATGGGCAACTCACTGATTTGCATTCAACAGTGGAGACACACAAACATACACCAGCAAACAGTGCGGCGAGGCACGTGCACGTGGCAAAAAACAAAACAAAAAACCAAAAAAAAAACATGTTTGTGAGAACACACACACGCAGTCTACATATTTGTAGACTGCGGACTAATTATTAACCCCTCTCATATTCTAGTAGGCTGAATGTGTGTGTGTGTGTGTGCAGGAGATGATTGGAGAGAGGAAGGGGAAAAGAAGAAGGATTAGAGGTTGGAGGGAATACACTCACCCCTCTCGAAACCTTCTCTCCTCAACTCTTTTTTTTTTCTCTGACGTGTTATTTTTCGCTTTACGATTCTGATAATGATGATATTAGAGAAAAGAGGATGGGGAGGAGGAAAGAGAGAAGAGGATGATGGGCGCCGCATGCGATTGTTCGCCCTGTCTTTCCTCTTTCTTTTTTTTTTTTTACTGCTACTGCTATCGTGTGGGGAGAGGGAGAAAGAGATAGAGAAAGATGAGGGGCGGGGTGTGTGTGTGTGTGTGTGTGTGTGTTGGGGGGGTGCTCCTCAATGACTAATTTTCCTTTCTTTTACGGCAGCATAAATTTAACAGGAGGGGGGTTGTGGGGTAGAGTAGAAATCCTTTTAGCGCTCTGATTTATGTACGTCTGATGGGCGAATCATAGATCACCGCCGGAAGATGGCAGACACACTGATGATGATGGGGCCCTTCGACGGGGCCCACTAATGCCCCGCCGAACAAAATGTAACCAATCTGTGGGGGCCCTCAAGCATGCAATGGTCCTCTAATAGAAACTATAGCAAACTATACGCCTGTCACCTATGAAGGGGGGGGGGGGGGGGCGGGGGAGGTGTGTGTGAGCATGTGTGTTGGGCTGCTGTGGAAGGGAAGTAGAAAGAAGGAAGAAGGAAAAAGAAAAGGAAGTTAAAAAAAAAAAAACACCCGTTTTGCAATGACAGAAGTGAACGACATGAGCGCAGGGCAGAGATGGACGTGGAGGATCCAAAACAAACCAGATCCACAGAGAGATGGACGAAAGAGAGGAAGTAGAAAGATGGAGAGGCAAAGAACCAAAGACAGGAAAACTGTAGTGAGCGGGGAGCCTGGTTGAAGGGGACACTAAATGTCAAGTTGAAAAAAAAAAAAAATCAAATAATAAAAAAAAAAAAGCAACCCAAGGAGTAAACAGCTAAACAATAGACAACAACAAGTAAACGACGCGTGAGTGTCCACCTTAAATCACCCAATCACGCACACACACACAAACGCGCATACACACATACGCAGGCCTGATGCACAGTGCGGTGCATGCAGCCCCACCAATCATCTTTATATCAAAACATCATTATGCTGGCTGACAGCAGCTAAGATTCCGGCGAGGCCTCGTTGTCATAAATCGTCAGCTGTTGCAGTGCTGCAAAGAGAGCCTTTTCATTTAGGAATGTCAAAGCTCTCCTGAGCCTCGTAAAGATTGTAGGAGACTCGGGAGATGGGGAAACAGAGGTAGAAATGGCAGAGCCTGGGAGAGGAGGGGGATAACTGAAGATGGCATGCCTGGTAGAGATGGCACTAGTCAAGTGGCGCGACTTTGCCAACATGGACGTAAAAATGCAGGGGTCCGATTTTTGGATTTGCTGACAACTTGCCTGGTGGTGTGACTTACGTTTGTGTCAACAAATTATATATTGAGTTCTATGGCAATTAAAGGCAAAATATATAATATTTCTAATTTAAAATATCTGATAAAAAGTTTATTGCATATTTTGCTAAGTTGTTTCACCTGTCAGTGGTGTCATATCTCCATGATCCCACACTACCTCTTCTTTTATTATTGTGTTGATGTGAAAGACCACTAGTAGCAGAAATTACATGCATGTGTGTTTATAAAAATATTTTGTAATTAGGAACGAAAAATGAAAAAAGTATGTTGGCATGTTGTTTGACCATAAAGAACGAGAATATAAAGAATGGATGAAACATGTGACATCACCTGTAGACCTCTGAAGAGCCGCTTTGAAGCTTAGATTCTGTGACTCTGCCCGTTGCCGTGTTGGTAACCCTGCTTCTTCTGCCTATGTGGACGTGGCGGGTTTAATGACACCTAGGTGCTCAAACGAGCCATCTGTAATGGCACCTACCGGTCAATCAAAGAGGCCACTCTGTTAATTATGCATAACTCAAGCCTTAAAATAATTTGAACAGGTGAGTTAAAATAAAAAATTCTGACACAGTACAGTTGTCATGAACAGGGATATTATATTCTATATACTTTGAAGACCAAAATCATTTTTTGTACCAGGCTGTAAACATGTTTGTTCCTTCTGTGAAGTTTGATATTTTAATATGGGGGCTTATGGTGACCGGTTCTGTAGCCGGCCTCACCTTACTGCATGAATGCTGTACGCTCTTGTCCAAATCTGGCAACAGTCTTTATGCCAAAGTCGAAGCTCCACTAAGTGATGTCACAGTGGGTTTACAACAGTCTGAACACTCTGCTCAGGTAGAATCTCTCTTCTTAGCAAAGACAGAAACAGAATTTAACTGGTTGATGTGGTGCCCTGATTACTAACTAATATGTTCATGCACTCCGTAGTGAAGTTTATAACATTCAGTATTAGTTGAAGTTATGGAAGTGTTCAATGCAACTTTTAAGGGTGCGGTTAGTGGAAATTATGTGCATAAGTGTTTCTAATATTTTCATGTATGTAAAATGAGTAAGGGCAGGCTATTAAGACATGAATATGTAATTCTCTAATTATTAAGTAAGCAGACTGAAGTGGAAAGAAATTGCTTAAGTTCTTTAGCTGCTCATCAAATTTATCATTAAATAGGCATGAATTAAAGGTGACAGTCTGCACTTCACTGAGTCAGTTCACATCAAAAAGGGAGAGTATGGAGAAAAAAAAACTATATATGTGCTCATTTGTGTGTGTGTGTGTGTGTGACTAATGTACTGGAGAGCTCTTTTCTGGTGCTGACGAAAAGACAAGTTTGCGTTGCTGGTGCTAGTGTGTCCCTCCAGGGTTTCCGTCCATCCACTGGCAGGGGAGATGAACTGAGACAAGATGTCAGAGCAGGAAATGTCAGACCACTGCCAAACCGTTGTGGTACACACCCCTGACAGGCACACAGACACACACAGACACAGACACACACACACACACACACACACACACAGTATATGAAAAAGGATAACACATAGGCTATATTGCTTTTGCACACAAGTATAGTTTTACATCTTGTTCCCCCACATGCACATGAACGCACACACACACAAATGGATGCGAGCTTGATTTTGCAAACCTTTTCTGGGTTTCACATTAAAATTTGTGTCCTCCAAATATTTCGGACACTTTTGAAATTTCTAGTGTAGATCTTAAAATGTAATATCAGTTTAATTTCATGAAAGTATAATTTCATTGCTGTGCGTCTATTAACTTTCCTCAAACTTTGTTGACAACACTCGGATGAGTGACAATGAAAATCAGCTCGAAACAGAAAAAAGGGGTTTGCAGGGGAAATCACAGCAGCGGTTTATGTCCGCTGGCCAGTTCTTATGTTTGTTTTCTTTGGTGGTGCGTACACATTACAGATGTCTTGAGAATTGCCTCCATCTGTAATCTCTCTTCTCTTCCTCTCTCCCTCTCTCTCTCCCTGTCCTCAGGACTCTGTTTTCCTTAAGTGTGTCAATTTGGGTCTCCTTGCTCAAGTTCAAACATTTAGCCCCCAAACAGCCATTTGTCTCCAACTTAGACAGACAGAGAGACCATAATAGAAGAAAATACCCCAAGAAATGAAGAGGAGAGAGAGGCAGACAGGGAGAGAGGGAGAAAAAAGACATCTTGTATATTTGACGGCACTTTTTGCTGCCTGGTTAGCACGCACACACACACATCACCCCCCGTCTTGTCTGGTTACTGGCTGTGCACTTGCAGTCCCTCCAGGGTGTGTGGGGTCACTCTGTGTGAGTGTTTGCGTGTATGTGTGTGTGTGTGTGTGTGTGTGTGTGTGTGTGTGCTGGTGGGTGAGGGGAGTTCACCCAATGCCAATCCCCCCTCCCCACCACCCCAACCCACAACCATCCACACTCACTCACTCACACACACCCCTCTCTTCGCAAAGCTACAGATGATGTGCCGTCCAGCTGCATTTCCATCACTGTGATGATGAGTGCTCCTGCCAAACGCCCGGCAACCAGAGTCACATCTGCTCCTGTCTTTGTCGCCACGGCGATACTGCCAAAGTCTGCATGACAACCAGCACACGACCAGGGGGCAACAACGGGTGGCACAGAAAGAGAATGAGAGAGGGGGAGAAAGAAAGAGAGAGTCAGTTACAGAAGATATTTTAGAAGCACAGAGTTTGCGTAGACCACTAGTCTTTTTCACTTGGTTTGTTTGGATGCAGTTTGTTGACTGGATGGATAAATCATCAATGATTAACACAGTGTAAGTTATTACACGTATGTTTGATGGCATCAATATCACTGCTCACTCTTATCATATCTAGGATATCACCAATGACTCTGAAAACAAAATCAATGAATGATCCAAATCTAGAATGATATTCTTTTATGTTACTGGTGTAAGATATCATATTTTGTCACATACCCAACTAACGGTTACATTTTTTGGTTACGTAACAGCAATTTAATCCAAATCCAGCAACTAGTTATATGCTGGTATCATACCATAAACCTTTACCTTGCAGAGGAATTTTATTCTAAATATGAATGTGTGGTACACTCTGAGAACTGACTCCAGGACTGACTTTTACAGCTTTCACACTTTCCACCTCTCTGATTTCTGCTGTTTCTTCTGCAAAAAGTATCTCTGAAGTAGTAGCTTGAGCTTCTAGTATTTTTTAGACAGGTTTATGGACAACTCAGAGGAAGACACAGTCATAAGCTCTATTAAATACAACTAAAGAGCTCGGTTTTCCATAAGTTCAGCTTTACTTTGCTGTTTAAATCACTGAATATTTTAATTTTTGTGGAGTGTGAAAAATAGTAAATCTTTAAAATGTAAGAAGAAATTCATCACCAACAAAGCTGTCACACACTGTACTTCTGATTTTTACCTTAACATTATATATATTTTACATATATGTCTACGTATATATATGTATTGTATTTCATGCCCGTCCATCCCTTTATTTACATCATTTTGTTCCTCCTCCCTCCTTTCTACCCTTTTGACTGCCTCTCCCCCTCTATCCCTGTCTCTCCTGCCAGGGTGTTTATATTTGCCCGGCCCACGGCAGAGTGCCTAACAAGGTGGAAAGAATTAGGGGTGAAAAGACAGCACTGCTGCCAGCTAGGGTCTCTCTCTCCTTCTCTATCTCTCTCTCTTTCTGACAGTAGATATATTTCAGCTAATGTACTCCTGACCTCTTCTACCCCAATGAAGTATCAACAAAAACTATTACATACTCTCTTACAGTCCTACTGTAAAAACACCAGGCAGAGCACCTTTTTTAATTGTGATGGCTAGTGGAGTCACCTCAGTTCTTCTTAACCAAAAACCCTTGAATAAGCACTCACTTTCACCTTCTCATTCCTTCTCGTCATTTTTTGCAGTTTACAGCTTTAACTCATCTGAATTCCTTCCCATTTGAATCTTAACTTACTGATAACTACAATTCCTACTATATGGATGCTGCTGTTATTTCCTTTCTTTCCTTTTTCCTCTTTCATTTCATTCTTTAAAACTTTTCTAGATCTAAATCTCATGGATAAATGTGTACAAATTGTGTTAAGACCCCACAGACAATGGGAAAAAAAAGAACATGGGAAAGAAAAACCTCTTCCCATCCCCCACACTGTCTCAGACAGTTCAATTCAGGTGTTTAACCTTACACTTGCCTGGGGTTGAGAGCAGGAAAGTGTGGCCTGTTAACGACTGCAGCGAGGGAGTAGAAGAAAAGAGTGTGTGCGTGCGAGTGGAGGGAGGGCAGAGTTGGTGTGCATCACCTCTTTGAATGCAGACATTCTGCCCCCCCTCTCCACCTCACCCCTCTTCTCTCTCCTTATCCCCTCTCCCCAAAGTGAGGCGTAGCATATCCACCCTTATTAGACACTGAATTATACGCTCTCACCCAGAGAGGGAGGTGTGGTGGTGGTCGGGGGAGAACCGCATACTATGGGTAGTTAGTTAAGAGGGAGGGAAAGTAAGGAGGAAGGGGGCGGAGAGGAGAGGTCAAGCTGTTTTGGTTTTCAGAAGTGAGGGCCTACGTTTCATAATAAATACATAGAATAGACGGGTAGAGGTCTTCTATTATTCTACCTGGTGCTCCAGTGAGAGTGAGGTTGTATTAAGTGTGTGTGAGTGGAATCAGCTGCATGGTGGTCTCCTATGCTCCTGTCCCTCTGTTAATACTTGTGTGTTATTAAATGCCTATGTGTGTGCGTGTGTGAGTGGTAACACCCACCCAAGAACATGGTAAGTGATTAGATGAATCACCTTGAGCCAGTGCCTTAGCTTTCAAATGCATTTTCAAAGTCACAGTATTTTAACACAGGACATACAGTATGCAGTACAAATGAAGGCATTAGCAATGGGAAGCGAGCATGTGGGTGGTTCAGCAGGAGTCATTTTAAACAGTCAATGTATAATGCATTTGACTGTAACTCTACTGTGTGTAAATGGGCCGACACCTTTCTGTTCAACATTTATGTTACAGTAAATTATGGGAACAAAAGAGTCCCGTTGGTGCTCAAATGTCACTGATCAAGTCTGATTTCTGATTTTGATTTAAGTTAATAAGAACATAATACAGTTATGAACTTTAAAACCATGATTATATCAGCAGAGTGTATCTGTACATTAACTTGCGACTCTTTTTAAACACTGTATCATCAGTTTTTATTTCATTCAAATGTCTATACTTAATTTATTATTCAGATGACAGTTGTGGAAGTGATGATGACAGGGCGCCGAGTGGCAATGAGCTGAGCGATGGACTTAGAATTTGAGTAAATGTTGAACTGACTGCTGTCTTTAGTGTAACAGCATGGGCACTGTCCATGGTGCTGAAAGCCTGATGAACCGAAAAGACAATATAAGGAGTGGTAGACATAAAAATACTGTATATAAAGTTATAAACAAAATGACACAATAAAATATCATTTGTACATTTAGAAGAGAGTTTCACCCTATTGCAGTTCAGCAATACTCTTTTGACTGTGAAAGTGGGAAAATAAACATAAATAAATAAATTTGCCTGTTTGTCAAAGCAGTTTTTTGCCCTCAAACGCAAATGAAGAATTTGACTCAAATCTAGCAGTGACAGTTCTTATTGTGCTGTTTAAATAACTGCAGCATCAACACTTCACGCTGCTGCTGTGTTTCCCTCCTCTCTTTCTTATTAATTCATTCATACATAAAATAATAACATAAACCTTGGTACACACACACACACACACACACACACGCATGCATACACACACACCCCCACCCTCCCCCAAAACAAACAAACAAAAAAAAAACAAATACTGATACACACAAACATTCACAGAAACCTGCTGGTCTGTCCCTGATAATGCCCGCTGGATGTTCTCACCTTTCACAGAGTCTGTCCACGGCTCTATTTATAATCCTATCACTAAGAGCACACATACACACACATCTGTGTGTGTCTAGGTGCAGGTATGTGTGTGTGTGTGTGTGCGCGCGTGTGTCATGTTGGAGATGGATCCAAGTAGGGTCCTAGCAGGGTTTGCTTCAGTGTGATAACAGCCTGTGATTTGTATCTGTAGATGAAGCATCGGCATAATAAATGTTCTCTACCTCTCACCTTCCCCCATCTACTCTCTGAGTCTCTCTTTCTGTCTTTCTCTAACGCACACACACTATTTCTCTGTCTGTCTGTCTCTGTCATGCTCTTTGTTATTCTCTCTTTCTTTTTCTTTTTTTTTACCTTCTTTAACTCTAAAGTTTCCTTCCATTTTCTTTATTTCTCTTTTCCTTTTGCGGCGTTTTCTTTCTGGTACACTTTCGGTATTTTGCTCTCGCGCTCATATGTATACACACGAATGAGCTCAGGCACACACATGCAGACAGTGTGTGGTACAGAGTGAGAAGGTGTCAGTACTATTCTCAGGTCAGTTGGGTTTGATCTTTTCCACCTTCTGCTTTCACACATTAACAGACAGCCCGCAGGCTGAAACAGAGAGGGAGAGAGACGCACGCACACAGACACACACACACACACACACACAGACATCACAGTCTGAACGCTGCATTCAGAGATTTCATAATGATGACAGGCATGTACACACATATCCATGCACACAGGATCAGATATACACATTTCATAGAGTGAATCACAACAGTCAATCATAAAAACAAAATAATCTGCTCACTTGTTGCAGTTAATTAAAGTTATTTTTTTTTCATTTTCTAGATCAGCGGATCCGTGCTTTTAGTCTTCTGAACTGAACTTTCAGCTCCAAACTATTACTTTCCGTTCTGTCAGGCCAGCTCTGTGTTTAGTCTTGTGGGTGCAATTTTTCTGACTCAACAAAAGAATCCCTTACTGCAGTTGATCTACAGTTTTCTGCTGGTCTGTCATAAATTTCTGACAGAGGTATTAGCTAAGGTTAGGTCCTATTCAATTCTCCTCTCCGCAGTCAGTCCATCTGCCTGTTATCCCTTCTTACTCTGTTCTCATCCCTACCTCAGCTCTGCCTAATACTCACTGCTGTGGGAGAGAGCCTGTTGGCAAACTCTTCTCTTTCCCTCCTCTCAGCTCCAGCACTATTACTGGCTTCTTTTCTTTTATTGTCAGTCCGTCTTCCTTCATCCTTCTCTCTTTCTGTCTCATTATCTCAGCTGTGCTATAGACTACATCGCATATTCCCTCCTTTTCCACCAGCGGCTCCTTTTTCTGTCTGCTCGCCCCTCTTAACTTCTCCCTTTGTTTGTTCAGCGTGTGTGAAGAAGTGTTGGATAGAGCCGGGGTAGATGTAATAGGGATATACGGCTAGCTTGAATGTAGTCTAATTTTCCATAATGAACTGCAGCCAAATCCTCAACTTCATCATCTTTAGATCTCATCTTATGGAAGTGGAAAGAAATCAATTTTCACTCTTATTAAGGGAGGCCTACTCCTGCTTAAGTCTCTGATTCGAGTATGTGCATACGTGTGGGTGGGTGGGGGGTTACTCTCGCTCTCTCTTTGCTTTTTCTCTCACTCTTGGTATCTTTATTTCTCTCGAGCTGTCCCTAATGTATGACTCTCTTCTTTTTCCCTTTGTGTTCATTTGTCATTCCTACTCCTCTCCCTGCGATTATCCCAGTGCATATCAGAGGCTCTTAATGAAGATTCACAACATTTTCCCCTCCCAGCTAATACCTTATCAAAGGAGAAATCTCGTTCCAGAAAATCAATTTTCTTTCATATTATTAAGTCCTCCTCTACTGCACTTGCATCCATGATTCCTTTGGTTTAGCGCTGCAAAGCAACAGTGAGGGACTTAACCCTGAGAGCCCCTGCACACTCCATCCACACACAGGCTGATCTGATATCTCCTGTGGCTTAAGCAGATATGAGGGCAAAGGTAAGAGCAGAAAGTGAATCAGATAGGAAGAAGAGAAGAGAAGAGAAGAGAAGAGAAGAGAAGAGAAGAGAAGAGAAGAGAAGAGAAGAGAGACATGGAGGTAGTTTGAGTCTGTTAGAAACTTACTTTTTACTACTGATACTTAATTGAAATTTAACTTTCTATTCATATCAGCCGAGGCGCTCTTTAAAACGACTTTTGTCCCTATGGCTAGTCAAACTTTTTACGCCATTTTTATTTTCTGTTTTATTTTAATCTTATTAATAATTCTAATCATTTAAAGCTTTGTGCAATTATGAGTGTGTGTTTGTTAAATACATTGGAGAATAACAGGAAATATGAGAAAAGTACAAAATATGACCTGATGCAAAGCTCATAGGCTGAAACTGAATCCATTGCTGTACCTGTGAGTACAGCATGTACAGTAGCTTAGGATGCTTAGTCAATGCATATTTTCCTTTTATTCAGGTCATTGCTGCAATCATAGACAGTTGAACTTAACAGAAGAGTGAATGAATGGCATCTTGCAGAGGTCATAAGCCATACACATAACCCATAACAAGTTTAGTGGTGAGGTCCTTAGCCTGCGGAGCAACCGCAACTTTCCCTGAATACCCTCTGCTGTGGAGTGACACAAACTGGACGTACCATTCCTCTTTCAATAAGAGCAGAAGATGCAAAAATCAATATACCAAGGTCAGGCTAATGTTACTAATCTCACCAGCAGAAATTTGTACGTCAATACACGTCAGTAAGCGCTTGAAGTTATTTAAGTAACTTGAGGTATGACGATTCCTCCCTGACTGATGGTGTGTTGAGCCTAACACAGATACAGCTAGGACATGGTGCCAAATGACATACAGTAGTCCTTTCCAGGAAACTTTATGGTTAATTATTTCGCAGACCTGTAAAATAAGGCATTACCTATTTGTGCAATGGGGAAGTTCAGTGGTACATTAGATAAGACGGAGAAAATGTCCTCTTGCTGTTGACGTCTAGTATCATAATTCATTTTCAGTTACACTCAAACACATTCATTTAATTTGATGTATTGTATCCATAACATATGTTTTCTTACATACACATACTGTGTGTGAACATGAATACTTGTACTTACAGAATGCATACATACACATACACACTACACGTAACAGTGTATTTACCACATAAATATAGTCTACACATAGACACTGTTTGAAATGTGCTGCCAACATATATTTCATAATTAGCCTCATTAAATGCACAACATACTGTAAACTTGTCACTATATGGAATATATGCTTTAACGATTAGTCAAGCCAAGTATACATTGGCAGGGTGTTACTCTCTCTTCATCACAGTCTTATGTTCATTCATTATAAATTAATCCAAAGGATTTACACATCACGGAGGAAATGTTGCCAAATGGAAATGACCTCAACTCTACTCTGCTCTTCCAGGCCTCTTAAAAGCTTTTGGTACATAAGGAATGTGTGCGCTAGGGCCCTCAAGGTTCAGGCCCAGGAATCTGACAGGCTCTGTGGTTGAATCAGCCGATATGATGCCTTAACAACAGTTTTTCATTAAAAATGTCAACTCTAACCCTAATAAACCAAAAGCATCTGTCACGCGACTGAGATGAGATGACTGACTGACCCAACTGAGTATTTTGCTCTTTACAAAAAATTATTGCTGACATGTTGACGACTATTAAAAAAATACATAAAGATTTAAAAAGTAAACAGACTTTATAAATGTATGTCATTCCAAAGTGTTTCTGGCTATTATAAGAAGACACTTCTCTGCATCTCCCTAGGATAGTATGTAAACAGTATAGTATACAATATGAGCAGCATTGCTGTCTAAATGCTCACCAGACAGCAAGTTACTCTAAGTGTACTTTATAGAAAAACCTCACTGCATACAACCTGCATATATTGAGCTTAATTTGGTAACACATTTGAAGCAATGATAATATAATAATGGACTTCTTTTTGTAAAAAACAAAGGCAGATTCAAGTTAAGAAAATATGTTGTCTGCGTTCTCTGTATTAAACTTTGCCCTCAAATTCCTCTAGACTGTTATCAATCTCAAAGCCAAACTTCAAACCGACTCAGTGAAAACAACAGTCAGTTGTTTTCACGCCTTGCTTCACTGGTTGAGATCTACTGTGACAGACTATAGGAATAAGGCCTACGGCGCAGGAATAGGCCCTATGGCAGAGCTGCTGGGTGATAGATAAAGTAGGGCAGGGGTAATGATGAGGCATCATCGATGTAAATGATACTCAGGGAGGCCTGGCGAGAGGTGTGGGGGGGGCTGCGAGCAGGTGAAAGAGAGAAAAAGAGAGAGATGTGGGCAGCTGAGAGAGACACCAGCACTCATGAGAGATGGGAGCAGGTGAGAGGGAGGCTGGGAGGAGAGGTGGATGGATGGAGGGAGGGAGAGAGGGAATAGGGATGATGAAGAGGGAGAGGAGAGAGAAACAGAGGTGTTGGGGGTGGTGATGTATGTAGGCCTGTCAGAGAGTGGTCGGGGAAGATGCAGTGTGCTCCTTACACTGGGGAAGCAACACCCCCACCCACTCAACTGCACACACACACACACTCGCACACACGCACACACACACACACGTACGCACACTCACACACACACACATTTGGCTTCCATCCCACACCCACCCACCACCTCTCCCTAGGTTGGCCTGGATGTAGCGGCTGACTAATAACCTAAAGGTTGTTGGGTTGATCCCCGCCACAGACAGGGGTGTTTTCTGGCTGTGAGCTGGCAGCTGGAGGATGCTGGTATTACTTCTAAAGTTCTCACCATCGATGCCCTTGAATAAGACACAGAGTCCCACGCTGCACTGCAGGTGGCCTCTAGCGTCTCTGATGAAATGCAAATGTATAGAGGGCCTGCATATGTGATGGGGTGGGGGGGAAGAACTATTTCAGTTACCCGGTTTACAGTACATTAAAATAGATTTAATTTATTACTAAACTCGACTTTTTTGAGCAGAAAGTCAGTATTACAAAGGCAAGTCAAGTGGCAAAACATGGTTCAAATCCACATAACTTTATTTTAAGTTGCAGTCCTCCAAAATAAAGGACACAAAAACATTTTACTGGATGAGATTGTTTATCAAGATCTACCAAAACTTTTTTTTTTTTTTTTTTTTAAACCTCACACTGCTATAGTTAAGGTTTGATTAGATTAAGGAACAAAAACACTTGGTTAGGATTAGGAACAGCTTGTGGTTTATGTTGAAAGAAACCAACACTGACTGTCGGACGGAAATTGGAAACAAACAGAGTTTCCGTGTTCCCTGTGTGGACTTTGTAGCTGTATGATAACCCGGTCTCCTTCTTTAGTCCCAATACTCCAGAATAATAATTACTACAGCCTTCATCACTTCTACGTAAACGTGTGTTTTTAGAAGTTTACTGTAACAAACACTTTTTTGTTTGGGAGAAAAGTCTCTTTTGCGCTGATGATCTTTTAGAACTTCAGGCTTTGTAACATAAAATGCACTTTATTTTATCATGACCTACAGAGAAAACTCTTGTTGTAATGGTAAGGTCATAAAAAATGGCATTATTGCTTGGAATATATCTATCAACATCAGTTAGTGTTTCTACATTTGGTGAACTCCCAGAGAACAAACCCGGGCTTGATGCATCCGACCAACATGCTGTACTTAACGTGTGGGTGGAGGGAACAGTGATGGCAAGACAATCACTGTTTCACTTTTAAAACAGCGCTGTATGTCTTTTCATCACAGACTCTTTACAGCACAATGACCTGAAAAAAAAATGCATTGGGATTTTCTGATATTAAACTTTATCTCGCTGTGCAGGTCATGTGAATGTTACAGCACGTCAAGATAGGTTAGACGTTTCTCTTAACCATTATAAATTCACACAGAAGACCACACACAGAGAAGATAGATTTATGATATTATACGTCTTCGCGGGATAGTTTATGAAACTCTCATTAAAATGTATTTTTAGAATACATACTGCTATCTGTATGAATGACCTGCTTGTGTACAGACGTATGTAGGTGCGTATATCAGAAGCTAGAGTTGAGAAATGTGTGTTTCTGAGTGAGTGTGTGTGTGTTTGTGTTGTCGTTTCGAGTATGAGAGCAGAGTAATCCATTCTCTCCACAGTGGTATGGAGAGACACTGTTGTCATGGCGTGTTTCACACACACACACAGACACACACACAAACACACAAGCGGTTGTCATGCTGTGTTACATGGAGCAGTGATCACATTATCTAGCGCTGGACCCTACACACTCATTCACTTATACAGCATTCTCTGTTGATTTCCTTCACACACACACACACACACACACACACACACACACACACACACACACAGGCTATATAGGAACCAATGGCTCACCTGATGGGCTGGCTGAGATGCAGGGAGGAGAGCAGCACCCACACACAAACACACACACACATGCACACACAGTGGTCCTGCTGACAAGCTCTTCCACGCCAGATTAATCTGGTTTACAGTCTTATCTGGGCACAGATAGCACCTCCACAAGCACACACACACACACACACACACACACACACACACACACACACACACACACACACACACACACACAATAATATCACAAACCACATTTGGACCGGGAGGAGCAATGAACTGGAGACATGCAAACACACTCACACAGAGATACACACACAGATGGTGGTCACAAGAATACAATTGCCTGTTTACCTGCAGGTGGGCCGGTCAGGAGAAAACAGCCAAACAAAACAAACAATAAAAAAAAGAAGAGTGAATCAAGAAAAACAACGACTGAAAAGAGAGAAAGAACTTGTCCATGTGAGGGCTGTGAGCAGGTGGGGGGCAGCAGGAGAAAGTTTGGATTCGACAAACATCACATTAGTCACAGCGAGGAATCTCCTCTCAATCCCCCACCCAGAAAGAAATATAACCAAAAGAATATTGAAGCAGTAATTCAAACTTCTGTGTCCTCTCTGCCTTGCGAAGGTCAACTTGTAGTTTAAGACATTCCTGACATTGTATTTTTTATCCCTTTTATGTCTCCCAAATCCTACCAGGCTACTTGATTCACAAATGCTGAGTTATTCTACCCTAAATGTTGGTTATGACTGCGTCATGCATAAAACTAAGACTAAATGTCATACGATCACAGATGAAATGGAATGAAAGGGAGTGCAGAACATTCTGAAAGAGATACAGAATGAAGCTTGGTGAGGTTTTCTGAAAAATGACCACAGTGGAGGACTGCTGTTGTCACGTTGTTAGGGAAGGAAACTACGATGAAATATTTAATTTAATAATTAAAGAATAAACATTTTCAATTTGCAGTTTTTCTTTTACCATGTAAACATCAAGCCAATAAAGATGTGACAAAATTTTAGTAGTTAGGCTGTCTATTTTGGCAACCTTCCGCTCCTCCTCCACCTCCTCCTCCTCCATCCTTCCTTCCCTCTGCTTCCACAGAGGAGACTTATTGATTTGGCGTCTCCTTTCCATGCTCAAGATGAAATAATTAGTGACTGTAGAGGAGAGAAAGAGAGGGGGGGGGGGTGACTGTGGAGAGCAGGAAAAGAAAAGGGAAAGAAAGAAAGAAAGCAAGAAAGAAAGAAAGAAAGAAAGAAAGAAAGAAAGAAAGAAAGAAAGAAAATAAAGATTTCTCTGCTGGGAAAGAAGCGAGCAGCAAGTAGGATTAAGATGATTTCATTAACTATCCTCTGCGACTTCACCCTTAAACCCCCAGATTACACACAGACACACACAAATAAAACACTTCTTCATGAGTTCATCACGCTCAAAACGAAATGTGAGACATTGAACATTTGTTTATTTCTGAACACTTAATTACAATTAGGTGGATCCATGTATAAGTATAAGTGCATAGTGAGTCTTTATTATGCGTCATTGTTCATCTTTCAGTCTTTAAGTGTTAATATTGTATTTTTAATCGCATACAGTGTTCAGCATTGTCTTATTGTCTATTATAATATTTAATGCAGTTGATGACATTTAGATAAAATATAATTATATATCTAATAGGTGTATTTCTTCTATAAGAAACACACAAAAAAAATCAGTTTCATAATTTCAAATGGAACTGAGCTGAAAGGAGAAATAAATGAATAAAAGTGTTTATGGACATTGATTAATAAAATGAGAAACATAAAAAAAAGAGTGAGCCTGACAGTTCATTGGGTTAAAATGCTGAGCATACACGCACTGTTGTGGATGTATTTTATTTTTGTATACGTTCATAACACACGCATACACATTTTCTCAGCTTCAGATCACTCAGACCAGCGAAAGCACTTATTTTTAGAAGGAGGAACCATTTCTCAGTTTAAGCTTTTTTCTTTGTTTTCAGTTAATATTTCTTTCTGCTCACTCTCTTACCCTCCCCTGTCTTTCCAGGTCATTCTCCTCTTTTGTTCATTAATATCTTTTCCTCTTTCCTTCAACTGCAACCAGTAACAGACACAGAAACAGCCATAAAGAAAAGGAGAATATATATATATATATATATATATATATATATATATATATATATATATATATATATATATATATATATATATATATATATATATATATATATATATATATATATATATATATTACAGTAGTGTGAATGCACAACAACAACAACAACAGTGTTGTGTATTATTACAGTGACGGCGGGAAACTAAACTCCCCTGTTCACTCCTCACAGGGAAAACTAGATGAGTGTCAATTCCAATTTCTCACCAATTTCTCTCTCTGCCTCAAAACTGAGTGAAGCTGAGTTGATAGGAATAAACAGGAACAAACAAAATAAGACGTCATCATAAGCACTGTCTCTGCCTTTCTTTCTACATGCCTATCATTGCGCTCTCTCTCTTCTCCATCCACCCTTCTCGCTCTTTTTTCTCCATTTTTATTTTCAGCCCTTTTCCTGCTTTTTCCTTTTCCCATCCCGTGTTGCTCTCTCTTTCCGCTGCCACCTCCTGTGCTCTCACTTGTCCAACCTCCCCTTTGCTTTGTAATGGACAGCTGTCGTCGACGTGTGTGTGTGTGTGTGTGTGTTCATATGTGAGTGTGTGTATGTGCTGTCTGTCTGTACTGAATGCTGTGAGTGGCCTCTACTGGCTGACTGAAGGGAATTAAAAATGATTCATAGAAACTGAAGACAGAACCGCTTAACCACAAAAACACGTGCACACACAAGGCAAAAAAAGACTCAGCGTGTGACGACTCAAATTTAAAAATGCAAATAGCCTCTTTGTGAACACCCTAATGCTGCACGCAGTGTAAAACACACAGAAAGTTAGCTTTCTGTATATGTCTCTTTTGGTATATATATAAAGTGTACTTAAAGTCTGTGCGCATGTGAGTGTGTGTTTGAGAGAGAACCTATGCTGGGTACAGTACAGGGAACAGCAGGCCATGGATTTATTGCTTTCAGGGGAGTAGAAGGCTGCAGGCCCCAGGGGTCTGTCCTCACATCAATATAACAATGACACACATCGACCCAACAACGGCCCGCTTGCTTCATCACTAGGACAAAGTAGCATCAATAGTTACAGAGAGAGTGCCAGCATGGTGGTTAAGAATAGAACGAAATAGAAGCCCAATATAATGTGTAAATATAACAAAATACAGCTAAGGCGTACTATGACTAGTTTATCATATCACGTGACAACTTTGCTTTAATGATCCTTTCATTTAGAAATTTAACAAAGTAATTATACACTGCATACATGAGTTACATAAAAATAGTTTACCCACTTAAAACTTCCACAATACATACAGCAAACAACTGTATGATGCAATAAGATTTAAAATGTTTGTGATGCAATACCACTTTAAATGTTACATTTTTCTGCAGTTCTGCATCATGTCTTCGGTTTTGAGGCAGCACTTTGTGACACTGATGTATTGGGTTGCGCTATGTTAAAAAACATTTTCAATATTTTGTTCATTTTATAAAGAAAAAAATAGAGAAAAGAATAAATAAAGAATAGAAAACAACATAACATACTGTAATTCAACAACACAAAGTAAAGCCTCAAACAGGATCTCGGACTTTAATGAACAAATCTGTAACTAACTGAACTTGAGAAAGCTTCACAAAGGTATGGTTTACTATATTTGAACGATCTGAACAACATATATTACAATGCTTGAAACGTGGATGTTGTGTCTGTCGATAAGCATGTTCTGTCTTCAAATATTATTATAAAATTAAGCCTTCAGTGTAATGTCCCTGTTGTTGCATTTCTTACAGCCTTTAAGCCCCTTTAGCGTAACAGCACACACACACACACACACACACACACACACACACACACACATGCACATTGATGAACACACTCGCACCACCCACACTCTTAGTCACTTACTAGCACAGCTGCCTCAGTGATAAATAGACTTATTCTGGAAAAATCAACACTGGTCAACATTGTAATCACCACCTTTGCTCTTTATAGAATTTCTAGAGGACTGCATGATAAATCTCAAATAAGGACATTTGTGTTCTGTGTGTGTGTGTGTGTGTGTGTGTGTGCGTGTGTGTGATTGATATAAATTGTGTAACACACGTTTCATAATGCGGTTCTGTGCATGCGTGTGTGTTTGCTAATAAAACTGTAACGATCCCAGCCTTTACGCACTTAGCAAGCGTTTTATTATGATCACTATGGCGACATGGCTGTTGCATGACGATGAGGTGTCAACATGCCAGCAGACATGCACACAAACACACACTAGACCATGAGCAATTATTAGGCAAATTATTATTAGCCATTATTAGGCAGTCAGTGTGTATCAGAGGCAGATAATGCCACAATTCATATACCGTCAAAATAAAAGACAAACCAAAAAGAAGGCCAAAAGGTCAGAGTCACTGTAAACAAATAAAATGGCCTTGAGTAGAAAAGCTGTGAGACAAATAGGCAGAGAAAAGAGAGCGAGAGAAAGGGAGGAATGTATTAAGCCACTTAAGTTAAAGAAAAACAGTGTTTTCAGGTAGTTCTACATTTCAAATAAAAATGACTGAATGAAATACAATTATATTTACAGTTATATCAATTATTACCTAACATTTAAAAATCACAACAGCTGAACTATTACAAAACCTCAATTAGGCGTTAAGCCTTTTATTAAAATTCTGGTTATAATGGAAGACTGAAAAGACAGAGAACAAGTTGTGAGCAAGACCTGTGACACAGAAAGGGAAAGAAAGGATAGAAATAAAAATGGAAGAGAGAAACTCAAATCGAAAAGAGACACAGAGAAGGGAAAACAAATGAGAAAGAGGAGGGAGAGAGACAATATGCTGTAACACTGAGTAGAGAGACTTTGTTGCCATTGAGTGATGAAAAGTCCATATGTTACAGAGCCATCATAAATTATGTCCCACAACGTATGGTAGAGGGGGCACAGGGTTTGGTGTGTATGTGTGTGTGTCATCCAGAAATAGGACACCCACCCAGCTAGTCAGACAGCTAGCCAAGGAAAAAGAATAGCTCTCCTCGCTACCAGGACAGACCTGCTGCACCTATACCAGCCACGCCTAATGCTGTCCACACGCACACACACGTGCGCACGCACGCACGCACATACTGTGCAAACACACACTGTGAAACCTGTGTGCTGGCTGCACATTCTCACACCAGCAAACGCACACTTCAGGGTGAAAATTTCTGATTTCAAGCAACAGAGGAAAGAGTGAGAGGATTCATTCTAAATATAAGTGCGCAAAGCATATATTTATTAATGTTTTAGGTTAAACAGATGGGGCCAATTGAGGATAAAGGATGGGTGATGTAGAAGAAGGTAGAGGAGGGTACTAATCATTGTAACTGTGTATAAAGAAAGAGATAAAAAAGAAGAAGAAGAAGGAGGGAGGGCTTGGTTTGAATGTAGTCTTTGCCAGTTTTCCCACTCTACTTAGCCTCAGTCTCCACTAGAGTAGCTTTGCCTGATTCACCTTTCAAAAACATCATTATTTGTCTTATATTGTCCCTTCATGCAGCCTCCTCATCCTCTGAAACGAGTCTCTTTAAGCTCCCCCTTCCCTAAAATCTTTCTACTGATTGGCCAATTTCGATGAAGCTTGTTGATGGGCTGCACCCTGTGATTGTGGAAACGACTTCTTGTGTTTCAGTTTCAGTAGCGTTTCAGTACACAATAGGGCTATCCAGACTTTTCCTGATGGACAGGTTTACATGTTATTAGCTGATAAATGTAGCTGCTGTTAGCTACTGTTAGCCGTCCTAGTAGATGTTGTTAGTCACAATCACATTCACAATGTGTAAACACATTGGGCCCTCTACTCTTTATTGGACATTATCTCTTGACAGGGCGCATGCATAAATCAGTCTTCTTGTATCACAAAAATACATACTAAAATACATTGTAATAAGTTACTACAAGTTTATTCCTCTGAATAACCTGGTTTCCTGTGCATGTGAGTGTATGCGAAGCGGGACATTTCTTGATGAAAGCAGCATGCTCACTTGACTTTCCCGGATTGAAAAGATAAAAAAGTACAGTGCAGTCATATGATATAAATCAGTTAGAGCCTGCGAACTGGACTCGTTGAAGATGCACGGCTCCTCCAGTGTACCGTAATCTTCCCTCTGATCCAGTAGGACACAGCCAGGGGTGGCTTGTGATCTTGCCCCAGTATATGATCCCAGACCACAGAATGCAATGCTGCTACCTGACTGTCTGTGTCCCTGCTCTGTTTGTGTGTTTACTAATAAATCATCCCATTACACATCATAAGTAGGCCATCATAATTAATTGGCCAGTCGAGAGAAGCTCTGACAACAAGCCCCCAGCGGTGAGCATGCATACACAGACACACATACTGTACGTAGGATCTCACACACAAGCTAGCAAACGCCTTTATTATGCAAAAGTATGCACAAATAACAGAAAGAAACTGTGCATACTAGGGATGAGAAGGTGTGCACACGAACAACAGAGCAAAGTTATTGCTGTGCTTCATTTGTAGATGAAAACTTAGAACAGTGTTTGCATTCCTTCACAAGTTGAATGTACAGTATGCACCCTTATTCTATCATCTACTGTCTCAAACATTTGAATAAATACTTTGTGCACTTGTTACAGATTTTATTTAACATCCTTATGCTTAAGGGAGAAAGATGCAAAGTCAAAAGAAGTTAAATCTTAACAGTATCCTTACCTCCTCTCTGTTTCCGTTCTGCCTCCCCACAGTCTGCCATCCACTTTCGTCACCTATTGTTTGGACCACACAAAAGCAAGTTGCATGAAGAGCAATAATGCTTCACATCCTTGCAGTCTATGAGAAGGTCAGGAGGTATTCAGATACATGGAAACACAGAAGGGGAATGAACAATGTCCTGGCACACACAAAGGAGCTCACTGCAGGGGAGTTAGGATGGCCTATTCAATGCTTGTGTGTGTGTGTGTGTGTGTGTGTGTGTGTGTGTGTGTAGGTATGCGCGTGCCACTGGGTGAGAGTGACTATGTATGTGCGTGTATGCACAGAGCTGCTTTTTGTTTCATAATGTCTACTTGCATGCACATATGTGCTATATGTACTTGCAGGTGACCATGACTGCGTCCTATATAACATTAGTGAAAGAGATAGGCAGTGGACGTGTGTGAGAGTGTCAGTGCTAAAAGGAAAAGTGGGAAAGGTGACCCTGAAAGGAAGAATGACTGACCTCTGATACCCATCTTTAGATCAGAGGAGAAAAAGACACCTGATTGGGCTTTGAATAATTTAAAGCGACATTCCACACAGGCTTGTAACCCCACCTTCTAACACCGAACTAAAATAAACAAATGTTACTCTTGACTTCAGGTGAATGACTGATTTGAAACCATTTGTTGATTGTGTGTTTTTCAAGTTTTATTATTTTTTAAGTTATTTATCATTTCATTTGTTTTTTCATGCATGACAGATTTTTTTTTAATCCAAAGTATAAGATATTTAACAGTGTAATTTATTTGTATTTTTGCAGACATGAAGGTCAAAGGCAGAGGAGTGTGTAAGTCTTAATGTAAACATAATCCTATGAGCTCATGTGTTGGTGGAGTAAAATCTAATAACTGTAATGAACTGTGTGGAGTATTGTTGCCTTTTCTGGATCAATAAAAATTTATAACACAAAAAAATAAATACAGTAAGAACCACAGAGTGATCTTTTCTATACAGTGGAGTTGAGATTAAGTAAAACACGTATTGTTACCATCCAAGTAATCATCTTATAAAGATGAGCAGAGACTTCTGGCGCAATTTGAACCTGCAGTAAAGCAATGGGAGAGACCAAATCAAACACCAAACTGTGTTCTTTTTTCATTGAGTTAACATAATCAATTCCTGCACAGCAAATACTGACATTAGTGTTGACTAAATGGCAGTCCATTGACGTGCTTCATTTAACATGTCAGCCAAAGGAGAAACTAAGACATGCAAAACAAAATGCCAAGTCAACAAAATCAGTCAACCAAGCATCAAATTAAACCTACTTACTATATAGAAAATGCTGTTCAACGGGCAGTGGTGCTTCAGAAACGGAAAGGATCTTAAATGTTGAAGTGCAGCTGAAGACAAAATCATCAGTTCAACAAAATGAAAAACAAAAAAACTAACACATAATCAGGTACAAAGCAAGAGTACACTTTGCAATAAATATTTAGTCATATTAAAATTATTTCTGTGTGTTCTACACTGTGAAACACAGTGCGTTACCATGGACGCTCCAAACACACAAAACAGATTTATTGTCTTAATTTGCTGACCCCTGCACCCACATATGTGAGAGAGGGAGGATAGAGAACGGCGGAGGCCAAGGTCAGGTTTAACGGGGTCAAGTTCAGTCCGTCTCCCTGATGCATTGCATTATGCAGTCAGCTGACTGAATTAGCATGACAACCCGATTTAGTCAACCTCTTTTCCCCAATTCATCACTATAGCACATGCACACACATGTGCACAGATAGATAGATAGATAGATAGATAGATAGATAGATAGATAGATAGATAGATAGATAGATAGATAGATAGATAGATAGATAGATAGATAGATAGATAGATAGATAGAAACAGTACAAAGGTACATCATGCCCAGAGGTATTTAATCCAATAAACTTTCTGTGTTTGTTGGCAGCTGCTGAAGTTCATAGTCTAGAGAGCGAACAATGTGTCCTCTCCATTGATCAGAAATTCAATTCAAAGTCTATAGACAGATATAAATGAGCTGTGCTGCCAGAAGTGTGTGTATGCCTCAATATATACATACTTGGCCATGTAAATATGTGTATGTATATATATTTAAATTCGTAGAGGTTGAGATGTCAATATCTTCAAAATGTGCTGCACTCTTGAATTTTTTTACTTTGTTAATTTTCATTTTTTCCAGAATCCAATGAAGGAAATGTCAGTGTAGGCTCCTGTTTTTAGGGTCCACTTGTTGATGTATTTTCCCATTCTTTCATGTTCTTTTTGAAACAGCATACATTTTTGAAACATTCAGACAGCTGGAGTCACATATTAGACGGAAATCAAGGCTGGAATAGAACTTTACACTGAAAGTGCACTGTACATTTTATCCCCTATTCCTTTTATTGTAGTTGTGCATTGTAAGTTTAACATATAGGCAGAGTATTGTATTATCATACAGCTTCACTGTGGACAAAAAAATCATGCAAAGCAGGTAAATTAAAACTTTTTCTATAATTTTCTATGTCGCTATGTTGAGCGGTGGATCTGTACGAGTATGAATTAAAATGAATTAAAATTGTCTATTTGTGTTTAAGTCCAGTTGGCAATAACTTTCTAACGGTGGTTTACTGTGCACTAGATGTCACAGATTTAAAAGAAATCTGTTATTGGTAAAGTTGATATTTTTGTATACAGCACTGCTGAACTGCTACAACTTTATGCAAACATTTTAAAACAGATTTAAAAGCTAAAATCCAAACAGACGAAACAAACAACAAAGTCTTCGTCAGCTAAATGAAGTAAAGTAATATGTCTCCTAACTTTTGAAAATGAACATAACAAACAACAAAGATTCATAGCAGGTGGCATCCACGGAAAGAGACACAGGAGTACACAGTGATCATCCAGCGAGGCAAAGAGAGGTAGAGAGAAAAAAGCCTAAGTCTAAATTAAGATGTTGGATGCCGGCTTTCCAATAGGACCTTGACACAGCGGTTGACCTACTCATGACAGGATCCCAGAGCCGCGGATTTGGAATTCTATTAGTATTACCAGCTGTAGGGGAGGGGGAAAAATGTCATACAGTCATCAGGAAGAGGCCAATCCATAGCTTCTATCCATCAGCCAATTACTGGTGCTAAAGTGGAATTAGATAGGTATTGACAATGAGAGGAGGTGGAGGGAGATTAGGGACAGAGATGGAAAGAGTGGAGAAAGGAGGAGGGAAGAGAGCAGAGGAGAGGAGAAGGTAGGAAGCGATGAGAGAGGAGTAGGAAGGAATAGGGAAGGACAGAAGAGCGGAACAGATGAGGAAGAGAAGGGAGAAGAGCAGGCAAGAGAAGAGACAACTGAGGGAAAGGAGGAGCGAGATGTTTTGTGGAAATGTAGTCTTTGCTGAGATAGAGTTGCAAAAGAAAAGAAGAGCGAAACAGAAAGTTAGGGAAGTTAATTACTATGATCATTTTATGTTTGTGCAGTGAGGTAAATTCTTTTTGGAGACTTTTTTTGACTGAATCTCACTTTTAAACGGAGACAAACTTTACTAACTTACTTCAGCAAAAATCTCTTCTCACTTCATTATTTCTCTGCCCGCTGCAAACATAATTAAGATAATGTAAAAAATAAAACAGCAATTTTAAAAAAAGTTATTTTAAACTAAAGCACCTTATGATCAGCAATGATTGCTGTTTGCTTTCACCTAGGCTTTCATGAAGCCTTGGGTGGAGTCCCTTAGAGCTGGCTTTTTTTTTTTTTTGCAACAACATAATCCCAACAGGGAGCGCGAGTGATCAATAACCATCACACTTGAAACAGCAGCAAAACAGCCTCCTGAGTTAACACTTAAACAGAGGAATAAGGGCTGCGACAATGAGTAAAAGAGGAGGAAGACAGAGTAAAAAATGTGAGAGGAGAAAGAGAGAGACGGCGAAAAGAAGAGGGAGAGGGGAAAAAAGAGATGGGAGAGAAAGGGAGAAAAAAGAGGGAGAATATATATACTCAGAGCTATGTAATGAATTTATGCCTGGCTGGCAGATCTTTATAAGTTATTGGAAAAATAGCCGGGGCGGCGTATTGACACAGCTGGGCCTGAGATCAATACATTGAGAATGGGCAATACATTTTAATTTAAAACTGTTCAAACTTTAGCAGCAAATCCATGCGGCTCAGTGCAGCCTCTTGCCCCGTCCGAGCCCACAGATACTTGCACATATTCTCACACATGCATGTGCACACACACACACACACCCATAACCGGTTTGGCTGAGAAAGATAGCAACTCAATCTGCTTGATCACAGCACACATACACCTACACACACACACACACGTTGAAGTGTGACAGTGAAAACAAGCCGTTGGATTAGACTAATTTCTTCAACTCCTCCACTCAACACTCACATATCTACATTTGTGCTGAACTTCGCCAGATCAGGGAATGATATTCATGACTACAACGCGAGCCTCGCTATCACCAACAGATTTATACAACTATACACACAGATAGTTGAATGCATGCTTAAAGGACATTGCAAAGTCAAGAAATGAATTGTAAAAAAGTTTTACAGAAAGCAACATCGTGAAAACAAACAAAGAGACAAAAAAAAAAAAAACACAGAATTTTAGTTGTCAGGAACATAAAATTTCTTGACAGGGTTATTTTGGGAAACACTGAATAATAAGGAAATAACTGATTGAAGTTCAACGTTCAGTATGCATCATTGTATATTTCAGAATAAGAGTATGATGTTATGAAATGTCATCAGATAAACCTGTGTCCTGAGCCTGCTTGTGTCTGTGTCCACGTGTGTACCGTGGGCAAACACTTGCATGCATTATGAGTTATTTTTAGATAAACCAATAGCATCTGTAATTAAAGGACCAGTTTTACCGAGGGATGAGTAGGAGGGCACTTTCGACATCTGTTTTCATCCTGCTCAATTAGCATAATTAATTAACGTTAATCAATCCAAACAAATTATTTTTTAACACCTAGAATAAATCACAGCACATCTCTCCATTTCTTAGCGCTGACTGATCCAGCATTCTGCAAAGCATTCATTGATCACCCAACAAATAAGACAATGCAAGGCAATGAGGCTTATTGTATTGTTTTCCTATTGTATTCTGCTGTCTGAATTCTTGCATCATCCATCATTAGCCTGCCACAAACAGATAGATTGTGATTAGAACTTAGTGAAATAAATATAGACAAAATGTATAAATTGCGCCACATGGAGCGAGGAGGAAAAACTATTAATTCAACGTTCACTTGAAGGAAATAGAATATGTTTTAGAGATATAGAATATGAAATAATAACATGGGAATATGAAAAAAATGGAAATGTTCATTTTGCTTTGAAAGGATGTTAAGAAGTAATCCAACAGGCAGAACCGTAAAAACTAAAAGCACCAATTATAGATTTTTCTAAAATAAGCAGACGGTGATGGAAAGTAACTGCTCACTGAAGGCACAGTACTACGAATCACTCACATATTTGAGGATTTCAAATGTATTCTACTTTATACTTCTACTACATTTCAGATGGAGATTTTGACTCCACTCCATTACTGCATTACATTACATTTGACAGATATAGTTATATAGTTATACAGATATAGTTATAAATTTGTTCATCTTCAGGCTAAGAGTGTCACGTCTCAGATGTCTATGAGTTGTCAGAAGTCCTCAGAGCCTTTTTTGCTCTAAACTTTTTAGATGGTTTCATTTAATCATTTAATTCTAATTTTCTACTTAAACTAACTTTAACTTTTTCTCATGCAAAACTGTTAAATAGATTTTTTGAAGTGGGGTTGAACGATGTGCTTATGCATAGTCAGTGTGTTACCTTCAGTAGACAGTAGTCCGAGCGCTCCCAGACTGGAGAAGCAGAAAGAAGTCCTGACATGGGATGTACTGCTATGGACAGGGACATGAGAAAAATGTATTTTAGCCACATCAGAGAAGGTCCATCTTAAAAAATCAATATCTGTGGAAGAGCACACTATAGTGAGCATATTCTCACCATTTTACTTTGCCGTCAGGCAGCCTTTTCCCTCAGCACTACATTGTCTCTACTGTAGAACTTACACATTCCTACACCTAGATCCAGCTGTGCTGTGCGTTGCGTATCACACCGCACATCTGACAAGGATTTTTACATTGTACTGATACGTTTAATTAAGTAGAAGATCTGAGTGCTTCTCCCTTCGCTGGTACCAAGAGGTCAGCAGATGATAAAGTCACATGTTCCTCTCATATCCGTTGATCTTTGACAGTTACTAGGTCAAGGCACAGCAAAGTGATACGTGATAAGTGAGATCAAGTCGGCCTTTTGTTTCTCCCTGCTCTTGTTAATTGATTTCATAATAGATGGTTCAGATTAAACAACAGTCTGGGTAATGAAGCCTACTGCATTGTAATTACATCATATTGCTGGGGACCAGGCATAGCTCAAAAAGCTGCATGATCGGCTAAAGCACAACTTCTAAACTATTTTTTTTTAAAGATTGTTGCTACTCCTATAAATGGAGACGAAAAAAAGCTTCCTTTCAGTGTACTTTTTCATTATTCATATTCTCATCTGCTTTTTTATTGTGATATAGGTGATTCACAGTTGATTTGCAAGGCATTAGGCTTATGTCATAGTGCACGGTGAACTGGCATCTACTATGGACTTAATCAAGAAATGAAGGACAGGCGTCACTAATGGGCAGGTGAGATATGACAGTAATAATTTGGGAGCTGGACTTTTTTGTCAAGTTGAAATAACAATGAAGTCTGGAATAAGTTGCTACAGTAAGTGCATTTTTGTCTTGTTAAAAAAAGGCAGTCTGCTTTTGCTCATGTTCTTTAATGGAAACAAGGGTAAAATAATGACATTAGCAAGAAAACAACTTATACAAAGACCCTAATATGTACAAAGTGTACATTTTATGCTTCACAGACAGACCATAATTTGTGTAACTCAGCAGTATTGCTGCACTAGCTGAAGTAAAGATATTGTACAGGGGCAATATTAATATAAAAAAATAATGTTGTTTGACAGTACAACTTAACTAAAGGTAAAATAGATTGGTGGATTTTCAGGTAGTGACAGATCAAGTAAGGCAAAGTGTTATCTTGGTCAGAAAACTACTAACCCTGCAAATGTATCAGTGTTTCCTTTCACCACTGCTACATCCTACTTCCCCTGCTTTCAGTCATTATCTTCCACTACACAGAGGAAAGTTGCTATGTGCTTGCTATGTGCAATGTTGTTGAGTATCCTAATATATACACTGTTACCCATGCAGTTGTGATTGTTGTGAAGTTGTGATTGAATGTGATTTATTCTTGATAGATAAAGTGTGTCTTCTCAAAACTTTATTGTTCAGTCTCTTCCAAACATATCACAGTGAAAATGAAACCACAGTTAACCTGATGTGTATGAATAGGAAAAGATGAATGCGTCTGAAAACAAAATGATTTCAACTTTATGGGCAACAGTGTATTTTGCAGAGCACTACCAGTAAATGCCGTAAACATGGAGCATGGATGGGACAGGTGCTGCTACTTAGAGAGTACACAGAGACGTAGGTACAGCATATAAGCTCAACACTGAACTCACACACAAACAGCGACAGCACTCGCATCTTTAAACATGATTGTCTATATAGCTTGAAGGTTTTCTGAAAAGACAAAGGCAGTTTCAAATGGACTTGTAACACATGCACACATGCGTCTACAAACACCTCCACAAACACACACAAACACACCTCTAATATTGTTATACTGCTGTCAGGTTTTCAGTGGTGTGGGTTAATCAGAAAGGCAAGGGGAAGGGTGCTTTCTACTCACCACACTGCCACATTTATCGATTCCATTTACACACAAGCACACATCCCGTACACACACACACACAAATTGACACCCATTTTCACCACAAGAACAGGCACCCATAACACCCCTTTAACTATTCTATTGGCCCCAAATAGATTTTCCCATTTTACGCTGTAGAGGCAGGGGAAACAGTGGAGCAGAACTGAAAGTGATATAAATGTATCAAAAAACAGATGAACAAACATTGGGGGAAGATTTATTACTGGGGATTTTAATAAAAATTGGAGGCGGATGAATTGATTTTGGTTTAAGGGAGGGTGTTATAAGGAACAATTTATCGGGATGGCCCAGGTAAGATGCATTATTTTCCGATTGTTATCCGGCTTCACTGTTTAAGAGGCTGATTTGTGTTGTGTATTGCATTTTATGGGTAAGAAGGAAAGGGGAACTTTCGATGATTTAGGTAGGATGTATTAATCAAAGGCAGCCGGTGTGAACCATAGATCGCCAGGAAAAGGAGGTACAGGTGACAGCTCATTCTGCTAAAGAATGTTTTGGAGCTGCACATCACCGCTTCTCAATTCCCCTTTCTTCTTCACACCTTCTCCACTTCCTGCTCTCTCTTTCTCTCTCCATCCTACTTTCTTTCTCGCCTCATCATCTAAGTCTTTTTCTCTTCCCTCTCTTTCTTGCTATCTTTCTATATCCATGCCTCTTCTTTACAGTTCGGTGCACACTTGGTTTTAATTTTATGAGGCTGAGAGTAGCTTTTAACCATCCATGCGGCAAATAAACGGGGGATTAGGAGTATTTAGTGTTTTCCTCCTCCCTAAAAGCCTCATACTTCCTCAGTGATCAGTGACCTTTGCTGCTGCCTCTGACATGTGAAGAGACAAGCCCATCATCATCAGGTCCACACATTCACTCTGCTATCAGTTCATATGGTAATGCCTGTAAATGATGTACTGTTTGCCTTAGTACCAACTGCTTGGTTTCTGCTCTGTCTAGTTCATGGTTTAGCTGTCTCCCTTTGAGGTGTTTCAGTTTTTGCTTTTGTCTTTTTACTATCACTGTGTATTGAAAACTATATCATATATCCATTAATTGGCAATGCTTTATTTTTAAGCTTTTTGCATTTGACATAAAATATATTATAATAAACACAATATATTTTGAGAAAGAATGTGAACATAAATAAATACATGTAGGCTACTTTGATACTCTGATAAGTGCAAACATGGGACCTTCAGTGTTGGACACCTCTGCCCTCTATCTAAATCGTCTAAACCAAAACAAAAGACATGAGCCAACTCACACACACACACACACATGCATTCACACACACACACACACCACACACACACTTACAGACATAATAAAAGGCTATTTGGCCGGGCCAGTCACCTGTGCCCAGGACTGATTTCTGTTGATTTAAAAGTTAGATTGCTTCTGAGAAGAATGAGGCTTTTGTATGTGAATGGGCAGAGTGAGTGAAATGGACTATACAACTATATTACAGTAATCTGATTACATTACGCTCACTATTACAGTTTTCTGTTTTTTTTTTATTTCATAACCTGCAAAACAAACTGAATACAGTATATTGCAGTAAGTAATGATTTGGATGCTGTCAGTAGACTACCTTTACATTTATACAACATACTTCACAAGAACATTTTAAAGTAATAGTCCAATCATGGTTAGCGGTAAATAGTAAATAGTGTGTGGAAAAGTGGAAAAACAAATCTATCAGTGGGATAATGGCCAAAGGCCAAACCCAGTCAAAGTTCTTTGGACACACAGGGTGAACCACAAATGCAAGTGTGCTGATGTGTGTTATAGTGTAGTCACTGGTAACCAGTAAGTGCTCCAGATTCAGAAGTGTGGCAGAAATTAAGCTGCCAAACAGGATTACTTTGTTTTAGGAGCAAATGAGCTTTTACCAGACACAAGATACATCCAACATGCAAGGATCACCACATCATTGCTCTTCATGGATTAGTTTAACTGATTTTGATGTTGATGTCTAGTATGAAAAGTTAGCTACTATAGGTTTTGTGTGCCAGACGCTGAATGACTGGCTCTACCCGAGCATGCACACAGACACACATACTTACAGTAGATGCACACTTAAAAGCAAACATATAATGCCGTCTACACTCCCACATGTGCACACACCACACCCACACACACCACAAACAGATAAATGGGATCAGGGGCCTCTGTAGCCCGTGAATCATGCACAGAGGCCCATAGGGGCCAAAGGTCAAGGTCTTTATGAGGAGCTGAAAGCCCTGTGCTCTGAGACAGAGGACTGTAATGTCCGTTTTGCCCCCTCCTTTTCTCTTTTGTTTCTCTCTCTTTCTCTGTTCAGATAAGAGCCAAGCAATTACAAGATCATTTAGGAAGAAAAAGGCTCTATCCATCCACAGGGATGATGGTTGTTGTGGCAGTGGAGTGTGGTTTTGGTGTTAGTCCGGGATTTGAGGCAGTGGCTGGTGTGGCGTTACAGTCGCAGCTGCAGTTGGGTGGTAATTAGTGCTCAGGTCTATTCATCCGTCTGGCAGAGAGGCTGGAACTCTTTACTCTGACCACTCGTGTTATCTGTACACCTCCTGGATACAGAAGAGAGTAACTGTTTCACAATGCCAGTGCACAACTCCCTTTGTGCTCCCGTAACCAACCAAAAAAAAAAAAAAAGCCTGGTTGGTGGTCAGTTGAGGGGGACACAAAATGCAGAAGGACTGAGGGAGATGCCTTCGTGGTCCTCTCTGTGAAACACAGTGGCAGTCTTTGCAAAAATAACTTCACCACAAGGTGTTTTCTGCAGACTGCGCAGATGATGTCATCATTAGGAGGAGCAGGAGCAGGGTCTGCAGATGGTGGCTGTGGTCCTGGAGTCCCCAAGGCAGGACTCATGGACAACCCCTAAAAACTGTGTAATTGGGCGGGGGGACACTCAGTGTCTGGGGAACGTCCTGGCTCAAAGGCAGGTGCGCCCCCAGCTAGTCCACTGCCATTACCACCCGCCTGAAGCCCAGACTTAAAAATGATGTGGATAACATAGCTGGCACAGCTTCGAGTTGTTGGTGCTTCATCCTCAACTTTCTGCTGTTGACCAGTCTTGACTGATCTTGCTTGGAAGAGAGATCCAGTATAGTAGATGGAGCAGCGCCAGCAGACATTAAAGGAGGTTAAAGTGCCCCACTGGTGAACCACTGCTAACTTCCTTCACCTGTTTTTTCAATGAAAATGTGACAGATGAACAGGGGCAAGTCTGGGACAAGAGGCAGACATCCCAGATACAGTGAATTAGTAATTAACATGTCTGCACTGAGGCTGTATCTCCACAAATTCCACTCAACTCAATTCCTTTCTTGTAGAGGTTCCCCATAATCCATCTATTATGCAAAAGAGAGGGCACTAGATGTTGTTCTGTGCAGCATCCATAGTTTATCATAGCCATGATAGAAATCCTCTGCATTTTCTCAAACAGCACATTAGGCCTGGAAAAAAAAAAACTTCCAGAAGGGCTGAGCATGAGTTAAGCAAGCATGCAAAAAGGAACTTTGACAAAAGCAACATATGTAGGTACAGATGTTCACACAAGAAGAGAATCAATTAATCATTAAGTCACTCCACATGTCACTGCCTCAATTGAACAAGGTCCAGTGTATCTGAGCCAGAACCGCTATACATACTGTGTGAGTGTGTGTGCATGTATGTGAGTGTGTGCATGCGTGTGTCCCTGTTTGTGTGTCGGGGCTGATTGCTCTTGACTTCATTAATCTCTGCAGTGTGGTTATGATTAGCTCTCTGAGGCATGCCAGAGGACATCTGACACACACGCACACACTCACACACTCACTGTCAGGTCTGGCCACCTCTCCAGCCTGTCTCTCTCACGGTCCAACCAATTAGCTGGGAGCAAAGAGAAATGGACTGGCTCCAGTGGTGACAAGACATATGCACATACATGCACACACACACACACACACACACACACCTACACAAGCATGCTAAAGGTTTGTTAAACTTCACACAGAAGCAACAGAGTGTGTGTGTGTGTGTGTGTGTGTTCAGAATAATAGCAGGAAAAACAACTCAATGCTTTGGAGATATGCGCAAAATTGTGCTCCAGGAATATCAGAACAAAAAGAGTTGGAAACAGCTGGTTGAGTTCGGTGTTTTTCATTGTTGGCTGATCCTACACTTTCATCAGATATTTAATGTCAAAGAAACAGAGGGGAAAAGTGTCAGACAAAGGGAAACAGTCACGTGCAAGAAATTAAAAAGCCTGGGCAGACAAAGATAAAGTAAGTAATGCAAACCAGACAGGGCTAGCAGAAGACAGACGTGAATCAGTGCAAGAGAGAAAGAGATGAGCATAATAGTGGATGGGTTGGGGCAGATGAAAAGAACAAGTGAAGTGTAAGTGGTGAAGTGCTACAGAGGGGGAGAACAATCCTTAGATGCACTTCTACACCCTGCCATGATCAGAGTATGCACTGGATGATTTATTTTCCCTGTCCAATATTGAGTCCCTGGAAAAAAAAAAAAACTCCATTCTATTAAACTACTGAGGGTTTTATTTTGAAAGGAGAATGTGATCGTGGGTGTGAATGTGTGTGGGTAAAGGAATAGCCATCAGAGGTGGCAATCATGCAACTAAAAATGTCTTCTTATCTTTACTGTCTTCCTCTTTGATTGATGTTCTCTTTTTCCCCTCCTTTCTATAAAAAGTATAATGAATACACGGATATAATGAAAAAAATAAAAGAAACTGTCACATTCACTAAGCATTTATTTCTAATTCATGTATGTTTTTAAAGTAAACTTTTGGTTGAGCTGTGACCGCACTATATAGATTTAGCTATACTTATATACCACAATAATGTATTGCTTTCTTTAAACTTTTTTCCAAATCACTGAAGCTCATTCATTTCCTTAAACATTGTCCAGTTTGTGTTGCAGTTAATACCATAAGAATTGTATCAAACAATATCCTATAATTCCTATTTTGGCTTTATTATATTTAGATTTCTTCAAATCTAGTTTAATGTGATGTAATTCTGGGCTTGACCATCCTCACAGAAAACATGCTGCCATATGAATCTGTGTGTGTGTGCGTGTGTGTGTGTGTGAGAGAAAGAGAGAACATGCGCGCACGCATGTGTGTGTGTCAACACAGACAGCGAAATGACAAATTGTTTAAAAGAAGAATGAGAGGAGTAATGATGGAACAATAATGCCACATGTGTACTGTAGTCTGTGTGTGTAGGTGTGTGTGTGTGTGTGCGTGCGTGTGTGTGTGTGTGCGTGTGTGTGTGTGTGTGGTGATGAATCTCTCATTGTGACAGTGGGGCCGGCAGCAGCGAATGTCCTTCTGGGTGGGACATACACATACACACTGAGACACGCATACACAGATGGAAACGACCACACTAATGGATCACCCCTGTCTGCACGCAATCCGCCACAAATAATGATGAACCACCCCTGCATTAAACTATTTTACACAATGCTCAATTCATTACTACTCTCTCTCTCTCTCTCTCTCTCTCTCTCTCTCTCTCTCTCTCTTTCTGCCTCTCTCTGCGGGTATAGGTGAGCTAATAAAGGTATGATATTTCTCCTCTACCGGCACAATCATAGTTTTTATCCATTAGTAGGATATTAGGATGGGGAATGAGGAAAGGTGGGAGGGAGGGGATGAGATGGAGAGGGAAAAAGAGATGGCTTCAAATTGGTTTAAAAGCATTGCCACTGTAAAAAGTAACAGCAGCCCCAGGTGGAAAATATGAAGGAATTATTTGCATAGTTTTGTTAAGAAGACCAGGACCAGCCTCGGGCCTTTTCAGGCCCTAGGTGAGCTTTTGGTTTGAGGGCCTCTTACATATTTCCACTAACATTTTGGTGTCACACAGATGACATCAGCTGAAACTGGATGTGCTTTAATCACTTTTTGGTGTAATGGGGAATTCTATGGATGACAAAAACTGGGAAAATTAGGCATAGAATGAAAAAGACATTTCAATAAAGCTTGATGAAAATAGTGTCACTAGTTTAGTGTGAACTAATTTTGACAGACCAAACTATAATTCATATATATTGCCTTTAACTGGACCATTTCGGAGGCATTCTGACTGAAAAAAAAGAAGAAACTATCTATTTTTTATGTTCTTTAAATCTCTAATTAATTGCATGTATTTAATCACAATTCTTTGCTTTGTTTTACTACATTATTCTACTTCATTTTCTTATTTTATTTAAAATGTCCAAATGTCCAACCAATCAATTTACCTCATTAACTTGGTGTATTATGTTTAAGAAAATACGCCACGATTAATTCACTATAATTTCTTTGTTTTTACACAAAATCAAGATGTTGTGTGGTACTTTAAAAACATATGAGGCTGCTAAAAACATGACAAGATGTGAATGATTTGATAATAACCGATAAAAACCTCCCCTATTGTCCAAAATACATTTTCCAGCTTCACTTTGCTCAGTGTAGGAGAGAAGAGAAGAAAGAGTCATTATGGATTTCAATTAAGTGATCCCTGGGCAGAGAGGGATGCGTCAGAGTGGGGGAATTAATGTGCTGCGGACAGATGTTTAATAATAATGGCCGAACTGGTCCTGCCGAGAAACACACATTCCATCCGCCGCACCCTACTGTGGCTGTAGGAACACACATGCACAGCCAGACACACACACAGAAACACACACAGACAGGCCCACGTACACAGACACTCACATATAATCACTCATACACTGACATGCACAATAATGATTCATACACACGCACTGTGCAGAGCAATGTGTGACAGTCTCTCCCTCTCTCTCTCACACATGTGCGCGCGCGCACACACACACATTCATCCATAGACACTGGTATCACCACTGGTGTCTGTGTGTGTGTCTTTATGACCAGTGCTGGCCACAGCGCATATGGCCCTCATTTAGGAACAATGGGCATGGAGAATGACTGGTTGGATGAGCTTCCTGACTGTGAGAGGTGACTGGAGGCATGTTAAATGACATGCCCCGTATGGAGAGATGGAGCGAGAGACAGAGAGAGAAGGAGAGGGAGAGAGAGAGGGTATACGTGGGTAATCCTGGATAAGGAATTATTGCCTCACTGAGCAACAAAAATGTTTTGATTGAGAAGGGACAGAGGATGGGAAGGGGGAGAAACAGGAAAGCAGAAAAGTGAAGAGAGAAGGCAAAAGTACAGAGGAAGATCGAGACAAAAGGGTAATATATCTAAGGAGATGAAAGAGAAGGAACTTGATGGAAGAGTAAATTATAAGAGCAGAGGGACGTGGAAAAGATGATGGTCTGGCTGGGTCTAGAAAAGGGTCATTAGACAGTGTGTAAACAGTATGTCTTTTTATGAAGTGCTCTCACTCTCCTTTTTGTGTCGTTCTCTCACAAATACACTCCTGCTGACACCTAATCAGTGTTGTGGGAGGACGAATGGCTTCCAGCCGTCCTTACAGTCTTGTCAAAAACAACACTTCCCTAAAAATCTCTCTCACTCACATGCGCTGTTCATACTGTCTTGTCACAACAACATTTCTCCGGTAATTACCAGGGTGGCCGCCCTCCTGCCGCCCCTTCGATGGATGGGCTGAGCCACCATGGGTTCGCCCCTCCAGCCATAACTCTACCTAGGACGTCTGCCTACAGCTCTTCACCACTGTGGTGGCCCTCAGACAGCAAATTGGCCCACCAAAAAGACAGAGAGACAGAGAAAAAGATACTTAAACAAGCTCACTGCCTGGCTCAAAAGCAGAAATGCCGGTGGAAACAGATACACACGCCCTCATTCACTTTTACTGTTTGTCGTTTGCCTGTCCCCAAGGAATAATTCATAATACAGACAATTTTTCCTCTGACCATCGGCCAGACAGATATCTTTGCTTGCGCAGTGCACACACAAACACACACACACACACACATCCTGCTGAGGTGATCATTTTGACAGGCGAATATGGCTGAAGAGGAGAGATGAGGTTTGGAAATAAGGAAGGAAGTAAGTGTTTGGAGAAATAACCTGATAACTGTATGATGAAGGGTGATAACGTCAGGAAAGGAAGGAAATGGACGGAGGGATGGATGGAAGAAATGAGACAGCTGGCAGATCAATACTCAGATCCACAATCTGCATCCAGAGAGCAGGCATTTTATTAATGTCTTTTCTCAGCTGTTTTCCCCCCACTCGTTTGTATATTATTTGCAGTGTATTTCTGCTTTGGTACACTTTGGTACAGTATATAAGACTGAGGAAGCAGCAGAAGAGAAAATAAACAAAATGGCAAGTGGTACATTTCAGTAAGGACACTAAAATCTTTTTTTTTTTTGGTGTTTATGATTTATTAGTAGTGTAGTAATGACTATCCAATGATAAATAAGGCTTTTTGCACAAAGATTTTCAGGCCATAAAAAAGAGAATACAATAAGCAGTCACCCAGAGCTCAAGAATATCTGTTAATATAAACTTAAGTCAAAATAAGTCAGATATTTTAGTTAACTATTAGTCTTTGTTTCTTTTGTTTTCTTAAATACATGTATACTCAACTAGCAGAAATATATAAAGCTATACCATCTTATCTATAGATAGATAGCTTTGTTATTTAGAAAACAATTACCTGTCAGAATGCCAATTAAATTACAAACGTTAGTTCATATTCTAGGAATAAAAATGAAAGGTTGCAATTTTGGTTTTGTTTACATAGAGGTGCACACACGGGTAATTTAAACGAATGTGGACAAGTGTCTTTGTTGCGATAGGTAAGTGAAGTAACCATTATTTCCCTGTTAGGAAGAAATCCTACTTTTTTTAGAACGCTCTGAACGCATCTTCACCGTCCTGGGAAGTTGTCGTCAAGACAACAGGTAAACTCTGACCTGAGTAGACATGGCGGAGCTGCTTAAAATAAAAAGTCAAGTTAAAGAGTTCCAACAAGAATACGTCGACAAAAACAGGTATCGTATGATAACGTTTTATTCATACATGGAAGCCCATTGTGGCTAACGTTAAGTTTGGCAGTGAAAGCCAAATTATTAAACACTTAATTACTAGCTAACGTTAACGTAACGTGTTTCGGTTTAATGAGCGACCGTGTTTAACTGGTGAGGAATGTGTCTGTGGTTTCCGTGGTTACGGCGGGTGTTGAAAACAGGAAGATACGTAGCTGTCCACGTGGATGCCTTTTTGTTTATTTATTTATTATTTATTATTTATTATTACAAAACATGGCTGGTTAGTCTTTTGTGTTTTGTTTGACAGCTACGTATACTCTTTCTGTTTCACAACAGCTGTCGTAACTACGACAACCAAGACGCATTCGGCTAACGGTCTCCGGTTAACACGGTCACTCGTTGAACTGAAACACCGGAGACGTTAACATACGCTAGTGTCATGCTCTTAGCATGTTAACTTATTTTCGTACTAAGCGTCAGTTAGCATTGTTTTGACGCTACACTTACCACCAACAGTCGTTGCTCGTTATTAATACGGTTTAATGCCAACAATAGAGATTGTTGTCATGTCAAAGATGACATTTTGACTTTAGCCTATATTTTTTTAGGGTTTAATAGACTTTCACGACATTTTGTCATGAAATATTGGGTAAACACGGGTGTTGCCAGTGATTAATTCATTAAGGTTCCATTTATTGCAGGCTCTGCTGCAATAAATGGAACATGTCGGAATAGCTACTGTAAAAAAAAGTTTGTAATTATAATGTAACTTGTATGCATTGGTAGTGTTGCTATTCTGTAGCACCTGCAGACCAAACAACACATAGGACCCACTGCAAAGTCCAGCTGTGTGCACTGAAATGTAGAGCTATTGTTTGTGTGAAATATTAAAAACGTTAATATACAACATACAAGTGAGAACATCTAGTGACAATACACCGTCAATTGTCTGTCTGCCTTAGACACGCTGAGGAGAACAGACAGAAGGAAAACCAGGCTGCCACCCAGATTCAGAGCTGGTTCAGAGCCTGCAAGGTGCGGGCTTACCTCAGGTATAACATGTTTGTGTGAGTGTGTGTTTGTCCCGTTTGAATCTGAAAACCAGAGGAACGCATAAAATAATACAAGCCTTAATATTTTATATACCAATTTGAAGTTTGCCTTTTCCTCCAGGGGTTGAGAAACATTCAGGCTGGACTCTTAAGAGTTAATTTCAAGGGAAATCCTGATCCTAGCTCACTCTCATAATTATCCCACTTCTAGAGCTTTGCAAATGGCCTCGAGGAATAAATGTCGCTTGCACTCTGTGCTCCTTTCACACACAGAGAAATGAATGTCTCTATCTCTGTGCTTGTTCCTATACTGTGACCCCAGCACCATTCTGCAGGGTCAGCAGACAAACTTCCAGACAGTAGGTTAATTCAGATTACTTTAGTTAATTGATCAATGCGTTAAGTGGATAATTAGCAACAATTTTAGCTGCCTAAGTGCAACTCCAGGGTTGTGCTATCCCCACTATAAGCATTGATTTTCTGGGCATATGAATGGCCTTTTGGAAATTGATGGCCTCATTGGAGGCAGAGAATCGCAGTGGACTTGCATTTAGAGTATGTTTGAAGATGAATACAAATGTGTGCTGCCGACTAAAGGGGGTGAAAGGCTCATCAGACATGATCGAAAAGCCTGGAGGAGCAGAAATGTTGAGTGTCTGTGTGTGTCTTTGTGAAAGCGTGTGTTTGTAAGCGTAATGTTTCCCTGACCTTTTAATTGAAGTCCTTTACAACCTTTTACAACAACATTTGTATGCAGAAAACAAATCCACTCTTTTCTTTATTGTTTTTTTTTCTTTTAAAATAGCGATCACAATTTATTACAGCAGAAGTGGTTTGAGAGAATTTTCTGATTTAATAAATTAAATTGCATTACATGGAATATCTTTATTCTTTTAGCTTTTTGCTTTTAATATTTTTATTTATAGTGCCCTCGTATTTCTAGAAGGTTTAAATTTTGTTGCTTTTTAGGGTTTAGTTTTATTTTGTATTCAATTAGATTATTTGAATTTCCTTCCTTTCTTCCACGTGTAACTTTTTTCAGTATTTTTCTGCATTTCAACTGCTAAAAAATACACATTCAATGCTCCCTCAAAATGGCTCTTTTTTTTTTTTACAGCCATCTGCACAAGCAGGCAGTCATTATACAGAAGATATGGCGGGGCTTCACAGCAAGGGCACGTTTCAGACAAATGGTGAAGGTAAGCCAGTGCCTGGAACGACTATAGATATATTGATTATGTTATGATAGCATGCATTAGAATTCAATTGCTATATTCCTAAGTCCCTGCGTCTGACCTTAAGAGATATAATTCACTCATTACACATTGGGAAATTAGCACTTAGGAAATATGATGCAGTATGATAAGGAATTCCATCTATATCACAACTCCTGGGATGTATATAAAGAGTATGGAGAGGAAACGAGCGAAGGAAAGAGTAGAGGAGTTGTGCGTGTGTGTGTGTGCTTTAGTAAAACAAGGCCCCATTTTCAGCATATTGCCTCCAACTGCTTCTTAATTGAACAGATTGTTGATACCGGATCCAATACCCAGCGCTCTCACGTATAATTTTCCCCTGGATTGAGTTTTGTAAACGTATCACAACAAGCTATTTATCATGCCTGTAAATTGACTGTTTGCTAAAGCATAACTGCCAGCCGCCGTTTGGGAGGCGTTCAAGAAATGGAAAGTCGGGGGGTGGTGGGGGGGTTGAGGGGTGTTGGAATAAACGATGACGGATGTGTCACAACGCACATATGGGCTAAAAAGAGGCTGTTTGGTCTCATTTGGAAACAGACGAGCGCTAATTTGAATCACTCAAAATTGCCACAGTGCACTATTTTGAATTAGCCCTGAGAGATTCTGATCTCTCTCTCTCTCTCCCTCTCTCTCGGTCTGTCTGTCTGTCTGTCTCTTTCTCTCTCACTCTTGTGGACCGTATCATGTGTAATGTGACGTGCACAAAGCCTCATCTCAGAACATCAAGCTGAATTTACTACCTCCTTTCAAGTCTTTGTCTTGCTTCCCCTTCCTCTCCTCCTTCACTTCCCTCCTCGTTATTAAAAAAGACGTGTTGAGATCTGAATCCCTTTCATGGCGGACTCTCCAGTTTGCTCCTGAAATGTGCCCCCAGTGGTCAGCCGGCACATTTTGTGTACCATGGCTCAAGTGTGCCACTGAATATTCTCTGGCCTTTTGTTTGTCACTTCTAGCAGTGCCGTCATTGATTATGAAATCCAGAGGAGAGCGTTTGGCCGTCATACATCTCCATTAGCTCGCTGTTTGACTACCATAGATTTTCTTGGCCCTTGTCCGTGTTGTTGTATTAAGAGAGTACTGTCCTCCTCTTGATACAAAGTCCCGCTAACTACTCTCTCTCTCTCTCTCTCTCTCTCTCTCTCTCTCTCTCTCTCTCTCTCTCTCTCTCTCTCTCTCTCTGACTTATTCTCTTGTTCTTCTTGTTTCTCTTGCTTGCCCTCTCTCCTTTTCTGCCCCCTTCCCTCCTCCCTCCCCTCCACAGTGGCCCTATCTGTGCTGCCTCTGTGCAATGTATTATGTATAAAGAGCTCTTTATCTTTGACGCCTGCTGTGGACAGATCAGAGGGCTGGCAGACAAGATGTAACGCCATCTTTTCCTTTGTGTTCACAGGCGGCATATTTTATCATGAAGATGAATTTCTACGAGGAGATGGCGGTCAGGGTAAATATCAGCACAGTGTCTTGTTTTGGCAAATGGAGTGTTGTGGGGGACGCTGTTTCTCTGTGTGTGTTTCTCTGTGAATGGGAGGCCCCATGAAGCAGCCTGTAAGCTCACTTCATTGCAAATACTGTCCATCATCAGCAGCTTTTTAAATCTTACATGCAGCGTTGTTTCCTGCTTTTTCAAGTAGTATCGTGTTCAAGTACAATTTCATTTATATATCATTTAGATATAAAAAGGGAAAAAAATCTAATTTAGTTTTGCTATTTCAGAATGACTTATGTCTTGACACATTACACATTTGTTGGCTCATGTACACTGAAAAGATTGTCCACCAGATACAGGTAATAAACTTAAATCTTATGATTTCTACAGTTCTTGGTAAGAGGCCCTCTGAATAAGACTGTATTGGCAACATTTGTTTAATTTCTTTGCTTTTCCTCAGTGCTCATGTCCATCAAGTGCTCCCTTTATCCCCTCAGCAGCTACTACTGTTCATCCCATAAATCATAACACCGTGGCTGTGACTGATGCTTTGGCACTTTTACACAAGGATATTGCACAGAAACCTTATATTTTTACAGTTCCATATAGCCTACTCCTTTGGCTAACTGTTTCACTCTGCCTAAACCATTAAAGTGTTTTATAGGCCAACAAAAAAACCCACTAGTGTTTATTGAAGAGGGTGTGTCGCTCTCCAGCTGGACAAAGAGGGTTGCAGTATTTTCATATTCGCGCAAAAGCCTGGAAATTGAGGTCTTCAAGTTTTACACTTAATAGAAACCCAAACAAATAAAGCTGACCACCCTGTCTTTTCAATAAATGTCACATAATAGTAGAGACATAGATCCAGGAGTAGTGCTTGACCCAGCTGTTTTAGGTTAAAGGGTGAAAGGTTAGGGGTGATGTCATCATGTAGAGCAGAGCAAAAGCTTCTGAAGAAAAGATGGCTTTATACCTATATAAAGTAGTCACAGTTTCCTAAAGGAAGCGATATGAGTTTTTATAGAAAATAAAATATATGTGAATTGGCCAGCAAAGTGGCTCAGTGGTTAGAAGTTCATGAAAGTACTGAGTTCGAACCCCACAAGGGCCAAATGAGGATTTCTGTCCAGAGCGTGCATTTATTCAGTGTTTGTCTGTGTTTTCTCTGGCTGCTCCAGTTTTCTCTCACCGCAAAAAAAAAAAAACATACATGAAGGTATTAGGAACATTGCCACTGCCCTTGACCAAGGCTTTGACCTCAGAAGTGGAGTTGGTCCCTGAGCGCTGCACTATGCACTGCCCACTGCTGCTAAAGAGATATACATTAATGGGGCAAATAAAGACACACATTTCAGACAAAACAGAGAAAGCATATTGATTAAACATAACTCCATAATATTACTGTTGAAAAGCTGAAAGCTGAAAGAAGTTTTTTATTATGTGACTTTATTATGCGCGTGTGTGTGTGTGTGTGTGTGTGAGAGAGAGAGAGAGAGAGAGAGAGAGAGAGAGAGAGAGAGAGAGGGAGAGAGCGCATAAATGAATGAGTGAAGGGTAAATACAGAGAAAGAGCGAATGAGAAAAAAGAAGACACAAAGGGAGAAACAATCATCTCAGAATCCCCTTGTGACACTTGCTTTGAATCAATTTTGATTCTTTTCTTTTTTCTCTCCCCTCCTGTTGTCTTTATCATGGCGTAGTAGCTAACAGAGGATAATGTATTAGGGCTGTAATAGAAACCAGTGTTTACATGCCGCACCTCGGATTTGTATTAGATTCAACAGCATCGATTTCACTAGTCAACAAAGGTCAGCAAGAACTCAGGAGGCGGCAATTACTTTATTTAAAATTATCTATTGACTGGCAGATCAATGCTAATTCTCATTTTGCTCTTTGTTGTTTTTCCCCATCCTCCACTTCTCCTCTTCTCTCCTCTTCCCTCTTCTCATAGTGTGATTATTCTTTTACCTGCCATTGTTTTAATCTCCTAATTAGTCTGAAGGACATCCGCCCCCTTGCTTTAAAACGGTCCACTGGTGTGTGTGGGTGTGTGTGTGCTAGCTAATCTGCAGCCTCCACAATCAATGGGGACCGATACAGTTAAACGTATGGAGCTGTGACAGCTGTCTGTACCCCCCCTTGGATTGTCCCTCCAACACTACGGGATAAAACTGCATGCATGGTCATACATGATTTAAACGTGTTCTCCCATATATGTTAATATCATCGTCTCTCTTATTTTTTATGGTTAATGTGTCCTCTTCAAGTTCAACTAGTGAGAATAAATATTGACAAGATTGTATTTAGATGGCAAATACAATGGTTGGACACATAGCAATGACTTTCTATCTGTGACTTAGCATTATGTTGGTTATTTATATGTTATAATGTTGTTTGTTGCAAGGTCCAAATTTGAAAAATCTGAGAAACAGTAACATCACCATGACATGCCATAATGCTTTCCCTTACTGTCTGTGAAGAGACACATTCAATTCATCATTGAAATAATTGCTCTGTTGAACAAATTACTTTTTTGATGTTTGTTAACAGTTACCAGTTGACACAGCCTACCAGGTTTCCCAACTCCCACATTTCCTCATCTTGTTGGAAAACTAACTTGAGAAAACCTCTGTCATGCTTTAATCCCTCACAGATCCAGCGGAGATGGAGAGGATTCTTTGTGAGGAAGTATATTCACAATTTCTATGCACGCAAGAGCTATCTGGAAGGAGTTTCACAGAAAAATGAACTTGTCAGGTAAAAAAAAACAAAAAAACAAAACAAATGGTGCTGTGTATAAAGCTCAAGAGAGCAGACATTGCCTGCTTCCTCCTCAACGTTTTTTATGTTGGTAGACAATTTATATTATACAGACTTTCCAGTATAACTCACATTGACTTCTTTTGTTTTTTATTATGTTTTGTATTCATACAGTGCAGTTGTCAATACTCTTCAACAGGTATTACAACTGACATACTGCACAATACAACCACGGCGTACCTTTTATGTAAAGGTGTTTTAAAAGAAATGAAATTGCAGTTTGCTTCCCGACTTTTTCCATCTCTCTCTTCTGTCTTAGTGACTCTGACTTGAGTTTTTGTATCATTTATCGTTTATTTGTTGTTATGTGGTTATATATATGTGGTAAAACATATTTTTGCCCAGGGACTACTACATGGCCATGAAGGGAGTTCGCTGGTACATGTCAGTCAAGATGAATTGATCTGATTAGTATAAAGGTGTACTTGGGTACCCATAACCTTAAAATGTGTGTGCGCACATGTGTGTGCGTGCACACATGCATGCGTGTGTAAGATGTTTGTAAGATGCGTATATAGTTGTTACCACAGAAGAAGAGAGCAGGAACAGGGAAAGAGGAAAGTAGAAGTGAAGGAATGAAGACGAAGTGACAAAGAGATAGATAGGAAGGAAAAGAGAAAGAGAAGTCCTCTGAAGTGCTCCAGGCTAAGAGAGAGAGAAGTGAACGATGTGAAGAAATTAAAAATTAGCCTCTGATTTGAACCACAGCTCGTGCATTAATAAAACATCCTGTGCTCCAGGGCTTACTGCTAGAGATACGCCATCTTTTATTTTTGACAAAAAAAACCATCACGTTTAGCTAATAGTCACATTTTTAATGTTGCTAATATATTTTACCGGAAAATATCTTTAGGCTTCTGCTAAAATTAAATGTAAATTTGTTAAAGTGCTCCTTGGATCACTGACTTCCCCCCTCACTTCCCCACCAGCGTTCCACCTTTCCTCCACACTCCCTGCCCCTTTTAGAGGTACAGGGAACTAGGCTGTTGAAGTCCATTAAGGAAATGTTGCCTCTTTAGTCACACACAAAGACGGATACACAAACACATACAACTTTGTCAAGTGTTCTGACACTTGACAGTGATTAAAGCCTGGTGCTTTTCCATTATTCCACTTGTCTAAAATGGGTAACAGTCTGTATAACTACATAACATATAGTGCTGTATCAAACTTCTCTTAAAAGGACCTTGTGAGCAATTATAGAAGTCATAGTGAAAATGTATTTATAATGTATAATTAAACCAAAGGTAAGCTTACACACCTTGTGATAACTTATGAGAACCAGTAAACTAAGCAACTACTGTTTAGGGCTGGGTACTGAACTTAGATACTTTTTTTGGCACCGACTGAGTTGTATCAAAAAATGCATAGTCATTCAGTACCAAATTTAGATATGAGTAGATCTCATCAACATCTCATCTTGTTCAGGCATGCAGAAAAAAAATACATTAGGTCCCAAGACAGGGATCACTGTTAGCTAACCTGTACCTGCTCAATCATGAGTCTATTAACCACATTGTCCACTCAGATGGAATCCTCGGCTCCTTCTCTCCTTAGCTCCGCAGGGATAGATAACTGGAGGTGGAGAGCGTTTCTGATGCCAAACATTGTTTGCAAACGTGTTTTACTTACAGACCAATAGGTGAAAGGACAGAAATAACCTGAAGTTCACACTATGAATAGCTGACAGACCCAGACAAGCTGCTCTTTAGAGCAGGCAAAGTAAGAGGTCTCGCTCCACTGCCACTATTTTACAGTACCACAAAACTAGTCTCATATAGCCAGTCTCATATACACAATTTTAGTTTAGTCCAAGTGTAAAAAACAATTTCTCCAACTGCCCCTAGGTCTTTGAACAGCCTCCTCCTTTGAAGTGAGTCATTGTACCATATCGTGTAATGTAATTTTTTGTTATAATGGATTTTATTAAATTGGTATTGAAACAAATTATAGTTCAGGAACTGGTGTTGAAGTCACAGTATTGGCATATTTTTTTTTACCCTGCCCTACTAATGATTTATACAGTATTTTGTCTGTTTTCAACTTCTTATATTATATTTTAAATGTGGAAGCAAAGAATTGTAAAAATATATCCAAGGAGCGCTATTGGTAAAGTCATTTTACTGGGTTTAGACTTACTGTTTCAATATCAACTATGTGACATACCCAGTCTCTTCATACTCACACACACATGCACACACACAGACACACTCATAGCCCCTCCTCCACAGTGGTTTGGGGTGTTGAGGTCACTTTCTCTCCAGTTAATCACATGTTTATTTAGCGCTGCCAGGGTCACGATCAATTAACGGCGTGCCAGCATTTATTTAAAATATCCTTTCTGTGTTAGCCGCTGAGCCCTTGGATCGCACGCTGCCTGATCACTCACCCTGCAAAGATCCGCTTTTTAATCCACCTGCTCCCTCCTTCTTGTAAGTCTGTCTGTCTGTCCAACCCGCTGCATAAATTATTCAAAGTTGGACTAATGGTCCCCATTTAGTGCAGGCTGATCGGCTGTGCATGGTAATGATATAGGACTAATACATAGACTGCCGAACCTCTCTCTCTTCTCTCTCTCTGACTCTCTATTGCAGTCTCTCTTTCTTACTCATGACAGATCTCCCCCGCACGAAACCATCTGTGTCATTTCATTAGGTACAGCATCCAGCTAATACACGCTACTTACACTACCCTCTTCTCTCCCCTGCCCTTAATCGGCCTCTCTCCCTCAATCTCCTCTTTCTTTCTCCTTCTCTTTCTCAATCTATTTTGCTCTATATCTTTCCCTACTTCTCTCTGCCACAGGTTCACTGTGCTTCAGTGTCCATCCTCATTCATCCTTCCTCTCCTTCTGCATAGCCTAATGAAGTCAGGACCCTGGCGCAGTCCCCACTCTGCCACAGTTTTCCTTGATACCCCAACAATTTATCACTTTGTCAGGGAGACACTTAAAGTTCCTGGGCTTTAATAAGGGCATGCAGTGGGACGATGGGGGCAATTAGGAAAGCAGAGCAAGCCCGCTTTGCATATTTACTAAATGTGCTGGTGTCATCGCCACCGCCACCAACACGGCCTGTTGACTGCATGAATTATTCCTCTCTCTGCAATAAACAGCTGGGTAATTATTACTGCCATAATCAGATAAATAATTCTCACTGTGATGTTGCTACGACGTAGAAAAATCTTTTAACTTATCCTAAGGAGAATAAGGGAGAATATATGGACTTTATGTTGCTAGGCTGGGCAGCACTAGTGTTTTTTTTTTCTTGTCTGGTGCTGTGCTGTCTCTGTTCCTCTCTACTTTTCTCCCGTCTCTCTTTACTCCAGCCTTCTTCATTCCTCCCTCTCTTGTGTCCCTCTCAAGGACATTCATGAAAGGAGAGCTGCTATGTTGGAGCGAGTGCGGGCCTGCCTGCACGCCTGCCCTGCGATCACTCTCCGCTTCTATGCGTCAGTCTTTCTTTTACTGCTCTTTCTTTCTGATCCAGTTTGGGTGGAGACAAGTTCACTCCTTCAGTCTGATTGGATTTGTGTATTCTTTGTGTGTGTGTGTGTGCGTGCGTGTGTGTGTGTGTGAAATATAATCTAGTTGCTTTGCTCTGCCTTTCTTTTTTGGAAATAACTTTTGAGAGTAAAACAATGGAGAAAATTTTAAGTAAGTTTAGAATAGTTGGAATATTAATTGGAGATCATTTCAACACTAGAATCATTGTTTGCTTCCACACCTTTTCATAACATCAATTTTACCACTTTAATGAATTAGTCAGTCACTTAAATAGAGACTCTTTGTTATGCGGGTGTTGATAGCTCAATACATTGAGCCATTCACTGTCTAAATTGACTGACTACCCCCTCCTTGCCAGCTATTGAATCATTTAATTGGAGCAATTAAAACAGCCAATCAGGTCAAGACTGCATTAAATATTTAGAACCTGGCCAATTAGCTTCTCTAGTGCTGCCCTGGATGACCGCAGGTGTGGCCTGCCATCCCACAATGCCTCACTCCTTGATATCTAATCAGCTCGTGATGCCCCGTTGTGAACCAGGGAGTAAATAATTGAGAACGAATGAGAAATTTAGCTGTACTATATTAGCTATTTAAATAAGTTAACAGTCCAGGGTGAGAACGTCAGTTACAGTTTCAGTTATTTGAAAGCAGTTCAAGTGTGCTTGATTAGTTTGTCCAACAGTTCAGCAGCCATCAGAAGTAATCTGTAGTTAGAGTGCTCACACTGCAGTATAGGCCATACTGAGCACATGATAAGCAACTTATAATCATTATAATGGAATATATGCTATAATAAAATAACTGTAATAAATAAATAACTGTAATCTGTATATCAAAGGATGATTTTATAGCACAATGAAACTGAATATGAACATATGATAGTATAATGTACTGACATGATAATGCAATTAGAGCACATTTATCGGCACATCTTGTCTTACAATTGAATGACTTTCAAGTAGAATTAAATCAACTCTAAATATGTTTTCACGCACCCAGAATGCATTAAAGGATAGGTTTGCAATTGTTTGTTGTTTAAACAAAAATCAAGTGCCTGTGTGTATATTGAAACAGGTTTTGTTTGCTTTGCTCTAAAGAGACTTCCTAATGAACTTTTAGTCTAAGTGATTGGGGACATCAGGAAGATATCCACTTGATTCGTATACCAAAGAATGCCACATATTGGCTGTTGAAATGAAAAATAACATTAGTTATCTTTGAAATACAATGAACTTAAATAATAGAGATGTTTTAAAGAAATGCTGTAGCAGGAATTTTTCCAGTGATTATATACAGTATCCAGACTTTATGATTTATGATTTGGTTTCCAAGCTTCTCATTCCGGAGATGCAATCATGATTTTATCAGCATTTCTATTTAAAATCTTCAATGAAAAAGTGTGACACACTGACATAATGTACTCCAAATTAGAAGGTAATACACAAAAGTCAAAATATATATCATCCAAGATGATTCCTATAAAGGCATGAGCATCATAAACATATAACAGCATTACAAGCTGGTGTTTACCACTCTTTCTTTCTTTCTTTCTTTCTTTCTTTCTTTCTTTCTTTCTTTCTTTCTTTCTTTCTTTCTTTCTTTCTTTCTTTCTTTCTTTCTTTCACTCAGTCAAACACATACACTGTCACACACACACTCACACACACACACACACACACATAGGTCACGTGCTGCGTGCCGAACAGGGCTAATGAGGGTTGTATGTTGTGGCGGCTGGTTGGGTCGACACAGATCGAGGTGCCTTCAGCCGTTACAAATCTGTTTGGCTTTTGTCCACTACACAGCAATTAATAACACTGGGGCTGGGGGCAGGGAAGCAAAGGTCACCCATTCAGCCTGACACACACACGCACAGACACACATACAATCAAAAGTGTGTGAACACATAGTATGAACATGAACATATAGTCGCACGCGCACACACACCCACACACACACGCACGCACACACACACACACACACATATATATAGTCACACTTAAACACTCATGGCTCAGACACACACAGACAGATGAGAACAGGTCCTGACCCCCCAAAACATTGGCAGTCAGTTTTTAAGGCGGTATTAATGCATGAACGAACAGAAATACACACATATACCATAAACACACACACACACCAATTGGTTTGTGAACCACACTGCCCCACAATAAACCAGAACTTTATATTTTACATTAATAAGTAATATCCCTGTTAGCCAGGTGGACAAATAGGGGCCAAGCAACCTCTATATTTACACACACACAATAGATATACAGCCACACATCCATACACACCGTCTTAAATTTCTGTGCTTAATATTACATAAACACACACAGGCACATTTAGACTTGCTCTTATTCTCACCAAAGACACACACAAACATGCGCACACACACATACACACACAAACATGCGCACACACACACGCAGTGCTCTGCATATTTCATTTATTTTGTAATTTAATCTGGTGCTGAGGAAGGAATGAGAATGCAAAGGCAGCGGAGATGGTGTTGTGATTTCTTTTTAAATGTCAGTAGCCGCAGAATGTGTTAACCTCACATTACAGACAGACTATGAATATTCTGATTCCTCTGTGGAGGCTTGTAATTGAAAACAGAAGCTGCATCGAGAAAGAAGCAGGAGAAGAGAGGAAGGGGAGAAAAAAGAAGGGATATGAAAAGAGAGAAGAAAGGATTGTCGATGAGCTTCGGTTTTACTCTTAGCTGTGTGTGTGTGTGTGTTTTCACATTACCATGGTATGTGTGTTTTAGTAATTGTTTCCAATTCCCTTTTTAAGTTATTACCCCCTTGTAACAATAAGGCTGTGTGACTGCGGAATGAAATTGCTGTGTATGGGCTTTTAATGCATCCCATTTAGCCAGCTTCGCTTAACAGATGTCACAGACAGACCTGTCCTGGCTGCGGTGATGAAATATATCCATCATCCTCCCACTTATAGCCTCTTGCTCTCTCACTTTGCTTTTTTCTATTCGAGCAGTCTCATTCGCTTGTTTTTCTCCCACAGCTCCTCTGTCTTTCCATGGCTGTACCAGTCTCTCTCTTATCATTAGCCATTTTTTTTTTATCCATGTGAAGGACACTTCAGGGAACAGTCAGCTTTTATGACTTTTTACGACTGTGTTCCAAATGCACACTAACACATGCACAAATCTACTTACCTGAGTTTACACTGTGCAAGTCTTTCATTTAAATTATGTCGGACTATGAGGTCAGCTGAAACTTTGATATGTAACATAACAGGTTAATTTGGACAGAGAACATTAGTCTGTTAAAGTAAGTGATATTGAATGAAGTAAGACAAAATGCAATAGCAGTATCCAGTTAGTCAATGTCATTCAGCAAACATACATGAGTGTAAGAGTACGATGAACTATTGCTGCTGTATGATTTAGATTGATTTGATTACTTCTGAAGCCACTAAATTATATCGTAGATATTAGTGTACAATGATGGATAAACTGAATTATTCATCTAATTTTAATTTATTGTTCAGTGCATATTTATTCTATTTATATTTGAATGTGATCCCTGTCAAATACTCATCATATAAATGAATTAAATGGGTGTTTGAAATTTGAATTGCAAAAATGTCTCTGTGTGTCCTGTAGGCAGGAGCTGGATGAACTTGAGGAACTCCAGAAGAGAGAGAGAGACTGTCTGGAAATGGTGAAGGAGCAAACAGCCAAGGTCTACCAAGCTTACCGGTTACACCACCTCCTCAGTACGAAGCAGGTTGGTCCACAGGAACAAACACACACACATAACATATTGACAGACATTCTACATATATCTTATTGAGCAGATCAAAAAACAAACCGGAAAAGCAGTTATCCGTAATGATAGCGGAGGGATGAATGCAGTCCGTGAATGAGTGGATAGTGAGTAGTCATTTGGTCATCAGCTGATGATCCTTTAAACTCAGTGTTATATACACATATATATGTATATGTGTGTGTGTGTGTGTGTGTGTGTGTCTGTGTGTGTGTGTGTGTGTGTGTGTGTGTGTGTGTGTGTATATATATATATATATATATATATATATATATATATATATATATATATATATACACATACACACACACACACACACACATCACAAAATGTACATATATGTACAAAAAATATGTATTTGTTTGTGAAAAATAGTTCTGTAATGTCACTTTAAAGTAGACTGCAAATGTCCTTTCACTGATTTATTCTTAGGTTCCCCAGGCATTGTTAATAAAATTGTTGATAAAAATCTTGTTCTTCAAATGTAACCTCTTAGCAATATTTAAACTCAGAGTCTGTTTATAAAACTATATTTTGTTTGTTTAAAAGTAAGATTCAATATGACAAATATCAGAAATAGTGTTGTATTTTTTTGATCAGATGTGAAAAGTTATTATACAACAGTTGGTTTATTTTCATCGTCACTATCTACAAGAACTTATAGACTTAACTTACAGTATTAACTTATAATAATACTGATAATACATCACTATTATTAATGATAGACATCCATGGCCACTTCATAATCTCATGGTTGCAAGGGTATACATGAAGCCTTCTCAGATAACACACTATGAACCCATTTACAATTAAAGCAAATGTCATAGTTGTCTGAAATGCACATCTTAGAGAATATACAGGCAACATCACTGACTCACTAGATAATTTGTACGAAGAAAGTTAGCACACGCGTACCCATACACACACATGCACACATGCACAGCTAAAGATGCAGGGACCCACATAGGCAATGTGATAAGAGATGGGCAGTTCCTCCAGAAACAGGTTACAGAGAGAAAAAAATGGAGTATTCTACTTTCTTTCCTCCTTTTGTTAACACAGGTAGGCTGTGTGGAACTGAGGTGTGCATGTGTGTGTGTGTGTGCACATGAGTAAGTATGTGTCCTCATGGCTCTTCTGATGTGCTGAGTGGAGTATTTTAGTGCTTCCCCTGGCACAGGTGTGCACGTGTGTGTGTGTGTGTGTGTGTGTGTGTGTGTGTGTGGCATCTACGCATCTTTGTGACTCCCCACTGGGATCATAATGAAGACAAAGCACACTGGTCACTGTTGATTCAGCAGCGCTACCCCTCTCTCTCCCTCTCTCTCCTTCATGCCTGTGCGACCAGCATCGTCATCATCTGGCTTACTACCTATTTCCTGCAGGTATCCTATGTTCACATCCTCCACATTTTATTATGTAGGGGCTGTAAGCGGGAGTGCAGCAGAGTTTGTGTTTTATCGGATCATTTTTGACTCTCCAAATGCTTTGGATTGGCTGTAGATCCATATGTTTATTGTTCTTAGCATTTACTATTTAAATATATTGCATATTTAATGAATAAGCAAGAAGGAAAGAAATCAAGAAGAAAAGTTTGTGTGCTCTTCCCCGCCCTCTGTCCATCTCTTTCTCTCTATATCTCTCTCTCTCTCTCTCTTTCTCTGCATATGGCAGGGGACTCTTTCCCTTCGTAGCTCTGACCTTGTCAGCAGTGAATAGATGGCTCTCCCACACAGTTCATCCTTCCTCACTTCTCGGACCCCAGCCCACACATACACATGCACGCACGCACACACACACACACACACACACACACACACACACACACACACACACACCCACATACCCATACACACACACACACACAGCTTACCAAAAGGCCCCAAGTCCCTATGACAGAGACAGAGATGGTGTGTTCCTGGGGTCAACATCATTGCTCTTCCCGTAGCTAGGTTGGTACTTTTGGGCTTGCGTGTGTGTGTGTGTGTGTGTGTGTGTGTGTGTGTGTCTTTAGGAGTGGTGAGGATTAAGTTTGTGTGTGTGTTTGTGTGTCCCCAGCCTTCTGTCCCTTCCTGTTTGAGTTAGGTGTGTACACTCATCCCTAATGCATTTTATGGACTTATACTAAACACTAAAGAAATGTCATTAACCAGACAGAGAATTTAAAAAAAATGCTTCATTGCTCCAGGTATATTGTATACATATTTTATGGGTATTTTAGCATGTGGAGTTGGTGCAAGCTTTAGCAGTGCTTTGTTGGAGGCACAGGGTGTATAACTTAAAATATTCTTTCAAGGACATATAATGTCAATTTTTGAAGTTGAATTTATGCTTGAGTAAACACTAAATTAGAAGTTATTTTAGAAGACAGTGAATTATTATTATATATTACTAACTATTGTCTGTTGCTGTCATTTATTTTATTTACTGCAATGTTTTAAGAAGTTGCGTTTCAATAGTTCACAGTAATACTGCAACTGCAAATGGTAATCAGCAATGGTCTAACTGATTGCATGATTACATAAACCGAGAAATTCTCTTTATAATTCAGTTCTTTCTGCTGTATGATGCCAGAGGTCTGTCTCTTTTATAACCTGAAAGGAAAGGACCTTATAGATTCTGCGAGTAGCTTTGGAAGGTGTTATATATAAAGAAAACCTCATTGACCTAAACCAGTTGTGACTCTGGCTTAATCACATTAGAATATTTTGATGTATGTGTGCACCGCTAACTAGAGTCATGAAAATTCCTCTAGTTTTAAGAGGTGGTCAACCCATGATGCCATGAACGAAAAAAATAATGCATTCACTCTACTTTCAGCGGTTGCATCTGAAAACCCATGGTTACAGAAATCAGAGTCAGTGGAGTTGAATTCATCATTCAGCTCCACTGACATTCTGAAACACTTGACATTTACATCAAAAGTACTCATGCTCTAATATTGAAACGGTTACTAATTAACCAGTCTGTTAATATGTCATTTTAAAAAGAGTGAGGTTTGGGTTGATATAGTTGGAGTAATTTCTCCACTTATGCCCTTTCTCTCCCCTCTCTCTACATTGTCCCAGTCTTTTAGAGTGGCCTAAATAGCAAGCGGTGTTATTAGCATATAGAGTAGATACAGAGTCCTCCAACTCAAAGCTTTGGTCTAGTAATTAACACACAGGCAAAAGGATCACTGTGATTTGAATAATTATTACTGAGGCCGTCTGTAGCAAATCTCTACCCCACTTCAGAACAGGGGAAGCAAAGTTTTGTATATGTGTACATGTGCGCATTTGTGCATGTGTTGTTCTCGTGAAGCTCGAGATTCATGTCTGTTGTCTCTCATTTTTTATTCGTCTAACTATTTGTGTGAACTGCACACGCTGAACTGAACTCCTGCCAAATATTTAACCTGGCATAAGGATTTGGTTGGCCCAGAGCCACGGTACATGCATCTAAGGCAGTAAAGATCAACAACTGTTGTCAGCAGGGACTCTGTATTATCGATATTAATGCAAATATTCAAAGGGCTTGAAAAAGTTGTTAACAACACTGATGTTTCCAGTTACCTCACAATAGTGCCCTGACTAAAATGACTAACAGAGTTTCATTTTAAACTGTCCCAGGAGGTGGCCATTATATGGTCCCCATGATAAACAAAACTTCTCCATGGTTTTCCCAAACACAAAACACCCAGGAGGACATCCTGATCCCTAAAGTACAATCCAATTTATAATCCAACTGCCACGTCCTTGGGTTGAATCTGGGTAGGGTTGCATGCCATCTCCTCAACCGTTTCTGTATTTTTATCTCTGTCCTTTAAATTTGTATATAGTTATTTTTTATGTTTTGCCTACCTGTCATGTCCCTTGTCTTTTAAATTGTACTTAGTCTTCCTTGTGTGGCCAAATAAAGTGATTCTGATCATATTAGTGATACTGTCTTTCTTAGTCTCTGTCATTTTCTCTAATATATATATTTTTACGCCTCTCTCTCTCTCTCTCTCTCTCTCTCTCTCTCTCTCTCTCTCTCTCTCTCTCTATCTCTCTCTATCTCTCTCCAGTGCCCAGGGGTCTTCAACTCTCCATTCAGGCCAGCCCCCCATGAGATGGAACAACTGCTGAGGCAGGTCAAGTACCAGGCCCCCACCAGGCTGGCCCACAGGGGCAGGGGTTGTCTCTTGGGCATGCCTGGCCCAGCAGCTCCCAGTTTCCCTGGGACTCCTGGATCCCCATGGATGAAAAATTCTAGAACCTGCAGTTCCTCCAGGCCTATACTGCACCCGATTGCCAGCAAAAAAGAACAGGTGAAATGTTAAAAGCTGACATTAACAGATAGAGACAGAGAAACAGACAAAGAATTAGAAAACAGAAAGCAGTAGAGCATGCTTGAGAGGTGAAAGAGAGTATTAGTGTCATACTAATTATTAGAGCCCACTAACAGCCCCTTCCTGTCCCATTGGAGATAGTTCTTGATGAAAGCAGAGATCTTTTAAAACTCCTTTTAAAGAAGAATGACATCATTAAAACATGGCAGACTGCTCTCTTGGGGGCTACTGCACAGAGCTGCTTAGTGTCTGTCATATATATGTATATGTGTGTGTGTGTGTGTGTGTGTGTGTGTGTGTACCATGTTCCCCTCTCATTGAATTATCAGTATGATCAGTGGGTTTAGTTAAATCAAATTGATCAGGTTTATTATTAATTTAAAAGTTTCTCTAGAATTTCCAGATACTCCTGGATGCCCAATAGGATTAATACTAAGAATAATTTATAATTACAACTTTGGGTCATTTACTAAAGGGAGGTGGTAGCATCTGTGTGAAAACACATCAACTCAGGTTAGCTGATAAAATATTAGCTTGCACGCGAAGAGATTAGTTCTGATTGCATCTTTTCCAAACTTGTAGTCGTAGTAGTTTTTGTGATCATAGCTCAAAGCTGGATTGGCAACGTTTGACCACACTAACTTTTGTAAAAGACTCACACTTAAGAAGTTATTATGGCTGAACCTCAAGCAGACACAGTCACATGGGCATCCCATTGGAGTTTTCTTTCTTGATACCTGTTGGAGGTTAGTCCAGTATTCACTCACCTTTTTTGCCTGGTTAGAAAATACTGAAATTATAGTATTATAGTATAATTCATAGTCCAGCGGTGTATTTGTGACAATATTTTGTCCATGAGTTCATCTGTGTATGTACGTCATTGTGTGCATGTATGTGTGTATGTTGATAATTTGATCTTGCAGCCATTTCACCATTTGTTTTTTACGCCCTGTAACTCTTTATGGCAAAGTGCTTTCCCATTATTAGTATCTAGTAATGTATGGCACAAGTGAACAGAGATGAGGTGTGTATCTGTCTCATTTTATTAGCTCCACTTCAAACACACACAGACATGTCTCCAGCTGGCTGTAGTTAGGATGAGTTCATTAATGGTGTCAGGAAAGTCTCCTGGTGCTCACATGGAGAATACATTATTTATCTATATTTATAGATGTCTGTCTTTTTCTGTCTGTGCCCCCCTCTGTCCCTCTGTTTTGAGTGTGATTAGTCCCCCCCCCCCTTACCTTTCTTTCTTTCTTTCTTTCTTTCTTTCTTTCTTTCTTTCTTTCTTTCTTTCTTTCTTTCTTTCTTTCTTTCTTTCTCTCTCTCTCTCTACACCCCACACCCACTCCCTCCCTGGTGTGATAACTATCTAGTGGTGATGGATAAGGTTGAGGTGCTGGCTGTGGAAGTGGTCAGGCCAGGCCACCGATCCCGTGGCGATAGGAGCAAGGACAGGGTTCCTGTCCCTCCCTCTATCTCTCCCCTCTCATCCTCCCTCTTTTTTTAACGCCAAACAACAACTGAAGGTCACCTCAAACAAAGCAACAACATTTAAGTTAATCTGCACTACTCAAAGTTTACACACTTCTCTCGGAAAAGCATACACACCTACATATAGTTACAGTTGCATTTTGTAAAGGTCGCATTTTACTCTTCCTCACCATACACAATCTACTATGAGACAGTGAAAACAGCATTCCTGCTGTTTATTCATCAGAAATGCAGGATGTTTTCACATATTTTGCATATTGTGTGTAACATGTAACGTGTCATATCTTAATTAACCAATAACCTCAGTTTACCTCAAGATCAAGAACACTAAAATAAGATGTTGAGATCTGAGATACTGATACTAATAAATGTGACTTTGCCAGTTTTCCTTGACTTATTACAAACAGTTACCGTTTGTGCTTTTATAAATTACGAAAGCTGACTTAAAATACACTTTAGATTTGTTTATCAGTGAGCTTTTGCATTTATTTGTTTAGACTGTCTTCAAATTTTCAGATTTCCAAATGTGTGAATTTTCAAATGTATTCAGTGTTTTTCTATAAGAGTGTGACGGACAGTCTCTGGGGGAAATACAAGGGAAATGAGGTTAGATAGAGTTGTTGCTAAAAGCGACTATTCTTTGTCTTTGGAACTTTGATGTGATGTCAGTGAACATCAGAAACATATCACTTTAGGGAAGAAGCCACAACATCAAGAAGATGTGCAAGGAATAAAATTGATGGACAGCTGTTTAAAGTTTAGCTGACTTGTTTGTGAGATTTGATCCCCCCAAAATAGTTAGATGGCTAAAGTTAAGTAACAGACAGACAGACAACTTAAGAACTGTAGAACCAACAACAATGATTATTTTTTCTTTCTTTTAAACAAATCCCAAGGCATAAGTCATGGGAGGAGGGGAAAACAAAGTCTGATTAAACTACAAGTGTCCCTGAGGTTAATCAGACTATATACTACATGTTCTTTCTCTCTTTTTGCCATGTTGCTCACTCTGTCATTCCTCTTTCCTCTCTGTCCCTCACTTTTACTTACTTTTACCATAATTTCCTTCACTCTCTTTTTCTCTGTCTCTCCGTCTCTTTCTTGGATTCTTTGTCACAGAGATAAAGAAGATCTGGTATTAGCAGTAAAAAACAGAAATATGCAGTGATCATTATCTTATTCCTGTGTGTGTCTGTGTGTTTGTGTGTTGGCAAGCCAGGGGAAGTCTGGGAGCAGCGCGTGCATTGTCCTGACCTGACGTTGCGTCTGCAGACCTCTCGCACACACCTGGAAGAGGCTCAGAAACAGCTACGACAACAAGAGTACGTAAGATTCCACAGTGGCACACAGTGAGGAACAATATGCAGATACAAAATACACACAAACACACAATTAGACAACAAAAGCTTTCTGATACAACCACACTCACGTAAAACCAGAAGAGTTTCATAAAAGGTTTTCCTTAATTATGTCTTATACACCAAGGAATACATGCTTGTGAGCACATACATGAGTGGACACATATAATTGTACACACTTGACACTGTCATGAGCAAATTCATGCAACATTAAGTAGCAAATGGACACATCCCTGTTATGAAAACTAATGTGTATATTGAAGAGATTGTTTGAAGACTGCTTCAGACCACGGTTTATTATAAACACTCTCTCTGCTCTATTTTAAAGGCCTGTATTAGGTTTAATCAGGAATCGTGCATGTGTATGTGTACGTGTCTTTGCTAAAACACTTGAATATAACCTCATTATTAGTCACAGGCTAATCTACTCAGTTGTGTGAGGGTGTGAAGTACTGTTATTAACCCTCTGTTTGATCTGTCTCGCCCAGTCATTTCCCTGACGATGGTAGAAAAGACCACCCAGTTTTCTTTCTTTTCCCTTTCCTTCAACCTTTTTGTCTCAGTGCAAAGAATTTGCATAGCGATGTTTTCCCTGTCTTGTCAGTGTGTTTTGTGTTGTTCTTGTGTCATATTTTATGTATTTTAGACACATGCTGAACCTAATCACTCTTTGACTTCAAACATGACTGACTTCAAACATGACTTCAACAGCAACCATTGTAACTCATTGTCATTGTTTCTTTGCCATTCACCAACCAGAGGGACAGGAAGTATGCTCCACCATCTGAGCCACAGCAGCAGTTCCTTTACTCATCCGGCTTACGCCAAGAGTTTCAGATAGTAGATTACGCACAGACAGAGGAGGTAAGTTGAAAACTACAAACAGAAAAATAATTATTCTATGCCAACCACATGCCTAAATGAAGTCATCATTAGAGACCGCTCACCCACCTGGCTATAGTGCTGTGCAGAGATGCATAGCTGATGAATGCTTCCTTTTCTGGCAGGCCTCCAAAAACAGAATCCATCAAGGTGGAAAACCCACACTTAAACCACTTCCACACATAAGCCCTATGTGTTACACGGGATATTGAAGATGTGGTAAACCTGCATATGAGCCATTTACTTCAGCATGCTGTCAAATATGGTTAATGTTGTTCATCAAACACTTAAGAACACAGTTATAGAAGATCATGTATAAATGTGGCTGTCTTATTTAGTTATTAGTTTAGTTAAGTTAAAAAAAAGATTGAATCAAGAAGTCAAGAGTCAAGAGAAAGAAGAATCAAGAGTCAAAAGTCTCTGAGATTTCAAAGACCAAAATTTATGGTTGAAAGGGATAGAACATCTAGAATCTGCTAAAGGTTTATAGTGATCCTATAATAATTTTATAGAGATTATACAGTTACAGTATTAAAGAAATTCATGTTCACTCTTTCAGATCAAAGTCAATCTATGCCAGACCGTGTTATACCAGGTCTAAAGCTTGGACATGAACAAGGTTAGATGACACGTGTCAGCCTCTGCAAACTGATGGAAGTCACGGGTTTATCCTGAGTTTCGGGCTGAAAGGTATTATTCTTCTCTAAAAGAAAAGAGGAAAAACAGAGAAGCAGTGCAGCCTAACCCTTTCAACTTGAGTTGCACAAATTTGTCAAAAGTGACAGCAATTTAATAAATCGCCGCTCTCCATCACACGCATATGCACACCCACCCACACACATACACACAATTCCCAGTTATGCCCTCCACTGCCCCCTCTCCATGTATACGTAAATGAGGTGCATGCATGGGTGTGTGTGTGTGTGTGTGTGTGTCTGAGTCTGAGTCTGTAAGAGGGAGAATGTGTGTGCGTGGGCCCTGCGGTCTGGTCCAGGCATTAGGTAATTGACTGTGTCTTTGCTCAAGGCCTTTCATGGATCACCGTCCTTTATTAGCTCACTTCCCAGCACACACACACACACACACACACACACACACACAAAGTTCCCAGCAGCTCCACCCCAACCTCTTACCCCCCACCACCAGCACCCAGACCCAATTGCCTGGAAACGAGGAGTGAAACAAGAGAGAGAGAGGAGCAAGGGAAGAAGGAGAGAGCAGCGACAGGGGAATGAACTAACACGGCCCCAGGAAGTGGAGATAAATAAGTATGGAGAGTGAGTGGGCGGGTGACTGGGGTCTCCTGCAGCTGACAAGCTGGCTGGGGGAGTAAGATCCGTTTTGCTGGTGCATCTATGTATGTGTAAAACACTGCATTGATGGAAAACTTGTATGGTCTTTGTGTTTGAGCACGTGTAGTAAATAGTTTTCACTGACGCAGCCAAAATTAAAGCCATCAGGGGTAATTTAGCTCACCGTTCAAATTAGAAACTATAGACACAGCCATTTTTGCTAAAGTCAGAGGCAGCAAGTTAAGGCATCAGCCGTCACTGAACTAGGACTGTGATGATAACCTATCACTACTTCATCACTGCAAATCTTTTGGGGTCAGTCGCATATTACTCCATTGCAATGGGTTTGATATTTGTTGTACACACATTTTTTTTTTGCCACTGACAGACACACCAGGGGTGCTGGTTCCCCCATAACTGTTGCAATATGTTGCATCTTCACCACGATAACCACACCACTGTCACGGCTCTATGTTGAAAACACACAGCAACAACAAAACTGTATTGTTTGTGACAGCATGCAAATATAAATATATGCAGTAGATGTACGTACCAGTTGATATTTTAATATACTGTTTATGTCGTGTCATGCCCCCATGCTTGCGGTGTGCATGTGCTTTTGTCTGAGATATAAACAATATTGCTCAAATCATTCCGACCCATTAGTGGTCAAAAAGTGCGGCACAATATAAGTAAGCTATGTTACATTTAGTGTCAGTATGTAACTAAGCATGTACTGCACGTCCATGTGCACACGGATCATAGCAAAATGTCAGCTTTCTACTTTTCCACTTGCCTAAACAATATCTAACCCATACACACTTTGACATGCACCCACAAACACACACACACATATATGCACACCATCCAGACATACGTTGGCTAAACTCCTTTTTCTCTAAAATAACACTGTTGTTGCTGCTGCTGTGCAGGATGTTGGAGAATTGTGATAGTGGTGTGTGCTCTTAGCGTAGTCGTGTCACACTGCTGTCAGTCAGAGCTCATCAGACTTCAGACTTCCCCCCTTTTGTCTCTCTGTCTGATGCTCCATCTTTCTGTATCTCTCTCTACCTCTGTTTACTCTCTCTCTCTTCTCTCGCTCTGTGGTAATTAGTACATTAGTCCTATCGTTGGCATCACCCCCAGCTACATCAGCAGCCAGCAGAGCTTCTTGTCACAGCTCAGAGGGCCAATGGAGTGGACAGCTCAACCCTGGTACTCATCATCTTCATACCGTGCCCAGCCAGGCTCCCCCCAGCCACATTATCTAGCTATGTTATCCAGCCATGCTCCTAATTATTTTCAAACCCCAGCCACAGCCCTCTCACCCAGCCTCTGCCACATTACCTAACCCTGCTTGTAATCATCACCCTAAGCCTTGCTTCAGCCCTCTACACAGCCTGAAGCCTCATCATTAACATAGCCCAGTTTTTTTTTCCTGGTTCCAGACCACAGCTCTCTGGCTTGACCATCACAGCTCTTGGCAGAACAGCACACAGCATCCCCAATCCCAACGAAGCCCTAGAAATAGCCCCTGACTCCAGGACCTTACCTTAGCCATCTGTGTCAGAGTAAGAAAATCTATCAATGCAAATGCACCGCCGCCTATCAGGACACACACATCCACATATAACCACATAGATGCTACTGCCCGCATCTCCAGGAACTCAATGGCCCCAGCTTAGGCCAAGGGGGCTGTGTAATGGTTGCCCTTTCTCCAGCCCCTATGTGCCCTTGCCTTGACTTCTCAGGTCCGGCATTAAAGATTAGCTTCGTAGACCTCTGCACCTCACATCCCACATCTCTCACTAAAGGCTTTGTTTTGTGAGTGAAAAGTGCTTAAACCTTTTAAAGTTAGAAAGTTGAATACAGTCGCCATTTTAATGTTCAGACAAAATACTAAAATATTTTTTGTCTTCTGCACCGGCTAAATGCACTTACAATAACTAATTTCAAATGCAAATATGGGAAAGCCCCCTCTGTCCATGCTAATTTTGTGGTTTTGTTATTAGCCATGTCACCAGCGGTACTGCCTGTAACCATAGAGGATAGCTAATTAGGAAGCTACGTGCTAATCAAGTACACTACAGTGAGTGGTCACGTCTGTGTCTGTCTGTGCTCCAAGCCTTTCCTTCCCCTTGCATTAGACTGGCACCCATCACAACTTTCAAAAGCTAGCGTCTGATCAGAACCTACGTGAGCACATCACATCAAATGCATGCACGTGAATATACACATATACACAGACCACTGCCGATAGTCCAACCACACATACACTTTAATGTTGCCCCAGCATCATCCTCGTTTCAGCCTCTCACCACAACACACACTCAAACACACTCTGCTTTTATTTATTATTTGTTATTGCCATTCTTGTATTGTGGGTGCAAAGCTTTAGGCAACGGGAACTGGGGAAATGTGCGCCTACACACATACACACACACACATGCTGGTCCACTCTTAATGGCTTTAGCCATAATGTATCACCATGATGCACACAACTGATGTATGAGGGATCCTTTTAATGGGAACAGTATTCATTAGCAATTAATACCTAAACTGAAATAGGCCACAAGTAGAGACAATGCAATTAGGCGGGGCAGGGGCAGCAAATGTGTGAACTCGTATGTGTCCACCTTTTATGCGTATCTGTCTGTGTATGTATTTCCGATGCTATCATGTCCATCCATCTCTCTAGCTCTGCTGCATTAGTGTCTAGGTTACTGTGGTGAGAAAGAAAGAACGCTAATTCTCCATAACCATTTTACGGCGTGTGTAAAACTCTGCAGCCCCTTCATTTGCACAGCCATAAAACATTCCCTCTGCCACACTCCTTCCTACTCAGGACCTCAGATTTATCAATTAACCCAACACTTCGCTTCCATTACGGTGGCATTTTGCACCGCAAGGCCTGCATACAGAGTAACGATGAGGGCCGAGTGCACACAGCATGATATTAAATGGACAGTCTCAATTAAATGATTAGCAATCATATTTTGGTGTGACTTAAGAGAATGACTGACATTAGACTTTATTATTTATGTTCAAAGCTGTTGGACCTGACTCGACCAGATTAATTCAGGTCACTTAAGGCCATTTTTTTAACTTAATCACATGAATTTGTGTCACCCTCCTGTTTCAAACTAATAAATAAAATGGTATCTGCAGTTTTTCATAAAAAAATATTCACAACATCCTTGAGAAAGATTAAGAAGCAGGTTAAGATTTGTTTTGTGAGGCCTAAATGTAACCTTCAGGCCTACTGTAAATGATGATGGCCTTTTTACACTTTCTGTAAACTGAAAAAAACAACAACCCCCCCCCAAAAAAACTAAGCACACAGGAATCTTTAAAAGGTCAAGTAATCCTTTAGTGCAGTGGTTCCCAACCCCCGGGCCGCGGACCGGTACCAGTCCGTCGATCAATTGGTAGCGGGCCGCACAAGAAATAATTAATTATGTATTATCTGAGTCTGGATGATCTTTTATTTTGAAAAACCTTTTATTTTGAAAAATGATTCTCTCTGTGACGTCTGCGTCACTTGCGCGGCGTAATGGTAACGATAGCGACCAGTGACGAGTCAGAGAGCTCCCCCCAAGTGTTGACCGCGGTGATAAAAAGGTTGGGGTCCACTGCTTTAGTGTATTCTATAATTTGCATTAAGGTTACTGTTAACAGAAACAGAATACAGCTACAATATTATAGTCAAAGCATTTTACTGTTCTGCTCCAGTCTTGTTCATTCCACGCCTCGAGATAATGTTTCTTTCTCTCTGTACCATACACATTAAAATTCTCACTTTCCATTCGCCATACCTGGAAGTGTTATTTAAGAATTCTGGAGTTCTGGTCTGCTGTGATCTAGAGATCAGAATAAGCCGGAACCTACACTACTAACAAAAAACAGACTTTATTTAGGGTGGGGACCGTGCAGGGACAAGAGTCTACCTCACAGACAAGGCATGAAGAGTCGGGTTGTGAACTCTGTTGTCTCTCTGTCAGGAGCGACTACGACCCTGTGCCATGGGTTTACTCCGGGTCCTCTCTGGTTTCCTCCCACACACAAAATAATTTCGGCTCAATCTTACTTTGATTGATGATCTGCACTTAGGCAGAGGTGTAGATATTGAATGTCAATAAATGATAAAGGTTAAATTTTGTTGATGGTTGTTCTGTTTACTACTACCACGGTCAGACATTTTGTTAAGTTGAGGGTAAAAGAGTCATTCATTCAAAACACCAACTTTTAACATCGTACTCTTGCTGCCATTTCCACTCTTCTCTCTTCCACTCTTCCTCACTCACAACTCTCTGAGAAAAAAGGTTTAGACTCTGCCTAAGATGTCCTTGCTGTTGAAACAATTAACGCTTGCATCACCTGTACCCCAGTATAATCCGGTGGAAAGAAGAGAAACTGGATGCTTTCGAGGAGAAGTGATTTGTAACAAGTCTCAGAGACTCAGAGGCCAATTGATTGACACCAGGTGCAAATACAAAAACAGTAGTGGTACAGGCCAGGTATACACAAAGCAACAGAGAGACCGTGAAGAAATGAAAAAAGCAGCAGCATCTGGCTGCATTTCAGTGATACTGGAGACTGCAAAGTCTGTCAGAGCAGGGTCAACAACAAACCTGTACAGTCTAACTGTGTTTTTTAACAAAGAAATGCATAAAAATAAGGCTTTTATGAAAACAAATTGCTTTCTAACACACAAACATTTATAGCTGCTAAATTAGGCTCATATAGAAGGCTATGAGTGATGCTAAATGAAGAGCATTACTATTACTATTAAATGAATGTGGGAGCTTGGATTTAAAGGTACAATATGTAAGACTGAATTCCAAGCTCGAATCCTAAACAGTGGAGTGAGTTGCAGTTAGAGAGAGAAGAGAAAGGGTTGGCTCAATTTGTGGCAGATAGTGGCACTTCACACCCAAGCACCTGTGTCTCTCGTACGCGTGCACCATTACCGACACGTAAACTCAGATCTGACTACATATATTCCCTGTCATAGCGACAAACTGCTGTTGCACATAAGAGATGTCCCGTGTCCAGTTAACGCTGTATTTTCCTCTGAATTCTGCTCAGGAAACTAGAGCCTTCCAGTGTTACATGTACTGACATTAGATAACACATACGAAAATTATGAGAAACCTTATGAGAAAGCTAACGTGATTATGTGAGTACACAATCTAAAATCACGTTACTGTACACTAAGTCACCTAATGTTACTGTAAGTACTGTATTATCTTTGGTGCCCAGCAGCTGCTGCTGTTATGGCCATTTGTTTTTATTGTATAAAACAGTCGTCATTGTTCCATTAGACTTGCTGGCAGTAGCATTTCCATTACGTGATTTCTGCATTAATTTGGTTTTGGTTTGGTTTTTCTTAATTAATCTCTCAACCTCTGCCAACTAATTGATCAGAATATCAAAGGCCAAAACATAAACAATGAGACGGGCTGGGCAGTAAATTTGAAAATAAAAACATTTTGGCTGTCGGGTTTTTGTGAACTAGTATTAGCTAGTATTTGAACTTAGCATGTTTCCTTAAGAACTGATGATATACCATATTAATTTTACGATTTAATACAGTAAATATCTTACATATTATTTTTGTGCAAAATTGTAATGTAAAGAAGAGTTGAGCAGATGTTCTTCACATTGATAAAATGCATTTATTTTATATATTTAATGATGTAGAATTAGCCAAAAATTATTGGGTGATATTAGATTATGACACATATCATCAGCATATTATTTTGATCAGCAAATTTCAAGAATTAGTGTGTCCTTACGAAAAAAATGATATTGGCCAATGTTTTACAGTAAGTAGTCCTAGATAAATACAATCTCTCATTCACTTAAGTTTTACAATCCTTATGTAATACATCCATTCTAGATGTACCATAATAAAGGAGAAGAAATAAAAATTAGAAAGATATACCCAAAAAAAAAAGGTTCCTTCTGTATAAAACGCATTGTCATCATGGTTATAGTTATTCTGAGTTAAGATCAGAGATTGCTTTTAGGTTTATTTCCTCTCCATGTATACATGGATGTAAGAGAAAGCAGGTAGGCAAGCAGGATAAGGATGTCTCTGTTTTTAATGGACTGCCTGTCCCTGTGCAGATATGCTCCACTGAACCATACTGTACGCAGTGTGGTATAATCACTGCCTATCTCTCTCTCTATCTCCTGCCATCACTCTCTCTTTCCCTTGCTGTCTTGTTTATTTGCACACTTGTTCTCTTTTTCTCTATTCTCAGCATCTGCAATACCTAGCTGTAACTTTTTTTTCCAACCACCACCACCCCCCCACGCCCCCCATAGCTTTTCTTGTAAACTGTGTTGTGTGTATGTGTGTGCGTGCGTCCCATCAAATACCTGAATGCACACTACACACACACAGACATACTTGAGCAACATGACAGCCCTCTCATACAGTATTGTGTTGGTGATAGAAGTCAACCCTGGCTGTGAAATGCAAATGTGTTTTTTTTTGTTTTTTTTGATGAAGCTACGGTGTAGACGGACAATGAGGATGCAGCAGACAGCATGCATAGTTACATGTGTGTTTTGCCGTCAAAAAAGCGAAAGAATACATTTTCTAATAGCAGGTAAGGGATGTTTTGATTCTCTTATATTGCCTGCTTCCATTTTGCATGTTCTGCATCCATCCATCCATCCATCCATCCCAGATGAAAGAAATGTCTCGGTGTTGCAAGGTGTGTCTCTGTGTTGGAATTTAGTCTTTAAAAATGTGTGTGTTTTGTGATTTCTATAAGTTGTTTTGGTGGTAAGCTGTCTGATCTTTATATGAATGCCACATCTTTACATCTTTACTGTCGATGACTGATATGTGTGTGTGTGTGTGTGTGTCTGTCTGTGTGTCTTACTACAGACTCATATTGTCAGTAGCCAGTGTGTGGGGGGTTTGTGGTGGCAGTGGGATCTGGAAAGGGAAGCAATCACAAACACTTAAACCTGCAAATGGCCTTGATGTCCTGTGCTAAGCAGCCTGTGTTGACTGATGAGCCTGTTAACCCTGGCTGAAACAACTCCAGCACAGGGGATTAGACAGCAATGCTGGTCCCGGCTGTTCCTGGCCCATTTTGCATGGGAATTGTGCATATTTAATCTAAGGTGTGCCGAGGTGCAAAGACAAGCCCCCCTCTTCTCCGTTTCTCATTATAGATGTGTAATAGCACCCTGAGGCTGGGGGCCTTAATTCACCAGCCTCAGCCCCTGTCTTAATCTTACCCTCAGTCTCAGCCCCCACCTTCCCCCAGTGCCTACTCTCACCCCAAATCAGTCCTAGTCCTCTTCCTAAGATGTGTCTCTCCTACTCCTTTCCTGCCTTGTGCGTTAGTCTAAGCCCTGCATGTTCTGGGCCAAAGCCTTTTTACCCTTCTGATCAGGCATTCAAACAGAAAGGAGCCCCATGTAAAAACACTGTGAAGGCCTGTGTTGGTAAGGCCGTGTTGTTTCGGGTAAAACGCTGCACAGAAGTTGATAATACTAATCAGTCGTGACTTTGCAACTCTGGAAAGTTATCACAGCAGCAGTGGTCGCAAGGTAAACACTAAGAATGTGTTATTCACGTTATAAAATAATCTTCCAGGAATGTGGCCATGCATGTATTTAATTTGAAAGCCTTGCTCCTTGCTCCTTTTCTCAACTTTCTTCAGCCCAGTCATCTTTCCAAACCATCTTCATGATTTCTAGGGCTCTGCTTCATTTTTTCCCTTTCCTTAGCACCATAACACTTAAGAGACTCAGTAAAGATGTTTTCTTATGTTTTTAGAGTTTATCAGTTCTAGTGAAGGCTACATTTCTGAATGGCCGCAGTTCATGTATGACTATTAGTGTAATTACTTTTTTTTCTCATTCATTCAGTAGTCTTGTCCTCATTGGACTTGCTGCTGCTTTTTGTTTAAATTGTTTCTGTCTGTGTTTCTTCTTGTCGCATTAGTTGTGAATTCTGCATCCGTTGCTTGATTAATGCGATTGAGTGTCAATGACAAGAGCTCTCTGAAGCATCTATCCATCTAATTCCATCTATCACTCTATCTCTCTCTCTCTCTCTCTCCTCCCTCCCACCCCCCTCTATTCCAGCCGACACTTCTCTTTGCAGGACAGAACAATTAATGTGTCTCCTCGTTTGCTTGCTCTCTCTTACCCTTATCTTTTTTCTTTTCCCCCTTTGTTTCTTCATATTCCTCTTCAGAAGACGCGGCTTTCCTCATGCATCATATTACCACATTTTGAGGGAAAAGCGTGCGTAGAGCGAGTGTGTGTGTCTGTGTGCACGTGCATAGTTTAAAGAGAGACCCCGTGCTGTGTGTGTAATTTCTTGTTTGTACATGGTTCCAAACATATTTGGCCACTACAGAGCAGGGAAGAGATATTTAGAGAGACAGAGAGGTTGAACAAGACAAAAAAAAGAGCGAGATCGAGAGGAAAGGAAAGAGAGGGGGGAGAAGGGGAAAACAGGATGATAACAAAAGCAGCTCGGATTTCACAGACGCATATTTCATCAATCATGTGAATAAGTCGTGGTGATTATGCATGGCGGTGGCAGGCAGAGGGGGGGCTGATTACCATACACCATAAAGGCTGCTTTCTTATCTCACACACACTGATTAGTTTCTGTCTGCAGATAGCCTCTCACTCTTCGGTCTTTTTCACACACACACACACACGCACACAAACACACAGACATTCACGGGGTGCATCCGTCCCTGCCATACACATGCATGTATGCAAACACAGGATCATACACACACAATGCTGCTAAAATGAGAAAAGTTCAGATGACTACTTTTTACCTTTTGCAGTCATGTGAAAACAAGATTCCAGCAAATATTTGATATTCTGTTTTATTTTCTGGGAACTGAGTGTTAATCCGTTATGAAAAAAAAAAAAAGAAGAACCATCTTTTGTTTATCGAAATTTTGCTTGCTTGTTTCTAAAAACAAGTAAGTATGCCTTTAATCTTTCCAGCCGAAATCCACACCAAAATGTACGTTCTCTACTTTTGCTTTGCTTTTTCTGGTGGACTATCTGGCCTCTAGGAAATTGAGACCAAAGTTTTTTACTATCTAATTCTCAGGCTGATACGTTGCGGTCCTGTTTTTGTTCTGTAGGTAATTTTCCTTGAACTGTGGCTTTTTCATGATGCAGAACGAGCAAGGGAAAGTGAGACGGGAGGAGGATGAGGAGGTGAGGCTGGGGCAAAATTAGCTACGTATGAAAGGCCTCGCTTTGTGTCTCAACTAGGGAATTAGAAATTACTCCTTTCTCTTACGCGCCCCTCTCTCTCTCTCTCCCGCTCTGATATATAATGTAAACTCATTTGGTAACCAGGCTGGAGCTGCGTTGCGCTGTCTGAGTGCCTGCATGTGAGAAGTGCGCCTGGGACGCATTAGGGCCTCCTGACAGGGGCCTGGGTGAAATAAGTGAAATTAATGGAGCTCCTTTCATGTCGGACAAGGCCGCGGCACCCCTTTCACGCCGCGTACAGTCACAGAAAAGTCAATACTTTTTTATTACTCCTCGCTTGCCCTACATTCCCCGCTACAAGTGCTCTGCTCGCTAATTGGTTTCAGTTTGCAGAGAAAGAGAGAGAGAGAGAAACGGGAAAGAAAGGGAGGGAGAGGACTCTATCCCAAAGAACACTGAAGCAAATAAATCAATCTCATATTTTTTCTCTCCGCTGTCTTTTTTCATTGAGTAACATCATGGCAGAGAGAGGGAGAGATGAGAGAGAAATAGAGGAGAGAGGGTAAATGGTTGGTTAGAGCACGCCTGGTCCCCAGGGAGCATAATGATATCTGGGAGCCTGTTAATGGAGACGAGTGGTTAAAGTGGTCTGGGGCCCTGGCCAGGTCACCCCTGGGGGTTTTTAACCAGCAACCTCACCTCCCATGGCTGCTTGCGCTCACAGGCACAATGACGCATCCCACCAAAATACAATTTCAGGCTTTGATAGATTTACAGAAAATGACATTCAACTCAACTATGTATGGGTGCGCAGATGTGTGAGATGAAGTCTTCAAATGCATCAAGGTCTGTTTAGTGATTGTTTGCCTGGTGTTGTGTTTCTCAAGCACTACGGTACTGATATCGTCCCGTATGTAAAATTACCACAAATATTGTGTGTGTGTTGTTTCCTCTCCATGATTTTAAGCTGAAGTGAGAATTTTTTTACAAAGGTAGACATGAAAGATTTGGAGTTTGACTACTGTGGAAAGTGTGTGTGTGTGTACATTTCTGTGTAGGTCTCCAAGTATACTGTATGTGTGTGTGCTGGAGTTGTGTATACACACACACACACACGTGCACACACATGTATACTGTATGTATGTGTCCTGTCTGCCAGTATGCTGCTCACTGTTGTGTTAAGCTTAAGTGGCAGTGGGGTTAGCCTCTTTCAGAAACAGCACAGCCACAAATTGATGTGACACTTTGAACCCCCTCATTCCCTCCGTTAGCTCACCACCTCCCACAAACACACACACACACACACACACACACCAATCAGCCTCCAGTTAAAAGGAGGTTCCACCAGTCTCGTTTTCTTTCTGTGTCCCAGCTTTCACAGCTCTGGAGTGTGTGCTAGGGTAGGTTTGGGGGGGTTACTGCTTGTGTGTGCATGCGCGTGTGTGTGTGTGTGTATGTGCGTGTGTGTGAAGGAGCTGTCACACGGGGCTGGCATCACCATCCAGTTTGCCATCTCTTCCTCAGCTTGACAAGTCCCTTCTCCCTGCCCCATGGCTAACACACACACACACACAGACACAGACACACAGACACACACCATCTCTTTCACTCCTCTCTCTCTTACTTGCATACCCTGTATGAATGTATACATTGAATACATGCATAAGCACATACACACAAACACACACACACACACACACAGTATACTGATGCAAAGGCAACCACATGCTGCATATTTCACAATTAATGTGTCTGACAAAACATGCAGCACGCTGTGACAACAAATCACATCAAATCATTATTACTGAATAATGCAGCTGAATTTAAACTGGTATTTCATTTTTTGTGTAACAGTTTCCATTTGTGTGGAATCACTGCGTGATGGCCCGTGTGTGTGTGTGTGTGTGTGTGTGTGTGTAAGATCTCGGCAGTCACTGGCGTCAGATCGCAGAGGGGTTCTGTTTGTTACAAGGACAGGCTTGTCCCCGCCCCCGGGCGTCGGCATTACGATGATTGTCATGGCGATGGAGTGTGAGTGACAGGCGGGATCACATGTGGTAGCCGGGGAGCAGGAAGCCCGAACCGCCCCAGTCCCTGACATTAGTTTGTCCTTCATCAAAACTTTACACGCGTTTATAACAACTCACTCACTCTGTTGCAAAATCTCTCCCGTTTACTTCTTCTTTTTTTTTTACCATCTGTCTCTCTCATGTGCTGATCTCTCCTCTCTTTTATTTCTATTTCTCTGGCTCATTTACATTTCATTTAACACTCTTATATTTCCACTTCTCTTTCTCTCCTGGTTTTTCTATTTCACTTTCTCTCATTTACTCCTAAATTTTTCTCTCGTTGCCAAACTTAAGATATGTTTTTTTTTTTTTTGGATATCAGGTGATTACTTATGAGGGCAAATTGCAAAGTTGTATCATTTCACAATCAAACACACAGACGCATGCATACACACACAGTGCATTCCCCGAGCACCCAGGCTCTTTCTAAAAGTAGACTCAGAAGAGCAAAGTGTGTTTCTTGTGTGTGTGTGTGTGTGTGTGTGTGTGTGTGTGTGAAAGCATTTTTCATGCATTTGTTCATTTGCCTCGCCAATGTTGTCTTTTTTTTTTGTCAAGGTGTGTGTGTTGATGCAAACTGTTTGAGACTGTGTGTGTGTGCGTGTGTGCACAAATGCGCATGTATGCGTGTTCTTTGGTGAGAGAGTTAGAGCTTTTTGTGCATCACAGCAGAAAAGGAGGTCAGGGTTTGCACGGAGACTCGGGCATTCATCATCAGCCTGCTGCCGCTGCCGGTAATGTTGCCCGTTACAACCGTGATTAAGAGCCCCGCTTAGTTCCAGCAGCCGGTGCAGACGCACAAACACGCGCACGCGTGTGTGGTACCAGCTACATCGCTGGTACTCTGTAGTTGGACAGAAAAGTCTCTCTTTTACACCGTCACCCAGTTCAACATGCGTTCATATGAGTGTGTGTGTTTGTTTGTTTGGGGGCTGTGCTGTACATGGTCTCTAACTGTGAGGAGGCTTCAGGGCCTGATGACAAACCTGTCACAGTCACTCATGAAAAGAGCAGTTCACTGCTACACACACACACACACACACAGTCTTAGTGAGTGTATTTGTGACTCCTAATGGATGGATGTACACCTTAATTCCCATTTATGAATGCCAGAAAATTGGCAGCCTCTGTTCTTTAGCCATCTTCATGGGATAATGTTGTTCTAAAGTATATAAAGAAATAATTGCCATCATATCACACCACACTAGACAAAGCTAATTCAAATTGTTTTGTATTTCTGGATTTATTCAGTCAGGATCCAGATGCAAATCCATTAAGTAAGATGAACAGCCACAGAATAAATAAAGGACAGTCAACTTTCCCAACTGTGGAAGTCATCATCAGTTTTCTTGGGCCTGTGATTGGTTTGCATAGTTGAATTATGAATCAGTTTTTAAAAGGACACATTTAAAGTGGATGAACACTGGGTTTGGTTTTATTGATCTTTTTGGCTCATGTTTACCTCTCCTCCCCTCCAGCCATTCAAGACGTGTTTGCCAACGACGACGCCTTTGATAAGTTTCCTCATCTGTACTCCAAAGCAGATCATTGTGTGACACACCTCCTCCTGGCCTGAGGGAGAAGTACAGAGAGAAGTACAATAAAGACTGTTTCATGTATTTATTATATTGTATTTATTTCATCTGAACCTTTTTTTCCCATTTGAGACTTAAGTGTTGTCAGCCAAGTTAGGGTTCACCCTGTGTAACACACGGTTGTGTTATGTTATGTTGTGTGTGTGAATCAGAGTCTGAGTGGGAATGTGCAACACAAGTAGGTCTAATCTGGTGACCCATTCTAAAAGACAGCATGTGTGCCTGTAGGCAGTGATGGGCGTCAGCAATAGAAAAGATACAAAAAAGTTCTTCCATGCTATTCACCAATAGCTCTGCACTGTGCATACTGTATATTGGTTGGGAGTTGGGTTGGATTTTCTATGCTACATAATGTACATAAAGTTCACCATTCTTTTCAATAATAAAAGGCTGAAGTATGTTGAAAAAGAAGCAGTGTTGGTACAATTTCACAACCATTAAATGAATGTTTACACAGTCAATAAGATAAAAACTTCAATTCTGTCTTGATGATTCTATGATGATTTGGCATCTGATCCAGTCTGGAAGAGTAAGTCCAGTATTTTATGATCTGTTACAGGATGCCAGACTTCATCAGCGATCACATGGCTAAAATAATGATCCTGCGTATTTTAACTATTGTTAGTAATGCACTGAAGGATTGCAGCATGATGCCTGATTATATGGATGTCCCGATGAGTGTCGTTGAGGACATTCACGATCTTGTCATAAAAAAGTAAAATCATTAGGACTGAAGCTAATGATAGTTTTCATTACTGATTAATCTGCTTTCATGATTAATTGTTTGTCTATGAAATGCCCCAGAGCCCATGCTGACTTCTTCAAACACCTCGTGTTGTTTTGTCTGACCAACCGTCCAAATCACAGATGATGATGATTAAGAAAACCATAAAATATTCACATTTAATAAGCTGGCACCATTTATTTTTTGCAATGCAAGACTTTCTGTTAATCAACCAATTGTTGCATCTTTGAAAAATACCTTAAAAATATCCTCCACAAATGTATCATCTTTCTTTATTCTGACACCTTTTAGAAATAGTTTTATTTAAAATTTGAGTCTAAATTATTTAGACCAGCGTTGAACCTCACCTGACACGTCCTGCCACCAGGCCCTGAGGCAGGGCTCCCTTGTGTAGTTGTCTGTTTTGATGGTGAAGTATGAAGTGGGTTCAGACTCTCACCTACCTACCACTATCTGCCTCTGACACAGACATGAAAGTTTGATCATTAAATCTACTTGTTAAATCTCTAAGGCAAATTTCCACTTGTCTACATCCTTTACTCCACGTTTTTTCCTTTCTTTCCCGTCTGTCTCACCCTTCTCCTCTCCCTCTCCTCCATGTTGCTGGCATTCCCCCGGGCTTGTGCTATAAGGCGTGGAAGAGGAGCAGAGACAGAGCATTTAGTAATGGCTTCTTAATGGGCTTGTCGACAGCCACATTAGAGCGTGCAGGCAGCGGGCGAGGCCGGGCAACGATATGCCAAGCCAGATGCCATACCAGCTGTGGCACTCCGCTCGCTCACTCACACTCTCATTTGTAATCACATTTCTCATACGGATGGACGCCATGTGCGTAAAAGAAAGCAGACAGACGGGCATTTCCCCTCCGTTCTTGTGACACTTTTCATCTGTTTGTTTCTATCTGGTTCTGCTGGCATACGGCATAAATAAACTATGATCCGTAGTCTTAAAGGTTTGTTAAGATCTAAAAAATGACAAACACTAAAAAGAATGACAGAGCAAGAAACGCAAGAAGTTGTTTCAAAGAGGATGTACAGTCAAACGGAGCCTTGCAGTAGTTCAGGCAGCCACAGAAGTCATTTCATAGTCATGTGTTTCTCCAATCATGTATGCCAGACAGCCCATATAAACATTTGATGCTCATTAATCTGCATACAACAATGCTGAGCTCTGCATCCTTGCTGCTTGCTTTAAAAAGTTTACCTCCCTCCACCTTCCGAGCCTCCACTCGTATTAGCATTTCTGTGAATTTTGAACATTTTTACTACGTGTTCATTAAATGTTCTGTATCTCTGCCTGGACGTGCGTGAGCTCACGGACAGCCTGTGTCAAGCTTGCTCAGATTTGTCTCGGAGCATCAGATGAGCAAACCACCAAACTAAAAATGCATGTTGATGCAATAAATGGTTAAAACCTTGACATGAATGTCCTGACTGAAATGGTGCAATTATCAACCAAGCCATCTTGTGTAGTTTATCAACCAGTTTCCTGGTCCTGGTATCACACTTGCTATAGCCCAAACAGTTCTTCATTTTGGAGGCAGATATGATATTGCTATTTTATAGATTTAAAAAAATCAACAATCTAACAGCCCCATTCAGTGCCACATTTCTCAGCTCTTACACTTAAACAACAATCTTTCAAAGGGCACTCAGGGCACGAGAAAAGAAGGGAAAGGGGAGACCAGGTTTAGAGAGAGAAATGTGAAGATGGTAAGGAAGGTTACACGAACACAAGTTTACCAACTAAATGTACAAGAGGAGACTGCAGGAAGGAAGGAAGGAAGGAAGTGTTCGATAAAGTCAAGGGAAAATGATGGCAGAGAGAGGGAGGAGTGATTTAATGAATAGATGGATGATTGAATCAATTAATGAATGTTAATGTGCTACAGTGTAACCAGGGACTGGAATGTCATTGCCAAAGGTCTTACAGGTCTCCAGTAGGGGGAGCCATGTGTCAGTGACTCCTGTCTGTGTCAGAGACCTTCATCAGTAAGAGTGTGTGTAGGTGTGTGTGTGTGTGTGTGTGTGCACGCTGCCAAAGATTGTATAGTCAGAAGGTGATTCTTTGTTTCCTCATCTGATCCGATCTCGTTGCTACCAAACCAGATTTGCCTGTGTCAGCAATGATCAAGTGTGATGAGGATGCAAAGAGAATAACGCGTGTGTGCACGTGTGCATGTGTGTGTGTTTGTGTCTCTGTGCATGTGAAGCTGTGCTTGTGTGTGTGTGTGTTTTATATATTGGCAGCTGATAGCATTTTAGGAATTGAAGCCTATATACAGACTGGTGGCCCTCTACACTTTATCGACAGCTGCCAATTGTCACTCCAGTGACTGACAGTTCTGTATTGATGGACGGGACCTGCTGACGGAGAGATGGAGGACAAAACAAAAGGAAACAGAGCACCACTGGCGGAGAGAGGCAAAGGAGACGGCAAAGAGAAGGAGAAAAACGGGCCAGAAGAGTATGTTGATGGGACCTATGAAACTTTCTCAAGGTCACGGAAAGGAGAGATGGGTAGGGGGGTTTCTAACTCACGTCTGGACCAGGTCACAATCAGCTCCAGAGTCCAACAATCTTATCAATCTAACCAAATGACAGTGCTGTGTAATTAATGGATTAGTGTATGTCGTTCACATTTCACTTCACTACTTCCATTACACATATTTAGACCAATACTATCGAAGGTTTGTTTTCTCAACAAATCATCCTTATCCTAACCATGTTAACACTGATTTCACAAAAGTGACCTAACAATAGCTTTTTTCACAGCGGACATTTTGACTTGTCATACTAGGAGAAGCACAGCTGTGTTACTAAGAACATAAAAATGATTCAGCGTGCTGCAAAAGATGAGTAGTGGCTTCTTCTGTTCTGATTTCCGTGGAGGGGTTCTTCCACCTTTGTGGGGTCTGGACAGAGTCTACAGGAGTCTACAGTTTGACCAAGCCTGAAAGTACAAAAACACTACAGTATTGATCTGGAAGCTGTGGTGATTTGTGTGTACATGTTATATGTGCTCATGTGAGATGTTTTCAGAGCCAGTCTTAGTACAAAACGAGTCACATATATGAGATGTAACAGGTACAATAACTGACCCATCTTATTCCTTAAACTTCTTAAGAATCTCTGAACTGAAAGGCAGCATGACTCCACTTTGCAAAGTAGCTTTGGACTGAGCCACAATCTTTGCACGTCTTCTGATTGACCTTCACAGCCCATCCCCAATACACACACACACGTATCACCACCCAACTATCTTGTACACGCACACATACAGTACACATACTCGTGTCTATAGGTCTGTGTGTGTGTGTATATGTGAGTGTGTGTGTGTTGCCTCACCTCAGGAAACTTGTGGCTAATTCCATTAGTGGGAGGAGAGAGTATGTAAATGAGGGGAGACAGCTGGTGGTGAGGGGAGGTTGATGGAGTGAGCCTGGGGGTCCGCAGACACACACCCGCACGCAAACACACGCATTGCAACACTTTCACACATGTGCAGATATTGTCTTCATGACGATATAAGAAGACAATGCATGCTCGCAGTAAACATGGTGTTACACAAACATTAACACATGGCTCTATTCAGTCTCAGTTGGGTGGGGAGTGGCCTTCAGTCTACCTTAATTAGATATATATAATACAGAGCAGTCATCAAATGAGGGGAGAGAGATGATTTTATGTGTGGACCATTGTACAGCTGCACTTTGTCCAACTTGTGTTGCACTCTTGCTGCCACTTAATGTGTTTTCACTCAACAGTCTCTGTCAATGTACAGCCCCGGCCTCAGCTGAAACATAATGCCCCTGTAATTCTACTGTTATGAATATAATGAGGAAGTATTCGTAATAAATGTATCTGCCAAGTTACCAAAAAACTAAAGTGTGATTCAACTTTTTTTCCTGGTCATATTTAAACACTCAAATCATTTGGTTAGTGGTTAGTGTAAGAGAAAGATGGTCTCTAAATATTGAGAGTCAGATGGAAATGTGAGATACACGCTGTTTACTTAATCAATAATGAACTGAAATAATATTTTCCTAACTTTACCAAATTGAGTTTTTTTTACCATGTAAGACTGTGGATGCGATCCATCGTCTGCTGTGTGTGTATCCTGTACCTTTCATAGACCACAACCACCCGCCTACTTATGTGGAGAATTATATTCATCAATAGTCAGTTCAGTCAGTGAAGAAAAAGTCCAACATGTCTTATGCTGATAGGTTGATTGAAGCTTGAACAAGGTGAACTGAGGATTTATCAATACACTTGTCCATAAATGGCCATTAGTCTACAAACAGGAAAATATGTTTACCTTCTGTGGTCAGACATAGTTATCTGACTCTGTAGAGTATGTTATGTGCCTATCTGTTGTGTCTAGGGAGTGAGACAGTACTATCCTCTGACCTCAGTTGCCATGGTAATGATCAGAATGACATCACAAGAGTACAGCTGCTTTGTAACTCAAGGAGAATAAGTCAGTGTCCCTATAACAATCTAAGATGTAACACTGTCCCTACAGTGACCCCAAGACCCCGTGTAAAGCCATATGTGACATGCTAGAATAGAAATTTCTCTCAGACCTACAGCTCATGGTAAAATGAAGCACTTCTAACACAAACACTTATACACATGCGAAGTACTCAACGCGTGTGTGTGTGTGTGTGTGTGTGTGTGTGTGTGTGTGTGTGTGTGTTGTGGTGGAGTTGGACAAAGGGTCCAGATGGTTGGAGAGATAGATGGAGTGATAGACAAGGCGAAGGCAGATGACAAAGACAGATGTAGTCACTGTTTATCATTCAGGAGCCTCTCCCGTTGGTCACTGCTCTGCTTACACACACGCACGTACAGGTAGGTGTGTAGGCCATAATCCTATTGTGCATCAGCAGTGACCACAGTGCAGGACTCTCTCATCACCTGTCACCTCACACACACACACACACACTATAATCCTGTCAGTACCTGTGATGGAATTTAGAGGGGATTTCCTTTTTTTTTATATATAAAGGTAACAGCACACTGTGAATCATGGGAGCAAAAAAGTAAAATCCTGGGCATGCGTGCACGTGCGCACACACACTCACATGCTCTTTTCTATTCTTTCATGTCGCTTTGATCCCCCTTGCGTCTGTCCCTCCTCTGTTGCAGTATCAGTTTGCAGTCGAGGTACAAAATGCCTCGATAACAGGTGACGACTTGCGTATTCGCGGCATCCATTATTTTTCACAAAATATTTATGCTTCTTCTTCTTCTACCTCGTGGCAATTTTGCATAATATTATAAGCAAATTAAAGTGAAAGCTGCCTGTGTGGGGCTGGAAATGGCTGCAGGGATACGGTTGCAGATGGGAGCTGTGAGGGTAAAGGCTACTAAATGGCGCTGAATGTTCCGAGATATACATTAAACTGTCCTGAAGCACAGGGACAGCATGTTAAAACTGTAATTGGGTGCTTTTTCTCTTTAAAGTGAGGTATTGTTGGCTGAATGTGATGTACTGTGCTTGATTGACAGGAAATGAGAGAGGAGGCCGGGCAGTCTGTCATATTGCTAATGTGATAGGTAATGCCCCGAGGACACACACACACACGACGGAGTGACTCTATCTGTCTCTCTATACACTCCTACACACACTCTGCCTCACTCCATCTCAATCTGTTTCCCATGTACACATGAACAGTTAGTCATTTTTTCTTTTCACACACACTCTCTCTCTCTCTCTCTCTAAATCACTCACACACACACACCGATATAAGCACTCAATGTTTGGCCGCGTGGCGTTTTACTGCAGGTTAATAATGAGAGGAGAGGTGTGTGACCCTGTCAGAAGTGTGAGAAACTGACCCAAAGAAATCAGACAGGGGCCGAGACCCCCCAACCCTGAGGGCGTAAAGAGAGTGTGTGCACGTGGGTGTTATGGAGAGGGGGGGAAAAAGTGTGTGTGTCCATCCACATCCTTCTCATGGATGACATATGTGGGGTCATTTACATACTATTACCTTTCTATTGGATGTGAGGCACCACACACACACACACACACACACACACACACACACACACACACACACACACACACACGCACATGGATTGGTGGATTGGCCTAGTGTGATGCCCCTGTCAGATGTCAGGATGCAGATGGGATGGGATAGAGGGGGGTAGGTCACGTCTGTTTCCCCCCCTCTCTCTCTCTCTCTCTCTCACACACACACACACACACACACACACACACACACGTACACACACCTGTCTTGCCCCCCTAAGGTGCCCAGTTACTAAGAGAGTTGTCAGCACGTCTGTGTGAGGCTTCAACTGTTTGACATCTGCCAGAGACCCCCCAAAACACACACGTGCACACGCACACACGTATCTCCCCTACAACCTCATTTCAGAACAACAGAGCATCTCCCAGTGATCAACATTTAGACACAGTCATCACTTACTGGTCCCACTGGTGCACTTGGGGCCAACACACACACACACACACACACACACTTATCAGGAGAAAGAGTAAGAGAGGAAGATTGAACCCTAAGCCTCAGACAAGTTAGCAAAGAAATACTATAGCTATCTGTCCCAGTGTGTGTGTGTGTGTGTGTGTTAAGGTTCTGTTTTTCAGCTCTCCATACTTACACTCAGAGTGATGGAGAGACAAGCCTCCATTTGTCCCACTTTCATACAAAGATAATGAAGCTGTCATTCTCAGACAACTTCATTGGATTGGTACAGGAACAGAGACTGCTGCTCAGGGACACACACGCGTACGCACACACACACACCTACGTAAGAACACGATGCTGGAAGCGATCCCCCTGGCCCCCGTTAAGCATATGTCAAATATAACCATGTATAGAAAGTGAGATTGTGTGACATATGTACAGCTGGTTGAATGGCAGAGACACAAAGCGCAGAGCAACACACACACACACACGCACGCACACGCGCGCACACTCCCACACCCAGCTCATATCTTTAACATGCAAACAGACAGACAGCCCTGATAGCGAATAAAATGAAATCAACCTTGAATGGCAAAATCCTCTGTGAATACTTGTCTCCTCTTTACAAGTCAATTTCATATCCTGTAGCTCCAGACAAATCTAAAGAGATTTGAGAACAGTGCAGAAACAGACGGAAGACGGAGAGGAATAAAAGGGGTGACTGAGAGAAAGAGAGTGTGATAGACAAAGAGAGAGAGAGAGAGACCCTGGTGAGAGCTGGGATGGTGTGTTAAATTGGGGTTGAAAAGTCATAACAGTACCACCGATTCATAACTATGACTACACTGACTTGTACCGTAAGATTAGATAGGATTGGTATTCTTTCAGACAGCTCAATGGGTTAAGACATACGGCATTATTTAATGATGTTGTGGGTTTAAAAATGGCCCGTGTGTCTTTTAGTGATCGGTACGTCGCCCTGCACAAACGGTGCAACAAAAGCAGATGACGTCTCTACATGCTTAATTTTCCAAGCTTTGGAACTAGATTTGGAAATATAGATGCCACACAAAAAAGGTCCAGTATGACATACGGTACATTTACATCCAAGTAGCAAAGTCATCTAATGGTCGGCAGTAATTATGACTCTTGTCTCTTGGGAGCAAATGAGGAAGTCAGGTGAATTTATACAGCAATGAGATGGATGGCTCAAGAGACCTTTGACTAAACATGAGAGACGACCAGTGTTTCCTGTTTCTCACAGACATCCCTTAACTAACCTTAACTAAGCAGTTATTTTAACTCAAACTATATTTCCCAAAAAAGTTTTTGTTTTCCTTCTAAAGGGCCATTACAGAGTATTTTGTTGTTTAATATGGAAGTCTTGTGGATCTCTAATGGCTTTTTTATTCTTTTTATATTATTCTACTACATAAAAAGAAAATGGCAATAATATATTAGTGTTTAGATAGGTCCTAAAACATTAACATTATTTTCACCAGTACTGCTATAAAAAATAAAACATTTGGAGGAGTAATCCAGTGATTTAGTACACAGTAGTGCATCATGTGCTGCAAAAGCACTGGATCCTAGACATCCCATAATGCAATTTTCTTTTTGACCCATGTCTTTGTAACTCCACTCCCTCAGTCTTTACCACATGCTTCTGTTAAAAATGTTAGTCTCTTAGCCCCAAATAAACACAACCATGATGACCTTATCAGGTTATTTGCTCCTTCAGACCTTTGTATCATAGGCTCGGGCTCAACGTGATGAGTAAACTGGTTGTCACCTGGAAAATTGGTAAAGGAGCCTTTAAATGATTTTAAATAGGCAAAATAGACAAGGAGAATCTTCTGCGTCCTCTTCTATTCATTTGAATGGACTTTACAGTGTCTATAAAGATCTGGGTGAAAAGAACACAATGACTAAGACAGAAAAGGTGAGAGGCTGAAAACAGATGCAGAATGAGCCTCTGTAGTGTGAGAATGAGAGTAAATGAGGAAGGCAGTTAAGTTTTTTTTATCCGATCATCCTCATACCTACTCATCTCTATTCAAAGAAAGCCATAATTACAGCTTTGAGTCTTTAGCCTCATAATTTACTCGTTCTGACACATTATTTACAACTCTCTCTCTCTCTCTCTCTCTCTCTCTCTCTCTGTCTCTCTCTCTCTCTGTCTCTCAGCAGGGGTTCACCCCTATAATCTAGTCCGTTAAGTCCAATCCATATTCCAAGTTATTATCACTCTCATTTGCTTATTAAGTGCTCCCTTGTTTTCTTCAAATAAAGTTATAATTAGAGATTTAGTGTCGGCAGCTTGAAATACTATCTCCTCTTTATAGAATCTTGGGTGGGATGAGAGAGAATCGTGTTTTATCATACTCGAGGAGTTAATGAGGATGTGCACAGCTTGATATTGTGTTTGTATGTGTGTGAGGCGGTGTGTGTGTGTTTTCTAATTACGTCTCTGTGACAGCTTTCTGGCCTCCAAAATACCCATATACTGTATACCCTCTGTTGTTTTGTCTTCCCACTGATTTATGTTAATGAAGTCATTCACAAAGGAGAGAATATACATAAGCTTAAGCAAGAAAAAATGGCAGCCAAATTAACTTCATACTTCAACATTGTTTGCAATTTTAATTTATATTTAAACAGAAATGACATTTGGGGTCACTAAGTTTGTTTTATTTTCCACCACACAATGTGCTCTTTAGCTTATTTAGCCTAAATTACATTCGCAAGAACTGAGAAGACTCGGGCTTCGTAACTTGGTCAATGTTCGCAGCTTTGAATACCAATCACCGACGTTTCCTCAGGAAGAACCACTGATCCATTCTTACCTTCTCGTGACCCACCCTGTGGGCCTAGCCCTGTCTTTGAGAAACAGCAGAGTAGAGTACATTAAGACACGCCCCAGCAACACACTGATTACATATGCTAGCTACGGTAATGAGCTGAGCTGGACAGTGGAAGACTGCTGCTGTTTATGGCAACTCATTATCTGGCCCATTGACCAGAACTGTTCTACACATCATAGAGCCCCGTGTCCTCTACATCTATTCGACCATCACTCTCTCTACTTGTCTGGATGGGGGATGTAATGTAATGTGTGTGTGTGTGTGTGTGTGAGTGTGTGTCTGTGGCGGGTTGAATGGACTGGTGTGTGTATGTGATAGCTAAGACGTGGTTGTTGGATGGATGGATGAAAGGATGAGTGGATGGATAGAGGCGATAAGGTGTTTATGTGTGCTTGCGTGCATGTTTGCTTTCGTGCGTCTCTACATAATGAAAAGTAAGATGATTCCTAGGCTAATGATCTCGCGCCCGCACATGCAGCATTACACGTTCATTTGAGTAATACTCTGTGCCGTTAGTTTCATTTAAGTGTGTGTTTGTGCATTTCTGTATTCGATTATATGCTGAAGTATCTTTCCCGCCAGTGTGTGTTTGTGTGCGCCTGCGCGGGCACGCGCATGTTACTATGATCGCCTGCCAAAGTAAAGTGTTTGCAGCCGAGAGAGACAGGGGCGCTAAGCTCAAGGGCACATTTGTTTCAAGCTAATGATAGAATGTAAATGGAGCAAATTTCCTCTGCAAGAACAGAAGCTCTCTCGCTCAAACACACACACACACACACATAAAGACGCACTTTTTCTCATGCACACACACATACACACGCATAGCGGCATCGTGTTGATGGAGTGCAGAATCTCATTACACATCTAATAGAATAAGTGTAGTGTGCGTATGGGGAGAGGAGAGGAGCAGCCAACCTGATTAGCCTTATCACTTTATTATGCCGCTCTGCACGCAGCACACAGGACAATTGCATTAGAGAGGAGCAGATGAGCTGAAGGCAAGGAGAACTCAGCAAACACAGCCTTAATTGATTCCTCACCAAATTAGCAGGGACAGGTGGGGGGCTCACCGGCTGCGTGGCTGCTTGACTGACTGGATGCTTGGTCACCTGCTTCACCGAGTGGCTGACTTGTTGACTTGTTCGGTGGTCGGTTGACTAAGTTGCATCAAGAGTAGCTGACTGACTGATTGGTTTGCTGACTGGCTGGCTGCATTAGAGGCCTTCGGTGGAGCTGAAGGTGAGGAGAACAGGTGAACGCTTTCAGTGATTTCTCACGAGGGACGCGAGGCAACAACCTAAATGACCTGCCAGATGACTAACTTTATATAAATATGGAAATTATAATAGCATTAAGTATCAGCTATCATCTATAACGGCCTAACTCAGGTCTGTTGGACCACACTGTACCCATCAGTGCACCTTTATGTTTAATTATGACAACTAAGACTTTTTCCACACTAGCAGGAAACTCCTCAGAAAATGACCCATAATTGTGTCTTTTATTTTTTGGAGCAAGAGGTCAGATCTGAGTGTTATTAATTATGTTGCTGATATAGTTATTCCTGTGTTGAAAACCTGGTTGTTGGGTGGTATGTGAGGAAGGGTGGGGAGGGTGGGAGCGGGGGGACTGGGTGGTTGTTATGGGGTGTGGGAGGAGGAAAGAGGGGGACACGCAGGACACAAGGGGGAGAGAGTTTGTCTTTGTCTCTGTAGGTCCCCCCGAGGGGATTGTGGGATAGTGGAGGTTAATGAATCTGATTGGCTGGTGGGAGTTTTTCTGCTGGTGCTGCGGTTTGCACAGTCGCAGGGCTTTACTTTTTTCTTTTTTTTCTTTTTTTTATTTAGCCAAGTTTGGCTTCGGCACAGCGCGGCATGAAGGACAGAATGGCAGACAAAAAGTGTGCTAAATTTTTACTGAAGGTGTGGAATGGACTGGAACTTCAAGTCAACGATGTTGAGGCGCTGAATTAAACAGGCAGAAACATACGGTTCAGACAGATGTGGACACCTGAGTTTATCGACACCTGCAGTGATACACTGCAAATAATATTCTTATGTTATTTTAATCTTAATAACATAAACATACCAGAATCTTTGATGTGACCATGGTATTTCTTATTATAATTATCTTTTTAAGGAGACTTCTTTCCTCCTTTTATGCGTCTCAGTCTGACTGTGGTATTTGTTATTCGTCTGTCTTTAAAGTGGATTAACAGTAACTAATAAAACACATTTTTACAGATAAACACACTCACACAGCTTATAGGAATGGATGAGAGTGTGCGTTCACTGTGCTTCTGGCTGATACAGCTCTCAGAATACACACACAAACACACACAAAAGAGATTTTTGAATCTAAAAATATTTTGCTTTTTGTGTTCTGATTGATATGTTCCATTAGTCATTTAGAGAAAACCAGAGAGAAAATTCTAAGCATCATGTAAGCCCTTGAATTTGTCTTTACATAAGTATCTACCCACATCTGATAGATTTTTGACAACTTTGAAAGTTGGCTGCCCTTCAAGTGACTACACCTTCACGAACACGAATGCAGAATAACAATATTACATTGTTTGGCCACCAAGGTGAATTCTGTGTTTCTGTAAGATGAAGTGAATTCTTTATATTGCTTTATATATATATATTTACATATCAAATTTTAATATTTTAGCATTTCAGTCAACATTGATATTGCAGCTAACTACACCAAAGAGTAAAATCTAGTTTAGTAAACAAAAAACATTTCAGAGCACATTGAATTGTTCAGCTCTCTGAATCTAAGAATAACAAGTCTGAAACCAATGACAGATCGAACTTTGTCTATGTGTCTCAAACGCAGTTCCATGCATGTGAAGCTATGTGCGTATGCACACACAGGCGCATGCATTCGTCCATGTCTGTGTGCACGTGTGTGTATGAAACTGTATGTGTGTGTGTGTGCTAATGAGAGTGGGGGGGAGCGGGCCGTCGCAGCAGTGCGTCCTCTGCTCTCCCGGCAGGTCACTAGCGACAGATGTTCTCAGCATATGTGGCGAATTAATTAGCCGCTAGTAAACAGAGGGGGCTGCCGCCATGAGCTGCCGGTCTGTGCCGCCGCCGAGCCGCAACGGGCCGCCTTTTGTCCAAATTCCTCTTTTCTCGCCATCCTCCTCTGTTAGATAGTTATGGGGAGCATCATTCTTTTTGATCAGTGGACCCATAATGAGTTAGGGGCCACGTGTGTGTTTGAATTGTGTTTGCGTGTGTGTGTTTCTGGGGGAGGCGGTGGGTGTAACTGTGTGTGTGTACATGTATGTGTATTCTGCGGATCAGCGTCTCTTGAGTTTAGAGCCAAACATGGTTTGTGTGTGTGTGTGCACGTCAGTACCCCATCATTTGGACATGGCAGTGAGCCTGTTTTTGTGATGAGAGATCCCCTTGATGACCTAATTGGTTGATTGAGGTGCATCTCCGCATGTGTGTGTGTGCCAGGGCCTCGCATTCCCAGAACTGGGAATGTTTTCACAGCCTCGGAACAACTTGGCAGAGACTGGAAACACTTTGAGAGGTGTTTGGATAAACATGCACACTCACAAAGGGACACCATGCTGATACGCCTGGACTGTATGCGTAGCCCTTTAAAAGGAAAGAGCATTGTTTTAAAGCGATTTTCTCATCACCAAAGTACTTGGGGTGCATCAAAATGACACTGTACAGGCACCACCAATGGATCTGAAGTGATCCCTCGCGGCAGAGGTGCCACATTCGCTGTGAGCCACAGGGGAAGTAAATTCTGTACGTGAGGGGTCAAATCAAGCATTTCAGTGTAACTGCTTGTGGGATTTCATTGAAAAATAAAACTGAAATGCGATAAGTCACATTGTAAAACTGCCTTTGATCAACAGTGTTTGTGTTAGGGCATGGTTTGGTGTGTGAAGCTTGCGAGCTTGTGTGTGTGTGTGTGTGTGTGTGTGTGTGGCTGCAGTAATGAAGTTGTTAGTTAAAGTGGCCCCCACCCCTTGGGACTGGCTTAAGCTGTGTGTGATTGCTTAGGGATCGGGCAGATACACACACACTTATCATTATCCACACACACACACACACACACACACATACACTCAGAGTCATTACTCCATTACGCACATGGACTATTGATTTTCTGCCATCTTTCCATCAGGTGAGAGCTTGCCAGGGAATATGGGAATGAACGCCTGGCTAGGAAAATCAAACTGTCACTCCTCCTTTCCTCTCTTCCTCCCTTCTCTCCTTCATTACAGACAGATGACAGGTCAAAGCTGCTGCCGTTCACGCCGTTGTTTTTCCTCCATCCGTCATCACTCAATCACTTTTTGCTCCCTTAACATCTTCATCCAACAAATCTCTCAGTCTGTTGATGTCCCTTCTCATCTCTATCCGTCTAGTCTATTTCTCTTGTATTTCGCTTTTCACTCCAGCTCAGTCTTACTTCTCTTTCTGATCTTCTCTCTCTTTTCTCTGCCTTTGCATGCCCATGCCTTCCTCTCTCTTCCTCCCTCCAAGTGATGGATTCAGTCCTCTGTTTTCTTTTCCCTTTCCCCCTCTCCTCATCCCTCTTTCCTCAAGTCTCCAACACTCTGTACAATCAATCAGCTGCCCCCTCCTCCCTCCCTCCATCCATCCCTAAACCCCTTAGTCCCCTCCGTAGTCCCTCTTTCCCCAGATTTCCTCCAGCACCCCCCCCTCCTCCACCTCCCTACCTTCGCATCCCCTTTCTTCTCTTCTAATCGGCATCTTCCTGCACTTCCTCTCTACCGTTCATCACTTCCTTTCCTCCCTTTTTCCTCTTCCTCTACCGTCAGTGCTCCCTCCCTTTCATCTCACTGTCTGTGGTCAGGTTAAACATTTATGAGCCACTTTTAACAAGTCCTCTCCATGTCCTCTTCAGTTCCTTTCCTTTCCTTTAACTCCTCATCTCCTCATCATGCCCTTTTCCCACTTCTCCTCTACCTTCCACATCCTCACCCTTTCCTCTCTTCTTACTCCCCCTCTCCTCCCACACCATAACCATTCCTCACCCCCTATCTACCTTCCTCTCTCTCTCTCTCTCTCTCTCTCTCTCCCCAGTTCACCTCTTGTCCTCCTCCTCTCCCTTCCTCACTTTATCTCTCCCTTCCTTCACCTCCCGTGTCTCCTCCCTCCTCACCTCTCCTCCCTGAGAGGAGGATATGGGATCAGTGGATGTAATTCACTGACAAGGGTATCTATATTTAATATTAATGGGCGCATAGGACCCTTCACTCTCACACTCACACACACATATGGACACACACATGCTCGGTGCCAAATAAAGAGTGATCAGAGTCTGTGTAAGGTGCTGCGTTGTAGCCCCCAGGATAGACGCCTTGTGGACACACACACAACACACACACCTTCCCGCGTAGCACTCGGCGCTCCAGGATGGATGTGGCATCATTAGGCAGAGTAGTGTGGCCGTTCTCAGCAGAAACGGCCACGCCGGCGGTACACATCAATCTAGCACCGCACGCTCCCTCAGATACTGTCTCGTTCACACACACTCACAAACAGAGAGAGGGGAAGGAACAGAGGAGAGCAGTGAGGGTTTCTCTGCAAGTACAAACATATACACACACACACACACCATGGGCCTTGTAATGTATCTGGTGCTATCTTCCTCACTCTGTGTGTGTGTGTGTGTCTCTCTCTCACACACACACACTTCCATTGTCTAATTTATTTACTGTTGGAAAGTGCCACCAAGGAGAAAGGGACAGAGAAGGAGAAAAATAATGTTCACCCTCTTCTTCTTCACTTCACTTGTCTTTTCTTTGGGCCTCTTTCTTCTCTTTTCTTTACTTCCTTTGATGTAACTTTCACAGATTGGTCTATTTTCTTGGTTTATTTGTTTGTGTGTGTATCGCACATTGGACCTTTGCAAAATACTGATTCTGAATTAATGACTACAATATTTTCACATACGCACCTACCGTCCTACAGGAGATTTAAACAGTTCAATTTACACTTTATCATCTGAAAACGGAATTTCTTTTTGCAGCAAAGGCAGGTCAAGAAGAGGATGAAAAAAAAATCAAAACAATGCATTCATTGGCTTTAAAAGCGCTGATACAATATGCATAATACAAAATGTGACATTTTGTGATTAGAGTGGCTTAAATCTGCCACTTATGGACTTTTTTTTTTAATCTAGTTATTACACATCTTTGCAGGCATTACAGTAAAGCATATTGTTCTTTGTTTTTGACACGATACACATGTTTGACACCCAGTGAAACAAAACATCCTCTCCTGTTACAAAGTCACTGAACACTTTCACAGCCTTCTGCTGGCTCTGAATACTTTCTGACCCTGCACTGACCCTGCATGCAGAACACCGGTGTATATGAGTTATATTTATCCCTTTTTTTTTACTGACGTACTTCAAGGACACCTGACCACATATTAATAATTTGTTGGTATTTTATTTACTTTACACAGTTCTGAGAAATGTTCTGAAGTTGAGTGAGAAAATATCGCTAAGTATCAGTAAGTAGCAACACGGTGTATGAGTTATGGAAGTATTCCATCTTAGTAATTTTCTCTTAATATTTCTGTTTAAAAAATGAATTTCAAATAACATTTTCTACATAGTGCATGTCTGTTTCTCCACCAACATAACTGCTTACATCCTAATAATGTCCATATCTACAGCTATATATTACAGAGAAAAATCACCCACACGGCTGCTTTAATATAATGATTTATGGGGTAAAAAGTTTTATCTCGCCTATACGCTACGGGTGTTTAACACATATTTTAGTGTTTTCCTTGTGGTAATGATCTCCATATCAGAGTTGTTGAGAATAACAAGCGTCTACTGCAGATACCATCTGCCTGCAGGCTACACACAGTCTCACACACACAGTGGTCTGTGTTTGTGTACGTGTGAGTGTGTGCGCGCATTGGTGTCTCCTTGGCTTCAATTGATCTGTGGGTATCACACTGTATCAAGTAATAGAATGCGTTGGAACAGGGGCAATATTTAAATGAAAGGGTGTGTGTGTGTGTGTGTGTGTGTGTGCGTACATGCACAGACACAAATATCTACCTGTGTTTTTGTGTATGTGTGTGCACCTGTGTGTGCGTGTGTGTTGAAATAAAAAGAGAGCGTTCGTGGGACGAGTGCAGAGCAGAGTTTCTCTCTGCTCCTCCAGCCGACAGATGAATAGACGGCCCTATTGGTAATCAATGGTAAAACTCAAGCCATTGAGCAACTGTCCGCCTTTTCAATTGTGTCCCGTTTGAGAAACAATTTGACAATAACGTCAGCTTGAGAAAAAAGACACACAGTCAATATACAGGGGGAGCCGTGTGAAGGACAATTTAGAGCGCGTCGTCATCTATATGTGAGTGTATGTGTGTGTGTGTTCTTTGTCCCAGTGTTTTTTTGGACAGTGCTGACAACAGAGCATTGTATACCCTTCACTGATAAACAGCTTCCAGAGTCATTAAAACAGAGTTAGTGTGTATGTATGCAGACATACACGGACACACTCGGGCGGCAGAGAGACCAAAGGCAAATGTTTAAAATTGAAATTTAATCACAGCTTACGTGTACAGTTGAAATTCAAGGGATGGATTTGTTCAGATTGTGAAATGATGAAGGAATTAATTATAAATGATCTTTAATATATGTTTATGGTTATGATTATCAAAATCACTATGCACATTTGATCTTTGCAGTTTTTATGTTGTGAGAAATGTGTTCATGAAAACTAATGGAGGAACAATGTTGTAAATGTTGAGTTAACTACTCCCTAAATCATTTATCAAATAGACATGATGTGGTAATATTATATTTATGTAAACAAGATATTTGCCGATGTTAATGCTGATGCCACATTGTAAAAAAAGATGAATAGATTTTCAGGAAAAGGGGTAAAAAAAAATAATGAAAGCATGAGAATGATAAAAAATAACATTTGTCAACAACATGTCATTCAGTCATTTATAAGTTTTTATTCTTTTCCCCCTCATAATTCACACATTTTACATTTACGGTGAAGAAAAACGAATATGCCGAGTTTGCAAGAACTTTTTTGTAAACTCCAACAACATGTGAAAATGTTTGCACGTGTACTCTTTCTCTCACTGGCGTTCCCTTGCTGCCATCTTTTGTCTCGCTCTGTCCCTCTCATCCTATACGGGACTGCGGTTGTCAGAGGTTCTTCCAAGGAGAACGTTTATGTGCATACATGGCTGCTGAATGATGTGTTTTCACAGTCTGTTTAAATGCACGTGTGTGGCTTCATAGGCGCGTCTGTGCGTGCACGCTCAAATATTTTGTCTAGTCGACAGTGTTCGCATGTGTTTTTTTGTTTTTTTAGAGGTTGTCATGACCATTTGCACACATGCACACGCCCCACCATACTGTCTTAAGTTGTTAGTGCTGAAATTGTTGTCGGATGTGTGTGGTTGATTAAAGCAGGGGTCCCAGGGCTCTGCCCCCCTCCCATCCATCAGTTTGATAAGTTCCTGAACAGGCAACATATTGCCTGGGACACAAAGACACGGCCGGGGATATCAATTTCAACTGTCTGTGTGCGCTGTCACACACACTCACATAACTACATACTGTCAGATGCACATAACCACACAGGGTTGCTGACTGATTTCAGCACACACACTACACGTACAAAACATCGGAGGGGAGGGCAGAGGTGAAGGGGGGAAGGGGATAGAAAACGTCTGTAGGTGTGTGTGTGTAGGGAGTCAGTGGGCTGAGCAGTGAACAGAAGTGTTAAAGAGCTTTCGTTGTTTTTTTACCCAGTATAAACCTTGTAGACTCCTTTCGTGGCACTGCATGGTGTCGAGTTTTCTGCTAAATGACAACTAATGTGACACAATGAAAAGAAAAGGTCGATGAAGTAGCAGCTGAATAATCTATTTTCTATCTATCTATTTTGTTCAGTCATAGTCCGGTTACTTCTTCTCTTTATTATATGTGTCTAGCCTTCATTTCTGTAAGTGTGAACCTTACCAAAATGAAGTATGTAATAAATTCAATTTTTCCATTCCCTCGGGTATTGTAAGTTTATTTATAGGCCTCCAAACGGTAACCCACCCAGACCCAGACTGGCCCCGTTTGTCCCATTAGCCACAGACCCAGCGACCAGGCTTCTGTGTGTGCGTGTGGATCAATAACCATCCTAGAGGTGTGGATAGCGAGGGGCAAGGTGAGGGTCAGGGTTAGCCGCCCAGTGTTAGGGAAATAAGTGGATAAACAGATGAGAAGAAGAGCAGGAGAAATTGAAGCAAATGAATTACAGGAGAGAAATTGCAAGTGTAATTGTGTAGCGCTGTATAAATTATCGGATCGTTTCATTTTTTTTTTTAGTAAGCATAGAAGACAGAAACATTTGAAAATGTATTTTTTGTTAAATAGGTGATGTTGTTTGTACTATAATTTTTTCACTCAATTTGTGTAGAAAAATTATATAACTACATACTGTGTGTCAGCCTTTAAATTCAGCTTCATTTGTTTTATTCGGTCATGCTGTTTTTTTTCTATTCAGCTTAGAAATACAGAAATAAACAAAAAAAAAAAAGAAAAAAAGTGATATAATATCATATTGTTAATCATATCACCTTGGGGAAGCATTCTGAATTATATATATATATATATATATATATATATATATATATATATATATATATATATATATATATATATATATATATATATATATATATATATATATATATATATATAAAACAACCCAAAGATTCACATACTGACACAGTATGTAAGGCAAGGTGTGAAGTATCTTTTCACACGGCTTTTATCGTAGCAGCCACTCAGGTTTCCTTCACAGCTGGCAAATTTCTTTTTCCAGTGATAGTTTCATCTGTCAGCCACGCGCACTCATCACACACACACACACACACTCACTCATCACACTCCAGCACGTACAGTGACTACTAGGTTTTGTGCTCTGTGTAATCGAATCTAATTCTCCACCATCAAAAGAAAAAGAAAGCGTGGCGTCAGCATCTTCTGTTCGTTTTTGCATGGCCACTGATTGTCCTTCCTCCTCCACTCTATACAACAGGACAACAGGAAGTTGTTTTTCGTCTCTTTACCTCTCTCCCTGTCTGATCATCTCTCTCACACATGCTAACTTAGGTTTTCCATAACCATGTCAAATGGAGTCCTCACGCACATGCGTGCGCACACAGTCCTATTCTCATGATAATGGATTCTGTGTTGTTGGCTTTAGGGTCAGGAGGTCAGCATAAGCTTCTTAATGGACTGTGAAATAACCCTAACTGCATTAACCTCCCAGATTTCACATCTCACACACACACACACACACACATGCATGAGCATGCATTCTCATACATATAAGTGTATACATGTAGACACACACACTCCTCTCCCACACAGAAGCTGAGATGCGATTGGATTGGTCTTTAATTGGCGGGGCGATCACACCTTGAGTGTGAGAAGAGAAGACCCTTCAATCAAACAGAGTGATGGAGCGAGGGATGGAGAGGAGGGAGGACAGGAGTACGAGATGGATGGAAAACAAATGAGCGAACCTAAAAAGAGGACACCGTTGTGTCATGCAGGACCGCAAAGCTCGTCCTGTGCTTGGACTCTGGTAGAGCACATACACACACACACATAGGCAGGCTTGCATTAAGATAATGTGCTGTGCAAATACTGCTTTACCTTTTAGAGTGTATTAGAAAGTGGATGATGTTCAAGTGCAAGCTCGGTTGGTATATAGGGAACCGGCGAGAGGCTGCCGCTGGCTAAGTTTGACCTCAGCCCAGTGTCATTCTCCATATGCTCTCCTCTAATGCAATAATTCCACTGTGTCTTTGCAGTTATCAAGTGGCAAGTGCTGTCTGTCTGTCTGTCTGTCTGTCTGTCTGTCTGTCTGTCTGCTCTCCTCTCCTCTCCTCTCCTCTCCTCTCCTCTCCTCTCCTCTCCTCCTGTGCCAAATGGGTATCTCCCTCAGAGGGGCTCACAGTGGATTTTGGGGGGGATTTAGCTCTGTGTCTTAAATCAGTCTTAATTTTTGCTCTCTGCCATTAAAGAGCCGCCATTAAGCTCTTCTCTTCTCGCCTCATTTCCCTCTTCCTCTTGTTTCACTTTTTCAATTTGTGTGAGAGGGGGAGTTCACTCCTCATAAAATTTCACTTTGGCCAGCCTATCATTTGCATCTGAGCCAATAAATAGCAATTAGCATTAACAATTAAACCAGCCAGTGGAACCGCGGGCAGCTCCCTGAGATGGCCTGATGGATGGGAAGGTGGATAAGAAGGAAGGGAGGGAAGATTCAGTGTGTGTGTGTGTGTGTGTGTGTGTGTGTGTGTGGCTACTTACTACATGAACTCTCACAGGCCAATCCAGTATATCTTGCACCTTCATTTTCTTCCCAAAGCTAATTTATCTACTGTCTCAGTGGCCTAATCACAACATATACATATGCAGTGTGGACAGAAATGCTAAGCTGCCACGCCATTTAGCACTCAGATATCGCACAGATTTTATTGTTAATTACACTCATTAAATAGCAACTGTTTTTGGTGCTCCGCTTTATTTTATTATACTGTTTTTCAGCACTGCACAGTGTTTCAGGTTCATTCATAAGGATCTGATGTAATGAGGCCACCCCTGGCCTGATAATGTCTGTTGTGTCAAATTGCGTTTCTATTAACACATCTTTAGTTGAGGCTGATATTATTTTTAACACAAAAGCTGCTTATTGATCTCCAAAGGAGAAATTCGTCATGTTGGGATTTGGTGGAAAAAGTATCACTTTATAAGTTGGTGCCTCGCTGCAGCTAGAAAAGGATTACTACGTACAAATATAATAATAATAATAATAATGATAAAAAAAACAGACATGGTTTAACACACATTTGTAACAAAAACAAAACATGTCATTATGACTTAGGATATCATAATTGCAAGATAAAGATCTGTGAATAATAATTGTATACTTTGCAATTATCCAACAACTCTGAGATGAAAATCATTTCTCATAATTAAGAAAATGAAAAAAAGTCACATATACGGATTATTACTATTTTTTCTATGATGGACTTTTGTGCATGATTGTCCCCGATATGTGTCTAAATACAGCAAGCATTTATGACGCGGTGGTGCTGACACCCGTGTGCAGGCTGTCTCCATGTCCCCTACCCCTCTGTGTGTACCTCCACCGTGCCGGTGGTGAGAATATTGTTGGTGGCTGTGACGATCAGTCCATCTCCATACATTAATCACCACCAATAGAAAGCCCTGACACAGCAACTACAGCAGTGCCACTGCCCTGCCTAACAAAGCATAGAGCAAGGACACACAGCGCCAACAGCGGAAAGGCAGAAAAGAGGAAGAGAGGGTGGAAGTGTGTGTGTGTTGGGTGGAGGTGCAGATAAAGAAAGGGAAAGGGGGAGCTAGATGGGGAAATATGGAAATGTAGAAAGAAAACAATCATGCTTTATGTTTCCCCCTCTGTCTTAACCTCTCTCTTTTTGTCTGTCTTTCTCTGTCTCTCTTTTTCTCTTGTTCTCCTGGTTTTTATTGTTATTACCACGGCAGCGCCATTAGAGAGCTCTACGTTCTTCTCCACTGGAGCAATAAATGAAGAGGGCCTCACTCCTTTTTCCTCCTCAACCTCTCCTTTCTCATCCCTTCTTCAGGTCCTCGCTCATCTCCTTTCTCACCTCCCGACGCTTTCTTCTCAGTTCTCTTTTCCTCATCTGCGATTTTCTTCTCATTCCTTCGGTTTCTGCCCTTCGCACCTCACTTTTCTTGGTTTAATTATCACCTCTGGATTTTCACTTCTTAGTTTTTCTTTCTTGTACTATTTGTTCCTTTCTCCTTTCCTGTCATCTCTTCTCATGGCAGACTAACATGATCTAACTATAACACAAACCCTATGACCCTATCCCACTTTGTAAATGACACACACACACACACACACACACGCACGCACACACACACAGAGGATGTAGAGTGCAGAAATACTTGTAAGGGACAGATGTTGCAGCCATGACAAATCACCCTCTGTGATTAAATGCTGGTTTGAGTACAAAGGCAACACTTTGGACCATTAATTAGTGATCCAAATGCATAACTACAGCAGTCAAACACCAACTGAATTACATCACACTTGCTTGATGTCATCAGTGTTGTGTTACGGCACGGTCACTGCTGTAATCACACCTGGACTGATCATGCCTTTAGGAAAACCTAAGTATATGTATAGTGGTCAGTGGTTGTGTATACTGTAACAACTTGATAAACACATCTGCTCCCATTTCTAGATATGCACAGATGCATATGCAAATAGGTTTATGTATTTCATAACTTTTTCAGATTTAAATTACTCTGCAACTTTATGGTCTCAAGTAACTCCTACAATACGCCTCTTAAAACGTAATCTATAGTGCAATAAAAAAAACTCAGGCCTCACCATTATCATGTTCTAAAGAAGGATTAATCATTTTTATTGTACTGTCATATACTGTACCGCCTGTCTTTATTTATTTATTTATTTTTAAATAAAGGACATCTAGAAAGAATAGAAACAAGTGTGTGCGAATGAATAATGCAACAGGTCGGGTTAGAAAAGTGAGAAATGTGAAGACAATGAAAGAGGCGGTTTGTAAAAAAGAGGTGTAATTGTGGTATAGAAAATGTATATTTTCACACAATGTATCTTTAATTTAGAAAAAAATGAAAACACACACTTGTCTCTAATACATTACAGTTAATTAAATATACTTTCATGCAAACCGGTATTGGAAATAGAAATAGCCGTAGACAAGGGGAAAGACTCTGAAAAGTTAAAAAAGGATCGCACATTGAGAGAAGCGAGGACTAAAAGACACTGAAAGTACTACAACCAAACAGCAGCCAACAACACACAGAGATTCATGTAAGGACATTGGAGTCAGCTGCCCTATCGAGTTCACCATATCGTATGAGACGAGACATAGACACAGCATGCAGACAGAGATTTTCAAAAAAGAACGACAGATGTGTAAAGTGAGTAGAGGACTATCTGGAGTTGTAATGGGTGGGATAAAGTAGGGAGACATGTGGGTGGTGGTTCAGGGAGCAGATGCCAAAATGGTGTGACAGTGAGTGCAAACAAGGAGACAATGAGGGTGGAGGGAGCAGTGGGTGGCTGCAAGGAGAGGTGAGCAAGAGGAGACTATGGGAAGTGCGTATTAAAACAATATTGAAGGGCATTCTGGTTGGGAGGAGGACTAAGATACTTGCTTTGTATTCAGAATACTGTACGGTGATTCTGACCTTAAAGGGTCATCACAAATGCTGATATTGTTTTTGTACTTAAAATGCTTTTGTGGCAGACAAAAAACAAGCCTTTGGTCCCCCATGACTTGTGCTTATATCATCCCTATACAGTCCTTTGTATTATGTACTTACACGCAGAAAAACTCTGAGCTCAGACACCTGAAATTACGTAGAATGCGATGAAATGTGACACTAGCACATTTGTTACTGTCTAAACAAGTGCTGCACCATGGGTACTTGTGTCAACGTGACTTGGCTTCTTCTATTTTCGTCAAACTAACGCTTTCTTCTACAGTCTTTTTTTCCAACTTTCTCGTCTCTTTTGTTGAGCCGTGAAATTTAGTCTGCAGAGGTCAAGGGTTTATGTTTGTTAAAAGTCACTAAAAGTGTATTACATAAACAACGACATGTCCTTATGAAGTGAATAACAACACATACAGATGACATACTAAGGCTATGGGGTCAGTGGAATTTAAAAGGAGGTTTTCTTACCTCTCAAACAAAACCAGGAAGTTTGGGTTTATCTTCCTATTAGGCAAGGTCTGGCAGGTGCTCATATTCCACCAGGCACAGCTCTGTGACGTCAAGGCTGTGATACAGTTTTGGTCCGTTTTCCACATGACTTCTTACCCCCCCCCAGGAACACTTAAAAAATGTTTGAAGTTTTGCCCACCAAACTTTGTTGACTTGCTCAGATTTGGTAATTTGTCCTTGCTTTGCGTGCTTCTATCGTGGATTCTTTCCTTTCTGACTGTTTTTAGGATTATGAGCCTGCACAGGGTTATTTAGAAATATTGGACCAGATTCTCTGTGCCGTTTTTATGTCTGAATTCAGATCAGCTCAATCTGTGCTGGTTGACATACAGCTCGTCATCCGTCAAAAATAGACTAGTCATGTATTTTCTGCGGACAGGAGCAGAGAGCCGCTTCTGTGATGCTTCTGAAACACGCTGTGACACTTCTGGTGGAATCACAATCATGTAGAACGTGTGCGATCAGCTCCGGCGGTCGCAGCGCAGCTGGAACGCATCGCAGCCATGCCCGGTGGAATTTAGGGGTTACACTGACATACCATCTCAGCAGCATCTAGAGGTAGTAAAAAAAAAGCTTCTAATAATAGGAAAAATTCAGGAGAGATAATACACTAGAACATTTGTCCTTTAAAAGGTCCAGTGTGTCAGATTTAAGGGACAGTGTTTAGAATGTGACAGTCATGGCTTATAATATGAAAAAATATATATCATAATAAGCTGAAAATAATAATTGTTATGTTTGTGTCACCTTAGTCTTTTATATTTCCAGAGAGGACAGGGCCTCTTCCAAGAAATCAACCACGTCAGACCACGTTTCTGTAATAGTCCAGAATGGACAAACTAAACACTGGCTCTAGATAGAGATTCGTGTTTTTAGACCGTTTCACAGCCATCATGGCTTCTCCACTACTTAGGTGGCAGAGCTGTAACTACATTCTCGGTGACTCTAAATCCTTTAAAACCTCTTTTGCTTTGCCTTTATTCTTATTGCTAATAATTTGGTTTCAGACAGCTAAAATCGAAATAAAAACAGTGACGATCACTCAGTGCCACCGCTAAAGCTGCATAAGTTGTAAAACTTTAAAAATGTAAAGACCTTGAATGGAGATGGAAGGGAGCAAGTGATGGCAGGCTGAAGAGGTGAGAAAGAGAAGATTATGTGGTAATAGGGAGTCAAAAAAAAGTTTTAAAAGTCCCTCCAGTAAAAGTAACAGTTTGTGGAGACTGTGGAAGAATGTTCTGTATGTGTTGGCAACTGCCTTATGAAAACACATTAGCCTTCCAGACAAAATCTAAATAGCAGTAGAGGGTGGATGGGGGCACGATTAACAAGTCTATACCTGCTCTCGAAGACAACGACAATGTGCTAACATTTTACTGACACATCGGGCAGACAGACAAATGGGAAGGAGGGAGGGAACGAGTGGGGATGCCAAGGTCAAGGTCATTAAATCAATGAGAAAAGTGAGGAAGACCCTGTGAAAATGTACCATGCATCTACATACACACACCTCTTCGTATAGTATGTTTTGACTTCTCTTTCTCCGATGGATGAAAATATGCTCACTTATATCACTCTACAGGTACACAGTATCCCTGACTGTCTGTGTGTCTGCTGTCTCTTCCACACGCTCGACTACTTGGTTATTTTGGGTTCTCCATAGGAAGTGCTGCTTCTCACCTGACGTCCCTGAGACGTGGATTCATTACTGAGCCCGACGCCACCGGGATGCTGTGTGTGTGTGTCTCATGTAACTCATCTCAGGGCAATCAGTTGTTTGGGAAATTGCTGAGGGAGGTGTAATGTATTCCCCTGCTCACTGTAATTTTCACTCTTTTCCTATTTCATTCCTACCCTCTTTTTTGCATGTCATACGTTTGTTTGATTCTTTTATTGCTTTTTCTTTCACACAAACTGTAGAAAACATGATGCGGCTTGATTTATTCCGCGTGGGTTTTGGCCAGAGAACTGGTTACGCCTTTTGAATCCTATGGACTGTGAAGTAGCTGCAAGGATTATGGTTAGAAACCATGGCTAACCAAGGTAGCTAATGAGTTGCATCATAAAATATCTATTTATACAGCAGATTTAAATATTTTGGATGTTTGGGGCTGAGTTTGAAACATTACAATGGTAGAAAGTATAGGATAGGAAAAGAGGGGGGTATGAGATGCAACAATTGTCCCCAGCTAGAATAGATTCAGGGCTGTTGTTGTTAAGTGGTATGTAACAGCTATCAGGACACCTCTGCTACATTTGATTTCTAAGTTGGTGAGTTTTTCTCTGTCCATTTTATCAAGATGACTCTAGGCCACTACAGGAAGAGACTTCACAGACAAAGTAGGCTGTATCCGAAAGTTATTCGGGAGCAAAAGACACAAAAAAGAATCCTCCTGCGGAAATAGTACAGCCTCTTTTGCGTTTTCTCTTAAACTTCCATGATTTTTTCCCCATCCTAATCCCTTCCATCTAACCTTTGTATCTTTCTACAAGCTTCCCTCTCTGTCTCCATTTCTTCTCCCTCTTCTCCTCCCTCCATCCCTCCCTCCCTCCCTACTCAGTCTCCAGCGTCTCCCCCAGTGCCCCCAGTGAGAGCAGCTAAAATTAAGTGGTGCCACTTCTCAATGACACTTTAATGATAGCACCACTGCTCCGCACACAGAGAGACGGGAGAGGTATGAGCATCTGCTAAAGATAGGCCCCTCAGACACAAACACACAATGCACACACACACACACGCACACACACACACACACGTCCAAACGAGTGAGCCTCCCTTTGTCTCGCCTGCCACAGGGACCGTGGGGGACGGGTGGAGTCTAATTAAGAGCGTCCGTAGGGATACGTTTGTGTCTGCTTGTGTGTGCGTGCGTGCATGTCATTCCAGCTTGGCATCACCATCACCTGCCTGGCACTGCCATTATGGCTGGCATCTTGGAGAGAGAGAGAGAGAGAGAAAGAGAGGGGGGGGGATTGATAGCAGACTATGGCACAGTGTTGCTTTTAGTTGTTTTAACATCAAAGAGAAAGAGAGAGGAAAGTTAAAGTTTGTTCCTCCTTTCATCAATGATGTTTAGGGCGTTGAACCTCAGTACAGTGTGACCGAAATATGTCCTCAACATCGAGTTTCAAAAAGTTCAGAAATTTCTGATCTAAATCACAACTTTCCTCATTTTAGACCAAAGTTCTTGTACAGCTGATTGCGTTAAGACCACGTTAAACACAGCTGCTGAGTTGTTTAATTGAAAGAAAGGGTTTCATCAGAAAATATGTCGTCAAAGGTATCGAATAATACAAATCCCTTAAGGTTGCCCCATGTGTCTGTGTGTGCGGTGGTGTGTTTGATGTCAGGTTGTTCAGGGCATCGTAGTATAATGGAGTTCCAACCTGTTCTTAATGTTGTCAGCGTTAAGCAAGTGGTTGATCAATTAGCCCACTACTACTCTTACAACGTCAATACTCTTCAAAACCTGTGTCAATAATGTAACATTACCTGCCAAAACACTGCTAATCAGATGAGTGTTCCACCAAACTACTGTGTGTGTGTGTGTGTGTGTGTGTGTGTGTGTGTGTGTGCGCGTGTGTGTGTGTTGAGGTTTCCGTCAGGTCAAAGATACAGCTTCAGGGAAGTGACATTTTAAGACTCCCTCCCACCCCCCTTAACGCACACACAAACAGACACACACACCCACTGGGGCCTGACTGGACTAGACAGGTCATCAGCAGTGTGATGCAGGGCCCTTACCCTGACTGGCACACACACACACAGACACACGGACACACAGACACACACACAGACCAACACATGTCATTTTTGTGGCAGATGAGAACAGAGATGTTCTCTTTTCGGCAGATGTCACATACGGACCTACGTCTACTTCCACACAACACTTACAGTTCTACCTGCATGACAAATGACAACATTCAGCAAAGAATGAAAAAAGAAAGAAACAAACAAACAAACAGGTATTTGTAGATTCTAATCTTAAAATAGACGCAGACAAAATAAACTGTGAAAATAAAATGTTAACTCTGGCATGGATTTATTAATGTGTAATGTTATTTACGACCATAGGAACCAATAAGAATATTGTCAAGAGTAAATTGTTCTGCCCTAACAAATACGACTATGGCATCGTCAGACAGTCAATGCCTGGTCAGTACACAGCCGCACTTGTCAGAGGAAATCAGGCAAGAAACGTGAAAACACGTGTATGGGTGGACCTATCAGTAATACTGTGATGATTTAACAGCGCCTTTGAAAATTAAAAAAAATATGAACATATAAGATTTACAGATTTGCCACAGGTGGCTCTACTGCAAATTGAGCCATCAGCCCAGCAGCATTAGTGTCATGTTGCTCTTATTGTGCCATACAGTGCCAACGGAAGAGCATCTGCTGCCATGATTCAGAGCGAAGGCAGGCACGATGTATGCCAGCAGCCACCTGCAGCCAGGTGTGTGTGTGTGCGTGTGTGTGTGTGCGTGCATGTGTTGACCTGAGGACAAGTAACGACTGATCTGTTCTCAGTGCTGCTTCCCAATGAGCTGAGTTCCTTTACACCTTGCTTTGCTCCACTCAGGTATACTGTAGACATGTATGTGTTTGTCTGAGAAAGGAAGGAGTCAAGGTTGAAGCACATCAATACTCGAATGCCTTTGTAGGCACACACACACACACACACACACACACAGTATATTAAATAAATAATTCATTACACAGCAGACTGGAATATTGGCAGTCTACTGTAAAGATAGTTGATTTTCAACAGGAGAAAAAGTCTCTTAGGAATGGAGCATGTACACGCACACACAGACGCACAAACACCATTGATACGCACTCATACAAACAGTAATTACCCCCAACAGCTTAAAAAGACATTTGCCGTGCATTTATAATGGATGCCAAATTACCAAAAGAATCCATTTACACACACAGATGAATATGTGTGTGTGTGTGTGTGTTGGTGCTTAAACAGATATGCATACACACAAGCACATATAAACACGCAGCGTTTAATGTTGCCTGCCCAGTCGAGTGCTATTTATGTCCAGTGTGAATAATTGCAGTTATTGATTTATCCTTTTAAAGGTAATTGAAGTCATTTAAAAAAGTATTAATTCATTGTACTGTTGTTTTCTAGAAGTGGCCACTTAGCAGGTCAAGCACACACGTGCACACATCTAGCATGCCGTATTAGGATTGCACACAATACCTAAACTTTTGCCGTTGCCCTTCTCTCAGATTTTTTCCCTCCACTTTCTTTTTATCTTCTCGTCTCCTGACCTCTCTTCCTGTCCTCTCCCCTATTCCTTCTCCCCGTCTCTCCTTACCTCTCTTCACCTCCCTTCCCTTCCTCTGTTCGTCTTCCATTCATTTATCTCAGTTTCTCTGTCTATGTTCCTTGAAGTTAAGACGTCAGCGCGGTGCAAACAGGCATGCACAGAGTGATGTGCTATATCATCAGCTCCACTTGCAGTCAGTTTTGACGTCACGGGCAGGCTCGTATAAAGAATCAAATCACATTTATCTGTCCTGTGATATTCTCATCAAAGTGACTGGTGTGACCGCGTGAGTGTTTGTGTACAAGCGTGTGTGTGTGTGTGTGTGTGGGCGCGCAAGGCTTTGCATTTGCAAAGTGCGTGTTTGCAAGCATGTGTCCATGAAACAATTGCATTACCATGTAGTCAAGCAGTGCACAGCAGTGAAATGAGACAGGGACATATTACACTGCAGGCTCATATTAACTCTACACTGATAAAAAGAAGTGGAGGAGAAATCTGAAAAATAGCTTGCGAGTATCGGCAAAGAGTTAAGGAGGAGCAGCGGACAGAGTTGAAAAGACTGGGATAGTGAGGTCAAATCATATTCATCCACCTTTTTCTAAACATTAACCAACTGGCTAATTTAGTTTGCAGACCAGAGCAATCAAATTCAATAAAGACAATAAGGTTGAAAAGCATGACTTACTTAAAATAAAATGTTATAAGTAAAAGGACAATTTCTACTATTTCCAAACATCTTCTGAGTGCTTGCTGAGAAAACTACCGAGTTTGCCCCACGGCCCCACAGTTATTTAATGTCACATCATGCCACTGAATGAGCACTTGACAACGTTTCTACATTTTTAATCAAATTATGATGACTGCAATCAATACAGTAGAGTACTGGAACAGTCGTGTTGCACAGTGAGAGTGTTTTAGTTGAGCTGAAGGTTACAGATGATCATCAAAGACAATTCTTTTCCAAAGTTGTGAGATTTATTTGTGACTCTTAACTGAAAAAAAGTCTTTCTGAAATGTTCTGCTTATTTAAAATCTGAGCAGCACAAAACATTTACTTGTGGTTTTATATCTCTCCTGAAACGTCCAAATTGATTATTTATAATACACTGTTGCCCATAAAGTTGGAATAAAATATTTTAAACTCTTCACATGGAATGATTGTGACAATGTGATTTGTTCTTGATAGATAAAGTGTATCTTCTCAAAACTTTATTGATCAATCTCTTCCAAACATGTCACAGTGAAAATTAAACCACATTTAACCTGATGTGTATAAGTAGGAATAGAATGAACAATGTGTCTGAAAACAAAATTATTCCAACTTTATGGGAAACAGTGTAGTTTTGTCACAGATGCTTTGTAGGTACCGCATTGTCTGTGCTTCGTAATTTACTGTAAAGTTTGTTTATAGATCCTGTAGCCTGAACAAGCTGTGTTGCTCTTTTCAGTGTCACTAAAAGAACCATGATCATATTTTTTATACAGATTAGAGTGCGGCCAAAAATACTTGTACATCTTGTAGTTCCCAGCACTTTCAGTCTTGCAGTATACACCGTGAACAAAGAAAAGAAATAACTGTGCAAGGTGGTCAAGTTTCTTTCTTTCTTTCTTTCTTTCTTTCTTTCTTTCTTTCTTTCTTTCTTTCTTTCTCTCTCTCTCTCTCTTCTGCTATTCCTCTTTTTCTGTGTTTCTCTCTGTTTCTTTCTCTCCCGGCAGTTTTAGTAGAAGCCACATCTTCTCAAGGACGGGTCAAAGTCATGCACACACACACACACACATGCACACACGCACATGTATAGAGGAGGTAGGACTGTATGTATTGTGGCAGCTCTGTGGGAAAAGCCTGTGGGTCTGGCCAGAGAAAAAAGGCAAAAATAGAATAGAGCCGTCGAGTTGCTGCGACTCCACTGGGCCAATTCAAATCTCTCTCCCTCTCTCTAGCGAGACCTCACACCCACCCACCCACACACACACGCGCACGCACGCACATACACTATTAACGCTTGCATATCTCAGTCTCTGCTTTGGTTTTCTGTTCCCCTCATTCTCCCTCTGTATCTTTATTTTGATTTTTTATTTTACAGTAATCTTTGTTTGAACCAAGGGACGCGTGGAAAGTGCTGCAGAATGTCACTGAACAACCTGGGCGGGGGGAAGAGTGAGCATATGGCAGAAATGTAAGGAGGAGAAGAAATGGAGTTATCAAACACTCAGCATCCAATTTACTCCTGTTCTCTTTCATCAGGTCTGCTCTCCTCTCACACACTGTCAGAGATTACCTGTGTTTCTGTATGTGTGTGTGAGAGAGCCTGTTTGATAGGGAATGAAAATTAAACTTCTGCAGGCAGATTTTTTACAACTTTAAGCTTTCCAATCCTCAAACACAGTCAGGGGATCTAAACCAAGCTTTGTGTCTAGGAAGTTGTGACATTGAGAGGTCTGGAACATTTTTCGCCTGGAGTGTTTTTTTTTTCCCTTCAACTACATTTTGATGGTTAAGAACATTAGTCAGAACTCGGATTTTGTTTTTGTTTCCTGAAGACTGGAGCTTGTCAGTAAGCTGTCAAGCACTAGAAACATTTGGGCCCTTGGTGCTTTTAGTGGCAAAACTCTTGATACTAGTGCTGAATAGTTATTTAAAATACTTTAAGAACACTTGGAGGCATGGAGAGTTTGAGACACAAAGATTTTGTGATGAAAATATGAGACACTGCAGAAGTTTTGCTAGCCTGGCTCACCTTTTTCCATGCAATGCATAGAAACATCACCCAGTATCATGATAACTTTTGAGTGTTGTACGATCCTGTGTCATAGTATTATCAGATGTTGGGAAGTGTTCTGACGTCTAATCTTCAAACTTATAGATCTATTAATACTTCTTAGATCATCCCACTGGTACCTCATTCTTTGTGTGATGGGTCTTACTAGAAAATAAGTGTTTATCGTCGTTCTAAACTGGTACACTTTAAGGTGAGGCAAAACGCTCGCCTTCATCGAGAAGACCTCATAGTGTTTCATGGAAAGTGACAGAAACAATTTAGTCAAGAGTAAAAAAAGAGAGAGAGAGGAGTTTATACCAAACCGAACCCAACATGAAATGGATATCAATGTCAGATTTTCAGTTTTGTCAAAATGGACCAGCAACCCCAACAATTAGGTTTTTTTTTGTCTCTTGTGTCTGCTGTCCACAACTGCTTTATGCTGGATGAAAAGATTTTTATTCAGTTCATAAAATCCCTACAGCATCTGAGGGCAGCACGACGCATACTACATAAATCCACAACCTCCTAGAAGTGCCATGCCAGAGCACAAGGCTGTTATGCAGGACGATTTACTGTGTATACTTTCATTAAATCATCTGAAATCTACACCAGGCTACTATAGTATAACCATGCAGACCTTTACACACAGCAGACTCGCTCAATGTTCTGGACGTCCAGAGTTCAACTTACAAAAAGTACTGTCTCATGTTTTGTCCTTGAAACACATTGCAGTGCAAATGCTGTTGTGCAATATTAATTACTATGTGCCCAAACAAGGTGAGACACATTATTGCTAAAATAGCATTTGTCCCACATAATCATATAAACCAAACTTATTTTTATTTCTAACTACCTGATAGAAAATCATACTACTCAAAACATACATACTTACATACATACGGTGGTCATACTGTGGTCATGTTGTGATGATCCGAAGCACCCAGACATTTCCTGAGGTAAAGCTTGTTTCAGGTTTCAGCTGTGATTGGCACAGCTGTTTCAGAGCTATGAGACCAGTGATGTGACTGGATAATTACACACTCGTGTATCTATATTCACCTTCACCCAGTCCTTGCACCTTGAGCTGCTGCACATACATGAACCAAAATAAAAGTTGCGCATGGCCCAAACAGTCTGTGCACCTACCACCTCAGTACTTATTATTCAAAAGGTGTAAAATATTAAATTGAGGGTAAAATGCATGCCATAGTACCATCAGAGGACCGGGCCTGAATACAAAATGATAATAAATAATTACTTTTTATTAAAGAAAAGCAAATAATAATAGCAATTTAAAAAATAGTATATGCTTATAGGCACAACTCCACTGTTCTGATGGCAAGTTAAAAGATTAGATTTTTTTTTCGCATTTTATAATATATTTATTGGTCTATAAATTTAAGTATCACTCATGTTTCTTTTTTGGCCTTTTTTTCTCAAGCATCTGAATTTACACTGAACTCCCAGTACAGTGACTGGGTCTCACTGAGAGAAAAATGTAGGTTGACCCAACAACTGTGTGTGTGTGTGTGTGTGTGTGTGCGTGTATGTCAGTGTGTATAATTGATATAGAATGCCACACAAGGCAAGGTGGGAACAGTTGCATCTGTGTGTGTAAGATTATGTGTGTGTGCGTGTATGATAGAAACAAGGGAGTTCATTTTGAAACAGACCGTCTGTTCTGAAAGCCGAGCATGTGTGCGTGTTGGTGCCTATGTGTGTGCTGCAGCAATGCGCTCTACTTTCTGAGAGCACAGGGCGGAGGGAGCGAAGCGGAGCGGGGCGTAATTAGGCCACGATTTGAACTCTCTTAGTTCCTCCCCGAGAGGGGCCACAGGGTCATGCCAACTATTATAAATCGAGCTGGGTTGTATATGTGTTCAGGTGTGTCTGTGCTGGTGTAATAATGTGCGCAATTTTTGTGCCTGTGTGTATGTGTGAGAAGTATAGGAGGAAAAAGAGGAGGCAGCTTCTGATTGGTTCAAAGTATACTGTTAAATATAGCTTCATCAGGACAGCCTGTGTCTTACTGGTGCGTGACATGGTTGTGATATTCTGCACTTATCTCACGACCACTCTCTCCTCATTGGTTCCCAAACTTTTTCAGACCTCCTCAAAGAGATGTTTTGTCACGGCACCCTGAGCCACTCAACCCCAGATTTAACATGTATAGATGTACGCAGATACTTACTGGTTTACAAAAAATTACATAATATTATTATCGATTTATCAAATAATAACATCGGCCTCAATCACTCGGAATAAAAGCCAACAGGTGCTCTGGAGATCTACAGATGAATATTTAAAGGTGTGTAGGATTTAGTGGCATCTAGTGGCATAGAAGCTGACTGCAACCCCCTTACCTCACCCTCTCCTTCCTAACATGAAGGAGACAAACCATGACAATCAGAAGTCTGGCTGTAAAACATGTGAAAAAATGTGAAAGGCCCTATCTATAAGCCAGTGTTTATTTTGTAAGGTAACAAAAACATAGTTGATGATTATTCTTATTTCCGGGTGAATAATGAAAACATAGTTTGCATATTATTGTTCTGTTATGACTGGTTGTTAAACTACAACAACTAGTAACGTAGCTTCACAGCTTCATTAAATACATCTCTCACATGCACATGTACACAGACCATGCATCCTTCACATATTAACGGTGAATTTGAACACAATAGGCGCCTGCATTCGTGGATCCTTACTGTCTTTTTTTCACTGTGCAGAAAAAGGACAAAGTCCACAGTTCCGGGATTTAACCTATTTCGATGCGCTTCGAGCACAGTACCAGTGCCCTCTCACTGGCTGCACTTGTTCCTGTGCAGCGCTGCTGTAACCAGCACGTGTGAGTGTTTGAGGGAGAACGACAGGGAGGGGGGAAACAGAATGGACTGGAGTAATACACATTTCTCTGTCTTTCTCTGCTTGGGGAGTCATCTTGTGTTCAATAGGACTAAATTCTCTCACTATTTGTTAAAAAGCAATACGTAGAAGGGAATACTGAATCTACTGGCTCTCAATAAATATCAAGTTAGGATCCTTACGCATGTATCCCACTATATTTGGTGTGCCAGGATGACTGGTTCACATCTTTCGATCTGAAAGATCTGGTCAGTCAGCTGTTTATGATGAACACTGGATAGAGTATGTTGTTTCTGGTACAGTGTAAAATCTTCCTGGCATTCACAACCTGCCTCTTTTACAGAGTGGTGAAAGCCTTCAGAGCTTGCCTTGTGTATTTCTGTCAGATCTGTTCCTTTCAGATTATATCTTTGCTTACTGGGGCTTATAGCATCGGCCATCTTGGTGGTCTTACTCTGCTGCTTGTCTCCAGCACTGAATAGCCTCCTTCACACTGAGAGTCACTGGAATACGTAACGGTGCTGCACCACTGGCAACATCCAGCTTTCATTGTACAGGGGGGAGCCCATGGGCACTGTCCTATCCTGTCAAAGTTTGTTAGGCTAGGGCTGCCGCAGACTGACAGCCTGGGCTGGCAGAGCTGCTGCCATCATTGTGTCTTTTCTTGGCCAGCTCCTACTTGTCTCCCACCTAGTTGAAGCAACTGAAGCTTCCTCCAAAAGCTCAGGGAAAATTAATAATAGCTAGCCGCTCGTAGCTTGAGGACCAGAGAGTTGAAGCATATCAGAAGCAGCTTGTGCCCAGCAATGGATACGTTAACTAAGAGAGCTCTGGTCAGTGGACAATTAAGCTAGCTAGCCAGAAGTGAGAAGAGGTGTCTGAATTCAGACTCACTGTTTCCCATTTCTGATTTTTGTTTTAGACTAAGCTAACTGGCTGCTGGCGATGGCCTCATATTTTGTGCTCAGATATATGAATGGTATAAATCTCCTAATCGAACTCTTGGCAAGAAAACAAATACGTGCATTTTCTAAAATGTCAAACCTTTCTTTTAACTGGCTTATTCAAATCCATTATCACATGCTAACAAAATAATAAGTAGCATAAACATGAAAATCTATAGGTCACATTCAACTTACAACTGATGAAAATATAAGCTAAAACGGCACTACAAGAAAAGGCACTGGCTGGGATATTTAGGGCAGTTTATGCAAACAAGTTAATATCGGCATAAGCATATAAATTCAGTCCATTATCTTCTACTATACATATTGAAACACTAACACGTTATTAATGAAAGGAAACATGAAATCTATTGTTTTTTTATCCTTCGGTTAGCTGAACTTTTAGCGAGTTAAAGCAGCAGTATTGTTGCTATGGTTACTTGCAGTCAAAGGTACTATAGGTTATTGTTCCCACTGCCTTCGGCTTACAGGACGAGGTCTTCAACCAAGTAAAAAGCTGCACTTATAATTAGTTGGGTTGGAAATAAAACTGACACCATTCTATAAATTACATTTTTTTTGTCTCCAACTTGCTGATAGCCCATTTAGGGGCCACTGATCAATTAAAGTCCTTTTGTAACCTCCCCTGCACCCACACACACAAACACACTCATCCCATTAATGAGCGGACGGCTAATTAAGACTCAAAAAAGCGAGGGAGTCACTTCTTTTTGATTGATAGCACCCACCGTCTTTTCTTCCTGCTATTTTGCATTTTAATGTTCATTAATAAACTTTTATTGTTTTGTTAATTATAATACCACCCTCCCCCGTTGAGATAATAACTGAACAGAGTGATTTGTTCAGAAAGATTTTCTGCTACATAAAGGAAGATGACGAATTGGCAGGACAAAGAGAGAAAAAGAAAAGCAAAGACAGGAAACAAAGGAGACCAAAAAATACGAGCTGAGGGAAAATATCAGTAAGTGGAGGGCGATGTATGGCAGTAAGTCTCTTTTCATACTCAAACAAACTAAACAATACAACAGAGTTTGTGATTAGTGTTTAATTAAGTTTTTAGTAGCTTGGCCTTTGAAGCAGCAAGTGTCCATGATGGCTGATTGAAATCTGTTTGCCCTCTGTTGATGGAGATGCAGTTTTTGTAGCAACTAAAACTTTTTATAAACAATCTTGAAACTTTCTCTTAACTTTCTTAATATGTCTTAATAGGGTGGACGCACTCTGTATACAGTGTATGAAATGTTAACAGCGTGTGTGTGATTGTGCCTCTGCAGCGAAGGAAAGAAACTGATTTCTGCAGCATCTGATTGTTTCATGCTTAAGTACATCTGTTTGTGTAGGCGTGTATTTATGTGCATATATATATATATATATATGTGCATGTGTGTGTGTTCACTCATTTAAATGTGTGTGCCTGCATGTGTGCTGCGGCCCTAGAGGTGCTAGGCCAGGGACGCGCATGATGGATCGTGGAGGCCAGTTGATAGCGCCATTACTCACTGACACACACACACGCATTCTCATACACACACACACACACACGTGCGTACACACCTGCCTGACACCTGTCCCCCATGGGGGTCTGCCTGCCCCTGAGGCCATTGCCCCGGAGACGAGCAAAGCCCAAAATTATTCTGCATGACAGCAAATACACGTAAAGTTTGAAAAAGGAAAGAACTTTTAAAACTTTGTAGGACATTGCCAAGCATGGCCTTTCTCTCTTTCATCTATAACTTTCCATTTTCTCTTGCAGTTTTTTCTATCCATCTATCAGAGGTGTCAAAAGTATTCACATTCATTACCCAAGTAGAAGTATAGATCCTAGTGTTTAAAAAGACTTCTGTAGAAGTTGAAGTGTCAACTCAAGTTTTTTTACTCAAGTAGAAGTGGAAAAGTGAAAGTAGTAAAAGTAATGTAAAGGGAAAATAAGCCATCAAATATTATAGGCCTAGCCCTAATGTTATATTAAAATGTTAATGTTGAAACATTTGGGATGCACTAAAGCACAAAATTAATGATTACTTCAAGTGATTAATCAAAAAATAAAAGTTCTGTGTGACATGATAAAATCCTTTGACTGCAAAATGTTCAAGCTGCAGCCAAGTCATATTCCCCATTTGCAACTTGTGAAAGATGTTACAGGTAACGTTACTTGACATGTGCTAAAAAAAAAAGAGATAAGATTTACAGCCCCACTGCACTCATAACCATGTTCTCTAACATCAAGTTTAAATATTTGACCAACAGTGTTTTACAGGTTGATGCTTTAAAGAGCTGTCCATCCATCCATCCATCCTTGGAAATGGTGTTTATGTAACCATTACAGATTCAAAGACAAAAAATAACCAGCACAAAATCAGTCAAATTAAAACACATGAGAGAATCTGGAAAATGCTTTTTAAGGTAAAACTGATAAAAGCCTAAATGGATAAAGAAGAAAACACAAGAATCAGAACATCATGTTCTACACTCTTGGATTTGGTGCAGGATGCATGCTTGTTTGTATTTAGCCAAGTGGGACATTTACCACCTGACATAACAAATATGTAATAATGTTTTTTTGATGGAACATCTATGAGTAGTAGTTTCAGCAGCATTTAGTGGGTGATCACTCCAGACAGGCTGTCAACATTAGCAGGACGGTCATAAATCTGATGGAGTAATAAAAACCTCTTACTGTACTTGACAGTGTGACCAGTGTTAATTAATTATCTTATTATTATTTGACTTTAATTTAGTCTTGATGTGCTGATAGCTCATCACACTGGAACCACTCAGTTTTATCTCACACAAACTCACTACTTATTCAGATCTCAGACATAGCAGAGGTGGAACATTCAAAGGTCACGCCAAGTCACAATGTCTCAAGTCTGGAGTGGTACAGCAGTAGTACATCTTTTGCAAAAAAGTTGTTGTTGTTTTGACATGGCATCTTCACTGTTCACTGCAAAGCATGGTACCACAATATCTTCTGTTTACTGTAAGGGTAACCTAACACATGTTCTAACAATCATTGTTCAGCTACTGCTGGCCATTCCTCAACGATATAATAAAACTTATTTAAAAATTAGATTTGCACCAATTGGTCTTTAGATCACATGTCGATGATTTAAGGGATGATCACAGTTTGTCTCTTCTTATGCAGACCATTACTTTTGGGTCTAAATGCTTCAATCATTGCATTCAGAGATGTTTTGGTGGAATGGCACGTCTGGCAGAGTCACCTAGAAAGTTGTCATTGGAAACTGTTTGGAGAATGGCAGTCACATTGAGAACGTACAAGGCTAGATGCCTGAACCATCTGTCTATCACTGTTTACCACGGCTGAACTTCAACCAATCAGATCAACGAACCATATAATATAGTCAAACTCTTACCAAAGCCAGTCGGGAGAGGAGAGAAAACACCTTCTTTTTGTGAGTCCAGCTGCTTTGCAAGGATGACTGAGCCCCATTAATCAGCACAAGCAACGAGTACATTTTAAATCCTTAATTACAAACCACTCTGCCCTCTTTTTCTCGATGTATCTGACACCCTGCATCTCCATTCTCCATATGCCTGATCCCCAGAACTTTACTCTGTGATCCATAAGTGTAGTGTTACAGTTATATATAGTTATAGTGTTATGTGATTTGGATTGCAATATTAAAGATAAACACTACATGATGATCTGATAGTGTTGCTCCATCACAGACATACAGACTTTTGAAAGAGAGCTGTTGTTTGAATCAAGGAGACAAATCGATTTTATTTGTGCTAATAAATTAGCGATGTTCACTGGCACACATCTTTTATAGTTTGCAGATTTTGTGTAATATCCTTAGGCACATCTTTGGCATCTGGGTATAACTGACACTCAGTCTAACTCATCCATGCTGGAATTTCACAGGTGAACTGTGATGTAACTCCCCCCATGCTCGCCTACTTCCACTGCACCCTAATGGTCAGCGTCACTATCATGGTCTCCAGCAAGTGGAAGATATTATATGAAACGCCCCTAAAAGAATACTCAAATAAATGTTTTCTATATGTAGTCTACCTATTTTTAACCATCCTCAGAAATGTAATCTTTATTGTCAAAACAATCAGCGAAAAGATACTAAAACACTCCATAAAGTTAAAGGGGACTGCACAGTTGACTTCCATTTTTACATTGCACATATCATATAATACATATCATTTCATCCATTCTTGCTGTAATATAGAAAAATATGAGCATATGCTGAAGTGTGTGTGAAAACGTGTTGTGGTAAACCTTTCACTGTGAGATTTAGGTTAATGTGTTGAGTAAGAGAAATATAATTATTCTCCTGTCGTGACTGATGTTATGGGGAGAAAGAAAAAAACTCAAAATAATAAATAATATGACACAAATTGAGGTTTAGTGGCTAATTAGCATTAAATGGGTTATCAAGAGAAGTGAGAAAACCATATCTCACTTCATCTTCATTAGTGGGGGAAAAGGAATATAATTTGCTTGTGTGTATGTACCTCACCACCAGGATGCACTGATAGAAACTATATTACTGTCAAATTAAAAAAGTAAATTCAACAAAATTCTCCCAGGACTGACAGAACAAGATGCATTAGCTGAATAAAATATAAAATATTCTCAATTTACATGAATTCGAAAATTGCACAATGCACAATTTATTCAGTTTCCCTGCTCAACAAACCCAAAGAGGCATTACTGTAGAATACTCCTCAGTACATCTCTCTCTGTTGTTTTAGATGTAAAATCAGCATATATAACATAATTTGCAGCTCTGCTATATGTCTGTTTCATCCTCTCTTAGTACAGTTTCTCACACACCATACATTTCTGTCAATCTAGCCGCTGTGTCAGCCACAAAAATAGACTTCAATCAACTGTTGCTGATGTCTATCGATGACTTGTGAAGGGCGAAACACCTCACAAATTTGTTTATCTTGACAATAATGTGTGTTCCAACATTTCTTATACTGCAAAAATTTCAGCTATATATTTATTTTTGTCAATATTGTTTTTTTTTTAGTTAGGCTTCAGTGCAGCGCCACATTACTTTTGTAATTTAATATCAGTGTTTTACAAATGAACTGAACCCCTTTAAAGGCTGAAAAAACAATGAAAAAGTCGTGAAGGCAGAAACTTATCCAAACAGACAGAAGGTTGAAGAAAAACACTTGTAAGGCTCACAGTCAAGAGACAGACAGTCAGAAATATGTGGACAGACAAACGTACAGAAACAGACAGAAAGGCAGCTAGCCTGGTAGACAGACAGGTAGCTAATGTTATATATAAGGACTCCCAGGGACTTGCTACAGCACACAGCAGAGCACCTGGGGACACGGCAGCCATATGTTTAAGCTTTGTCTCGTCCTACAAAACTCAGTCTGCCCTTCACGTGATTTGTCAAAGGGCTGCGCACAGTGACAGGTACAGGGTACAGGAGGACCCGAGATACTGAGACACACAGCAACTAAAGGAGAGAGGTGGACGGAGGGAGAACGGCCAGGGGAGGCGGGGTGTTGGAGGGATGAAAAGAAAGAGAGAAGGAGGGTGACGTGAAATACAGTAGGGCTTCAAGACGCACAGGAAACAGAGAAAGGGAGAGACCGGCCAGAGACTCATACTTAGAGTTTTGCGTGGCAACAAAACAAGTTCAAAAGTGTGTCTGGGGTCAGCGCATGAAATAATTTAGAAAAGGAAGCATGCAAGAAAAGTAGTAGAGGAAGGAATAAGACAATACAAGCAGGTAAAACACAGCAGAGATAGTTTAGGGATGAGATGAGGGGGGAAGGAGGATGGTTTAAGAAGCAGAGCGCCTCCAGGCTTCTTTTACTCTCCTTCTCCCAACTCCCTCTCTCCCTCCACCCGCTCTTCTCTTGTCCCGTCTTTCAGTCCCCCTTACCTCCATCCACCCCCACCTCCACCTCTCTCTCTCTCTCTCTCTGTCCTTCTGTGCAGGGGGTTGAGGCACTGAACAGATTATGGCGTAATTAAGGCGCTAAAGCAGCACATTATCCACCTGGTGGCTTATCCAGGGTGGCTAGCACCGTGGCTAGGCTAATCAGCCTATGTGTGTGTAGGTGTGTGCATGTGTGTGTGTATACAGCCAGCAGCATTGGGGCCCATCTCACCTGATTAAGGCCTCTTATAGGGATGTGTTAAAAGCATTAGGTGAGGACAGGAATGTAATTCGTCATGTTTAAAGGCTGGAAATTGAATCAGGGATTAGGCGGCAGCCAAATGAGCACACATACACATACTCAGCTAACCGGGGGGAAGTCATATCTCCACGTCTCTCTCTCTTTCTGTCTGTTTATCTATTGTCACATTCTCCCCTCATCGGTCCCTCAACATTCTCTGTTATTCTCCATTTCCCTCTATTTGTTTGAGTTCTGTCATCCTCTCTCCATTTCCGAGTTGACTCTGAGGTTACGTGCATCTCAAAGCAGGGAGACAGCACATCTCACCCGCACTTCCTTTCTCCTCCCTCTCTCTCTCCACTGTCCTCTAAGTGGTTAAATTGAAAATAATTGTACAGACAGACCCCAGAATGCAATCAAAGAGCACGACAATGTACCTGGAAGAGAAGCTGGTATTATTAGGTTGGGGAGAGTACTAAGTGTATCGTGAAATACCTCAGAGAGTAATTTTACACCTTCAGACTTTATTAAAGCTAATAGGTTTATATATACCTCCCCGAGGCTGGTCAATTCATTAGTTGTAACCGTTAGGAACTATTACGCACACAACAAAGTCAGAGCATAGAGACAGAGAGGAGGAGAGAAAGAGTGCATGCAGCTGCACGTCTGCATTCATGAGACGTGTCGCAAATAGTAAAGCAGATTTTAAAAAACGGCTGTTTATCAAATCATTTTACATGATGTAAAAACATGAGTAAAATCTAAAAATTCAAATCATAATAATAATGGCAAAATTAGTTCTAAATACTACCAATAATACTAATACTATAGAAGATAAAAAAAGTTAGTCAAAACAATATAATTTGATGTAATGTGCAAACAAGATGCAAATAATGATGCAAAACACTACCACAATTTCATGGAGAAATAGTTCATTTATCATCATGTATTATGATGCCTAATTTCCTGTATCTTAATAATCTTAACCTTACCTTCATTGTGAATTTCTAAGTACTTAGCATCATCAATTGTTTGAGAATCATCAAACAAACTAGCTTATAATGTGGGAAACACACCTAATACTAATTCCACCTCTAAGACTAATAACAGTTATAATGATCATATAATTTGGGGCCCAGTTACTTAGTTTGATTTAGTGACAATATATATATTTATTGTGGTATTCTGGCTCTAAAACTGGCTCTCTCAGTTTGTACTGAAAACAGAAAGATTACATTCAGGTTCAACTACGAATGTGACAAAGAGATGTGACTTCTACACTACACTCTACTTTTATGTCATTTAACACGTGATGACAGCTGTTTAGGAACATCCTAGTAGTTTTGCTAAAACGGGACCGAACAAAGAATCTAATCAGAAAACTTGAACGTAACGAGGAAGCGGGCTTGCAATACTGAGTCTTTGTCAAGGGCGCTGCCTTTATTTTCATACACTGCTGAGTGGGACATGCTGAACAGTAAAATGGTGAGTGCTAAAGAGCCTGTAGTGTGTGCGTGTGTGTGTACGCGCGCCCTTATATGTGAGAGACACCTTGAGGGGGTATGAAGGTGATGATGGTCAAGTCAAAGCCTGTTTGAACTATAAACAAGATGAAGGAAATTAAAAATATAACACACTTTAGTCAGAATGTGCATGAAGTCATTCAGTAGGAGATGAAGATGGAAATCTTCTCATTTTTACAGGAATGTAATAACTACTTTTTTGGCGGTGCTGCACATTTTTACTGCCCCGAGGGAAAACTCATTTAATTAACACAAAACGTACAAAAAGTATCAACAAATTCTGTACATATATGCAACATTGCTTTTAATACTTTTTTCGGCGTATGTCTTTATTTTTTAACAAATATATCACAAAAAAATGTTTGAAATTGGTCAGTTGAGCTTCTATTTACAGACACAGGGTTTCACGTCCCCTTCTGCAAGAAGCTGGACCCTCGTTGCTTCCCATGGGTGCCATTTTATAGTTTAACCTTTCCCTCTGACCTCCCTGGAGGCAGAAAATGAAATATTTTACTCTATAAGAATGAAAGATTAAAAATGCACAATTTTGGTTCAGTGGACGCACACAACATCACATAATAGCAGCTGTATTATATAAAGTATGATGAAAAATATAAATACACAGTTTTCTATAATTGAAGAATCATTAGAAGAACGGGGATGTTTCCCTTGTTGACACGGTTTTAAATATTTTTAATCATACAATTTATGAAAAGAAAGCATGATGAGTTGTGTTGTTGTTTTTTACTAGAACAGTACAAAAAACACATCTCAGAAAAGTTTAATTAGACAAAGATAGAATCCATCAATACAGCAAGACTGAGTCATTGTCAAGTGCTCTTTTTTATCTTCACCGCAAGTTACGACATATGTGATCATGCATCTGCAACGTGACTGCACTGTCGGCTATAAGACAGTATGTGATCAAAAGTGTTCTGCATTTTTCAATCAGTAGCTCTTAAAGTGCAAAATATCTAACATCTATAATTTCTGCATGTGTATTTTTTATTCAAACCAAATGTTGATGAATTTTAAAAAGTCAGCATGATTGACATTCAGCTGAGTGTATTTTCACACAATCTGTGCATCAGCCAGACGTTTAATCGTCTGATTTGAGCAGTATTCACTTTACAGAGACCATGTCAGCCACAAATATAAATTAGAAATCTGATTTTTTAGAACGCATTTGAGTAATATTACCAGTGAATATCTGTATTTATTTTATTAACTATGCATATTCATGTTAGTAATGTGGCTGAAAAACTGTTAGAATACATTTATAATCTTTATCAGTCTTTTTGTTTTTAATGTTTAATCCTTTTTTAATTTGCAACTCTTTGATTGGTGATTGTACAATCATGCTTCTGCAACATGCAGGTCATTGTCGAGATCGCAGCACTCTGCATGTTTTTTGGTCACATCTGGATTTCTATTTATAGACTGGAATCCCAGTCAAATGAATGTCATTGCCACTAACGCAATAATAAACAGATTTGACCCTGAAACATTTAAAAGCTGCATGAAAACAATATGACATTTACTTTATGTGACTCAATAGATCACAGTGTGGCAGTCATATATTGAAAAAAAAAAAGTTTATTCACGATGTGTGTGTTATTATGAAGAGGAAAGAGCTTGTGATATATTCTTTGAAAATGAAATTAAATAATTGTCAACATGACAAAGAATGAAATAATCTCTACAGTCATCACATTATTTTTGAGTAACACAGCAATTATTTTCTATAATTACAGTGTAATTACAACATAACTACAGGTACCAAAACATGACACGGCTGCTCGCTACCACCAGGCCAATTATTCACCTGACCTTGACTGAATTTACTAATCACACTGACGTGGCGACACCATAAGACAAATACACCACCTGTCCACCATTTTTCCCATATTAGTATTTCCTGTAGAACAACTGATAATTCACCATTTTTCATATTTAATTACAGTCTAATTACTCCATAATTACTGAGAGGAGGAAATAGCAATCAGCATAATGGAAATGACATCATGCTATGGTTTCAATAAAAACATTTTGATTATTAGGAAAATATCAAACACTAATTCTTTTTGAGCATCACGTCTATGTGCAGGCCTGTTTTATGTGATTTAAGATGAAAACCTGTTACATTGTTACATATTCGTCTCGTTCCATTTGCCGCCAGATATTTAATAGAAGTTTAGCAGCAAAACAACACCTTTCAAAACTAATTGAACCCACAGGAGCTCACAGACCAAGCATTTGGATGAATCAGTGAATTATGTGAGAGGTTGCAGTTATCAGAAGGAAAATGTCATCCTGGCTCTGCCTGTCTCAGTGATCTAGTGTGCTCTTTTTTGTTTATAACTTCACTTTATGCGTGGTTGTTCTGTAGCTATTCTGGTGCTGAATGTGCTGGATGACTCTGTCTGCCAGCTCAAAGACAAAGAAGGACGGTCATTAGACTATTCTGTAACATCAGGTACTGTACACCTCTCTCTCTCTCTACCCCCCTATTTCTTTCTCCCTCTTTCTCTCTTTCTGTCTCTCTCTAACACACACACGCACACACACACACTTTCCATCTTTCTTGCTCTATTTTTCTGTTTCTCCCTCTCACTTTCACACACACAGACACACACGCACACATTTGTTCTGCGCTACAGTCCGCATTCCATCAAAGTCCAGCGTCATTTCCTGGTGTACAGCGCCATCTACAGGTCCTGTGAGGACCACCCCAGCTGCAACTCAAATCCCTTACTCCCATTTGCTGGTTTCAAAAGAGACAAACATTTTTAGACTCAGCAACACGCTCAAGGGGAGGTACACACTGAGTAATGACTGTGATGTTTGATTAGTGTCAGCACACTGTATACAAATAAGTAAACTGAATTTTATACATTATAAAGTCCATATACTCCAAAGAATATCCAACAAATTATATTCAATCTAAGACATTTTAGGAAAGTGTGCTTTACAATAAAGTTACGATATAAGATAGTTATATATAGATATAAGTCACAAACTTTGATATGCTGCTGTTACATTGAAGTGTCTCTTTTGGAATATATCAGATGGGGGGAAAAAACTTTAAATGGCTGAAATAGGTTCTTTTTCATTATACTATAGATAATATAAGTATATTCGCCACAAGGGCTAATCAGGTTGAAAATGGTGAATTTGAATCACTTACTCTTAATGTGCTTACAACTGGTTTTAGATAAAAGTTTCAAAGACAAGTTGTATCATATTAAATTTGTGGACCGCACCAGACTGCACGTAAAAATAGATTCTGTGTGTGTGTGTGTGTCACGGCGGGTACATATTCTGTATGTGGCTGAGTGAATGCAGCCATTGGCCTAAGTGCAACTGCTTTAGCTTTTGTCTTCTATTTTGCGAGCTCCTACAATAGCCTGTTATATTTGTTAAAGTGATGAATGAGTTTGCCCATTCCATTCTTCATTTCCTGTGTGCGTGTGTGTGTTCCAGCCTTCTCAAAGTCATTGTTTCCCTAGAGAGGGGTCAGTGTGCTGGTCAAAGCTTTCTGCTGCCATGCTCACCTCCCACCACTGACCACAGAGAGGGAGGGAGGGAGGGAGGGAGGGAGAGAGGGAGGCTTACTTATACCTGTAATGTCGCAAAATTAAAATAACACTGTGATCTTTTACTGTTTCTGCTCTAACTTTTAACTGTATTTGTTTGTTTAGTTTTATTAGTTTAGTTTATATATATATATATATATATATATATATATATATATATATATATATATATATATATATATATATATATATATATATATATATATATATAAATAAAATTGTAATATTTATAGTGAAAATCAAAGGTAAAAAGAAGTACAGGTGGAGTGAGGTGTAACAATGTTCTAGTATTATGTTAAGAAGACAAAAAGAAGTCATGTTAAAGTCTCCATGTGGTAAAACTTTTCAGAGACAAAATTCAGATTTTTAATATGTCTGTAAAAGGCCTTTTTTTTTTCAAAGACAGCAGCTGGAAATAAGAAGAAATATTCACACCAGGCCTGCCAGTTGGGTCATAGGCTCACTTCGCACACACACACACGCACACACACATGCACAGTCCACCCATTATTAAACAGTCTGTCATGGGGGTTGAGTGTGTCGCTTCTCTCCCTCGTTCGCTCACTGCCCCTAGAACAATTTCAATTTTAATAGCTTTTACTATGTATCTGAAGCACTGGAGACATAGAAAGAAAGGGCAACACACACACACACACACACACACGTGCACAGCGAGGGAGAGAACTAGTCCCCCTTGTTGAAAATAGAGCCATCAAAAATGAAGGCCAGCCCAGCACAGCCGACAGACAGACAGACAGATCCCGGGAGCATCTTGTAATTATCCCTGTGGACGAGTTGCCTCTAGCTGGGCTCAGCTACCCACCTCAGCCCCTCTTTCTATCATCCCTCCATCCTGCCGCTAACCCCTCTGCTGCTAATTTCATCCCAGGGATTAGCCCCCGCTTGCTTGTCTATCTTGTAATATTTCTGGGGGGTGAAATGGTGAAATATCGCCTTCTTCTACTTATAATAGGACTTAGTGAGCTGGGCCGGGGCATGCTTGTGCCTCCCTCCATCCTCCCCTACTGCTATTCAGAGATGGAGAAGAGGGGGAGAGAGAGAGAGAGAGAGAGGAGAGAGAGAGAGAGAGAGAGAGAGAGAGAGAGAGAGAGAGAGAGAGAGAGAGAGAGAGAGAGAGAGAACACCCCAGGAAGTGCCGCTGCTGCGACGCAAGCTCTACCGGGAAGTGACCGCGGAGAAGGTGTGAAGGTGAAAGTGAAAGCGGTGCGTGGCGGCGCAGCGCTCTGGTAGTACCTGCAGGGCAATGCAAGCTGTTTTCTTTATGCATAAAAGAGAAGGATGGAGGGAGGGTGGGAGGGGGGAAGGAGGAGACACTGAGACAGAGGTGCCACACTCCGCATATCCACAACCCATTCTTTTGTCTAACTATCTGTCTGATGTTTTATAATGCCTACCTGTCTGTCTCTCGGCCTGGCTTTGGTCATAACCTGTCTGTATGTCACCTGTAATGTAACAAGCCCGGTTGTCTGGTGGAATTTTACCGGCGTCTAAAAATGCAATATATCCAAAACAGTTTGATGTTTTCTTTAAGGGTTGGGACAAATACAATCAATTAATAGTGAATTAACTTATAAATAATAAATATAATAAATAAAATTAAAGAACAAATATTGAACAGGAATCACATATTTATCTGAGTCAGGGAGAGGAATGGGCTGCATAATGCCTGGGTGTTTTTTCCTCTGTTTCTTCCTTTTGCAGACTTTTTTTTTTATCATTTTGAGCAAGAAAATAAAATAATGGAATAATGGAATGGAACAAATTTATGATGTCTGGGGGATAAAAATAAAAATAAACATTCTGTGTAGGCAAATAAGGCTAAATAATCCACAACTAACATCATAGTACACCCTCTCTTATTTGATTGGATAAACTCACTGAGTGTAAAAAACTGTAACTGTGTGTGTGTAAACCCTGCTCGACACCGTTTAACTGCGATTAAATGTGTGTTTCTGTGTATACTTATTCGCTGTTCAATCTCTGTGTGTTTAACCATGCGGGTATCTTTTCCCTTAACACACTGTGTGTCTTTAAATCCATGTGGGCGTCTATCTTTGTATGTGTGTGTACATGTATGTCTCTGTACATTTACAATATCTGCCCGCTTCTGTGTCTGTCCATCTGTGTGTGTCCGTATGCATGTTTGTCTGTTCATGCACTAAATGACCTATAGCCCTCTGTCTCTCACACACTCCTCTCCATCACTCCAGCCTCTCATTACAGCTGCAGAACCCCAGCCTGTCACGTAATTAAAGGCAAAGTTATAAATGACCAGCAGGCCAAAAGCCATATTTCACAGGTGGCCGCATATTTATTTATAATTTTTCACCTTTAAATGTGTTTCTTATGCAAATGAGAGCCAGGACACTTTTCAATTAACTTTGGGGGCCAGTCCCTCTAAGTACCGCAGAAGCTTGTTATTGAAAATAGAGTATTTTTGTTATCAGCCATAAATTATTCCTGTGTCAAAGAAATTGAAAGATGTAATGTATGGGTTTGTATTTGGTGCTTCTAGAGGTGGCTGGTGTATTTCTCCTCCCTTAAGGACTTGGCGATTGCTTTTCTGGAGGTAACACTTTTTTCATTCTTTAACAGGCACATATATGATTCAACCCCTCCCTTTTCTTTTTTTTTTTGCTTTTCTACCAGACTCCTCTCACATGCACACACAGCCAGACTTGCACTTGCACTGCAGGGCAGTTTAACGGTATATTATATGAGCAATTGGCAGGCAGGTAGGTAGGTATGGTTCTTTTATGGTGACAGACTGAGAGTGTCCCCCTCTGCCTCATTTTCTCCTTAATTGACCTGCTGAGGGAAAGCAGTGGAGTGACCCTGCTATACTATCACCTCAGGGAGAGCGAGAGATGGAGAGATTCAACAGAGCCAACTCTCTGATAGCAAGGCGAGGAAGACGGAAAGTTGAGTTGCAGAGGTATCAAAAGAGAGGAACGGTGAAGAGAGCTAAAAAAAGAGACAGAGCTGTTGTAAAGCGGGGAAAGAACATGTGTTCCTTCTGCTCTCCTGTCCTGTCAGTAGCCCTTCACAGTGGGAGATGTGTAGGATATGCTTTGAGGTACGTGTGTGCATTCACAAGTGTGTTACGTTTGTTACGATGTGTGTGCACCGCACATTAAGGTGTGTGTGCAGCTGTGCCCTCTCCCTGGTGCGTAAAAAACGTCCATTAATTGAATTCCCCCTAATTTCCCGTCAGCCTCGCCTTGCAGAGCGAGACGCCTGCCTGCCAGCCGCGCAACACCACACTTCAGGTATGGTGGATAATGGAGGATGACATTTCTGTCCCACCATGCCTCGGGGCAGCATGTGATACATGGCTTCCTCTATGAAGGTTAAACTCAGCTAACCTGCCTTTGGCGTTTCATTACCCACTTGTTAAATACTCTTTTGGTAATAAAATGATTAAAAATTTTATTGCTTCTCTCAAATGAGGCCTCTTTTCAAAGGGATTTAATGACTTTGGAGATGGATGTGTGTGTGCGTGTTTGTGTGCGTGTGCGCACTCTGCGTGTGAATGCATGCATGTGTGAGTGTGTGTCCAGACAAGTGCATCTCCAGTTATGCACGACCAGTGTGTAAAAACCTAATGAGAGTGATATGCTTTACAGCGAAACCGCCATTATTCTCAGCCAAACGACCTGGGCCGTCATTATGTGTAAAGTAGCAATACCTTTTCCCTCTGCCGGGGCACATTCAAATAGATATGTTTTACATACAGCTCAGTCTGTGTCTTGAAGCGAAGTGAAGTATTTATACTAAAATGAATGGGCCTGACTATTTTTACATCACAAGTTAAGCAGCGTGGCTATAGCAACGGGACATAAAATATTATATTCGACCCATTAACAGGAACTACAAGCCTTGCCTTGGCCAATATGGCTCCACAGCGACTGAGCAAATCATCATACCCAGTGTCATTTTGGCTGTAAAATTAGCAGTAAAGGGACTTGAGAAACTGATCTCAAAAACCCAATAAAGCAGTTGTCTGAGTCAGGAAACTGAAACGGGTCATGGGGATCTGTTTTAAGACCACCCACAATTTAAGAAAAATATGCTTACGTGTAGTAGAAAAATTAGAGCAAAAAAAAAAACATGGTGTTTCATTTGATAAGTTAATGTTCTATAAAAATTCAGCTTTTTATGCAGTGCTGACAGAGAGGGGTTATTTTTAGCTCAAATCTTAAAAAATCAAAGGCATGCAAAAAGTTTCCAGTCTTTTAATCTAACATCTCTATGTCTTGAATCATGGTACATGATATCAAAACAGTATGCCCTTTGTGGGCTGTAACATTTTGAATTGCTTCAAGCTAAAAAAAAATATAGTTTTTGTTCAGGGATTTCCCAGATTAGCCTGCCTCCCTGTTGAGTCTTTGGTTCCCAATCAGTTTTGTTGAGGCTCATTGTTGTACGGCTGCTGCCCTCACAGAACCTCTGCACACACACACACACACACACGCACATACACACACACACGCACACACACGCACGCACACACTTAATAAATGGCTGGGTCCCCCTCCCTCGGGCCAGAGGAGTCGGTGCTGGCCGGTTCATCTGATATATCATGGCAGCCCGCTCCGCTCTGCTCCACTGGACCCTGTCCAACACCTGTTCTCCCATCAGGGGATGTTGTGTTGGCGTGGCATGGCTATGCCACTGTACAGATTGGCACTGCCCAGTTGGGGCAGCGGAAAGGATGAAGTATGAGATTCCCAGTGACAAAATGTAAGCTGTAATTAGGAGGGAGGACCACAGTGGAAAACTGCCATGACTTTTATAAATATCTTTTGCGTTTTATGCTTTAGGTATCACTTTGGAATAAAAGTAAAAGTTGGAATAAATTGTATTGTATACAATACTAAGACATTGTATTGTATACAGTATTGTATATAAGTATTGACACATTCATAAAATTGATCAAGAATTAAATAAATACATTTTTATTTTAGAAGATGGTTCAACCAGTGCCTATGATCTCATTTACTGTAAATGTATTATTTACAAAATCATGATGTAAAAATATATATATATTTACAACAATAATGCACTCATGTTTTTTATTTTTAAGTTAAATTCATTCAAAATCATCAATGTTATTGATGATGATGAATGTACTTCAGGTGATACAAAGGATTTCTTGTCTGATCGATGATGCTGCTTGCCCTAAAAGAGTTGTTTCATCCCAAATCTCACCAATTAAATTAGTTAAATGTTGCCATAACTGAGCAATTATCCAGGTACCAAAATAATTTTATTATCTTGCATACCATACTTTTGAGACTCCTAAAAACTGTAAGAAGGACAGAATTGCAAGGATTCAATTTATCTTCTTTAATCCAACCATACAGTAACTTGGTTTGTTGCCAGTGCAGTCCTTACTCTGTGTCTTGTGAGATTGTGATTTGAAAACAAAGTCTATCTAATAACTCAGATCTACAGCTCCAAAATATTATGTTTGTGCCAGTTGGCTCAGCAAAGTCACAGTTTCCTCTGGTAAATCATTAATTGGTGACCTTTAATTGATGGTGTGCGTATGGGTAGAAAAATGCAGTTTAATACATACCCATCCACATTAAACACCTAGTTCTAAATGCATTACAGTTCACAGTGACGTGAAACCAGTCAACAACAAAGCATGTCCCCCAACGTGATGTGGAGAACTTGAGTATTAGTACTCACCTGTCTGTCTGTTAGTCTGTTGTGGCCATGGGAACATTTGGCAGAGAGGTTTAGAGGTTATAGGGTCTCTCTCTTGTCCCACCAGCATGGCAGATTGCCTGGCAGAGAGAGGAGGGGATGAATGAGGAATAAACCTTTGCATCACTGTCTAGGTGGGTTCTCTCCACTGAGGCTGTGACGTACTCTTTAATTCACATATTCATAATTCTGCCCATGGAAATTACGGTGGCTGCAAAATGCACAAAATTGTCTAGAGCCAGTGTTTGGTTTGTTGGTTCAGGAGGAAGAGCGCAAACTGAGAGTAGATAACAAAGGCAACAAAAATAACAATATATTTAGGTGATTATACACTAATGATATATTCTGTAAATAGAGCTCCTGAAATCTTACACACTGGACCTTTAACTCTAAAATGTAACATTACATATAACATTAGTGTAAGGTAAGTGTAAATCTCCAGTTTCTGACCAAAATAGTAAAGATTACACAATGTTTTGATACACTTAAAAATAGATGTGAATATAATATACACAGAGTCATTTTAAACTCACTCTCTTACAGCTTGGTTTTAAAAAAAAAGATGAATACATAATTTACAGACATCAAATAACTTGCCAATTTAAAATCTAAACTCATCACAAAATACAGTAGATGTAGTAGCAATGTGATGATATTGAACAAAGCTACTTTGGAAAATTCAACAATTATGCAGCTGAACTACTCAGTCTGGGTGCAATATTTTAATATGAGGTACTGCGATAAATAACATTCCCTCTCCACTAGTACACTTAAAGTGAATTTTCATTCCAGCAGAGGGCGACAAGTATATAGCTATATGAGTTAGTGAGTGGTGTGATATTCAAGTATCAAACAATTTTCATTTACTGACACAAATCAGATAGCGTGTTGTCATTTAAAGCTTTCATTATTTTTCGAGCACTCTCCGTGAAGGTGGTTAAACTAAAGGACTTTTTTCACCTTTTATCTTAACATGAACAGCATGTGTACCTTTGGGATACATAAATACAATTTACCTGACTAGTGTAATTGCATTTCATAAAAGCAGACTGTATTTTATATAAAGAAAATCTGAATAAAGCTAAATGAAAGTGTCAAATCTAATTCTTCGAGCTACTTACAATGCCACTCTCATTTGAAGCAGTGCTTTGAGCTACACGGAGAGAAGTTGTCTATGAAGGCCTAGTTTTCGCCTGTCTCATGCGGTCATTGATAACGCCCAGAAAGCTACTGGAAGTTTCCTAAATGAGTCTGAGTGATGTCTGCTCCTGAGGAGTTTCTTATTTTTAGATAACGTATGCTCTTATTCACTTGTGGACATTTAGTCCTTCAGGTCTAATTCACAACAGAGATAAAACTAATAATGTTAGAGGACAATAAATCGACAGTCCACTTATTCTACATGATAAAAGCAAACATCAACAGTAACAATACATAAAACTCAGAACACTCACTATTTGACGCTGCGTTGCTTGGCTATGTTTTTTTTTTCAGAGGCGTCTCTGATTTACTTTAATACCTGCCCTGTCCTACAACTTTTACGGGTTTTAACGACACTTTCTTCCATCTTTGTGTCGTTGCCTGTTTTGTTCATCGTCACAAAACATCGAAGGCACGACATATCACGACATCACATCTAAAAACTAGCTCAGAAAAGAAAAAACCGCAGTAAAAGGTGATTTAAAAAAAAAAAAGTGACCCGTCGCTCGGACCATACCATTTTTGTCGAGGGAGAGGGGAGGGACCTTTTCCTCGCGGAGGATCAGAGGTGATGACACGCGCGACACTCAGCCGTAGGTCTCGCGCTTGAGACACGATGACAGCACGCTGGATCAACTTGCAGTCTCTGTGAGAAGAATAGTCGCTGCTCTGCCCTCGCTGGATTGACGAGGTGAGTTGTTTTCCCATTTTGTTGGTTTGCCGTGGTGTTGTCTGCAGGTAGAGCGCAGTGGTGATGAAAAGCAGACCTTCACTGTCCGCTCAGTTGTTGCTGATGCTGTTTGAAAACAGGAAATAATCACTGTGTTAAAGTGTGGGAGCTGTGGCTTCAAGATGCTGCTTTGTTGAGAAAAAATAACTGTGGAATTTATCTGTTTTAAACACTTCTGTTTATCTTCGTGGTCATTACGCTTTCAAGGACAGTCCTTTATGTAATTTGGAGTTTTTTGGCTCTGACTGTAAACCCGTTTTATCCACAAAATGTCCCCCTTCTTCCTTCACATGGCTAACTTATGTCTTGAAAACTGCGATGCACTTACCCAGACCCATTTTAACCTGTTGTACGCGGATAACACACAAGGTTCTGTGCTTAGTCTGTTTATTTAAAGTTATTGAAAATTAAGTATTTTACATATAGTCTGACCTCATTTTCCAAATGCACTTCTTCTTAATTTCAAGTATTCCAAAAATGTTATGTTGTGGTCAGACAGTTTTGGCATCCACTAAAAACCTTATGTAGGAGAGAAACTGTGTTCTTGGAAACTTGTTATAGATATTTGTAAATACATTTCTCTGACATTTCTCACGATTATGGATGTTAAACAAAAATATATTTGAGTTTTGGGGGGAAAAACAGTTTGTGTGTGTGTGTGTGTGTGTGTGTGTGTACTTGTTGACTCCTGATGCAGCTGCTCATACCATTTGATCCTGAATTTTGTGTGTGTGAGAGAACATTTCACAGCACGGGTAATATCAGCTTTAAAATTTTAAGATTTTTCATTACACAAAAGCAGCTTAATGCACCTGTCAACTTAAGATGACGGGAATCTTGCAACTCATGACCCATTTTAAGTTAAAAAAAAAACAAAACATACTTAGGTCCACTTCCAGCCAGGTCTGCATGCCTGTAGACAATACAAGTTTCCCTGCAGTTGTGCCAGATAGAGAGAGCAGGGACAAAAAAAAAAAAAAAAACTGCTCAAGGACGGGGAGCATGGTAGTGAACCAACAGGCAGTGCAGACATTGAATACTTAGACCTGGAGCTTTCTTGTGCATTGTCTTTACACAGACTCTAGTTAGGACTAGTTAGGAGTTAGGACACTGTAAAGTAGACACACACACACAGAACTGACAGTGTTTTCCATGTGTTGTTATGCTGAAGCATGTTGGCTACAGTGACATTGTAAAGATGAATTCAGGCATGTATTGGATGAAAAATACTTTACGAGTAGTTGGAGGTTGCCTGCAGGAGAGTGAAGTCTGAGGTCTGTGTTTTGGCAGAGCTGACAGGTTAGCTAAGTTATTGGCCATTACGTGTGGATGTGTGTGTGGACATGTAGTTAAGTGGCTGGCCAAGGGGTTTTCTGAGCAGTTGGCTGGCTGGTCATCGATCCACTGTCTGTTGAGCAAACTGTGAATGGGAGCATTTGATGTGGGTCACTGGTCAGTGATGAGCCCATCTGAGGGTCCACTGTGTGTGTGTGTGTGTGTATGTGTACCGCTGACATCCCTTTGCATATGTGTGGCTGTGGGTCAGTGATCACAGAGCATCTGCAAAGCTGGAAGTTTTTCTCTTTTAATTCTTCCGGGCTGAAAGAGATGCTGCACTGACCAGCTGACACTGCTCGACATTCCTCTGAGCCTTCACGCACACACCCACGACCACGCAAAAACAGTTTTGGTCATATTTGTATTCATGCATTCACTTGTCTGTGTGTGTGTGTGTAACTGTGTAATATGATCGGGTATTGAAGGCGGGGTGGAGTTTGGAGACTGCAACCCTGCTTGTCAGAGCGAACAGAAAGAAAGAATAGCAGGGATGCTGGCTGTGTTTGTGTGTGCGACTGGTATGTGGGCCTGGCCAACAGAGAAACAGCCTGGGGTTCTTATCTGACCTCTTCCAGGATGACCTTTCACCCCTCAAGACAAGCCCTTTGTGTCCACTGAGCCTGAGCCCATGGGAGAACGTGTGTGTGTGCGGGTGTGTATGTGTGTGCATCTGCATATATTTGTGTGTGTGTGTGTGTGTATTAGAAGTATAGGCCACATCAAAGTCTTACTTAAACATTGTTATCTAGACTCACCTTTGACCTTTGCGGTCATGAGACATCTCTCAAACTAATACGTCCATGCCTTCAAAGCAGAGAAGCACATTTGTGGGTTTGCATATATTAGCAAAGAGCTGATCAGGATATAATGTATAGGCCTGATAGACAATGTGCAGGGGTGTTAAACAGAGCACATGACACTAAATAACTTTGATAGAATTCAGTAAGATTGTAATAAATCATTCTGTTCAATCATGTCCAAAAATTACATTGATTCATCGAAGAGTAAGAAAGATAAATGTCTTTGTTTTTGTAGATGAGCTATATTCGTTTGACAGTATTATCCTCCTTGTGTCAAAACGCTTAAGCCATGGTGTGGTAGTACTTTCTTGGGATTGCATGGGGCTCAGAGTTTGAAAAGGATCCTAAGTACAGGTTTGTATGTGTGAGGCTGTGTGTTTGAGGGTGGTGGTGGGAAGGGGGTCCAAGGGGTCATAAAACACCACAATAGTGTCTCTCTCCCCAGGGTGAAAGAAAGACAGAGACAGAAGAAAAGGAGGAGGGGGAGATGAAAGGATCTCCCACTTCCACGTGAGGGAGAGAGGAAGGAGGGGGAGATGGGAGGAGAAAAGATCAACAAAGCTTCATGAGAAGTTTTACATTCTGCCTCTTTCTGTCATCCCCGCTACATCTCTCACTTTATGTGCCTTTTGGGTTTTGTTAGAAATAGGAACAGATTTTCCTTAGGAACAAATTAAAAAAAAGGTAAGATAAGATAGACTTTAATGATCTTACACTGGGGAAATTCACTTAAAGTCATAAAATAAAGTACATGTGCAGCTAGAGATGAAAATTGACCGCACAACACAAATCACAGCGCAAAGTTCCTTTGCATGTTTCCTTACAGCCCTTCGATTTTAAAACATATTGGTTGACAACACACATCTACCGTGCATCTACGGTGTCCCATATGAATCCCTTCAAAAACCTTTGTTGTTAATTGATTACCAGTTGGTCAGTCATTTATGATTTTGGTCAGGATTCAATAAAAGGTGGAATACACCTCTCTGCTTTCATCTCCTCTCTCCCTGTTTTCCCTCCCTGTGTCTCCTCTCTCTCCCTGGTTGTAAAAAGATCAGTCTGCTCTTTGGTAGAAGGTGTGATTACTTCCTGTCAGTGCCGGCTGTGTTATGACAGGGCTTTTTGTTTTCCATCCCCTGTCTCTCTACAAAGTGGTGCAAGGCCTTAAAAGTCTGCACAGCTTTTTTACATATGAAAGTGTGGAAGCAGAAGGTGGCTGGTAAGGTGTGTGTGACAGAGGGAGGGAGAAAGTGTGTGTGTGTGTGCACGTGCATCTCCAACATGAATTTCAATAGGCGAATGGGCTCAGCCTGTTTCATTCTGTCATGTGGCACTTTGTTTGATAACGTGCAGATGAATAGAGGAAATCCCTACCAAAGTAGCTGGTACAATCTGTAGCTGATGCCGTTTTTTGGCAGAGATCAAGACAAAGGCAAAGTTCCCAAGGGTGAGGAAAGGAAATAAATTCAACAACCATTACATGTGCAATGTATGTCATTTTTGCTCATCTGAACAAGATCACACTTCTTGTAGTTTTGGCCAATGTACCGACAGAGCTTGACAACCAGTTATAAATCGTGGAACATATCTTGAGAATAAAGTTAAACAATAAAGTTTAAATTAAAGGGTTTCCTCAGCACTTTTAGTTCCTATTGAGGAAAAACGAAAGGTGAACCCAAGCTACATTTTTCTTTCCTTTAACTTTGCTTTTGCTGTCAAGAGGCAATACACGAGTTTGTAAAGCTTCACTTTGGAGACAGTTTATCATTTACCTGTGTGCTTTTACATTTAGTATAATCAAAGTGTTGCGGATTGACATTCTCTTTAACTTAGTCTGAAATGCCTTTGCTTAAAACATTTTGGCTTTGAAAGAGACCACTGTGTATTCTGAAGGGAAGCAAGTATAAGACACAAACCTTTATAGGGCGCTCATTGACATACTTGGAAACTTAAAATTTCAACCCCGGAGTGTTATTGGTGGATATAAGAGGACATTTTTCCTTTTTTGACTTTTTAAAAAAGTTTCAGTTTTAGGCTGCAAGTCAGTGTCAAAGAAGTTACCGTATACGGTCACTCGGCCACATAAGGTAAAAAAAAATAATAATAAAAAATGTTTTACAAAAAAATATGTAAAACATTTATTTCCAAATTAGCAATCAGACATATGTCTTACAGAACTTATGACACTTATTTCAAAATATCACGCATGTGATACAGTGCAAGAAATGTTGATTGGCTGGAGAGAGTCACATGATTCTGCTCCTTCATTGAGAGATGTGGGCCCGGGGAAGTGACTATATATGGTTCCTCGCCTGATTAAGGGTTAAGCCTGTAATCCGACAGGTTCGTCTTTGCAATAAGCTGACTTGCAGGTTACTGACCAGTCAATGAGTCTTTTGCTTCCAGTTTTTTTCAGTCGTGTGTAGCTTCTCGTGTGTATGTGTGGGTGACTGTATCAGCTAGCATATGGGCAGGTTTAGAGGAGGGGGATTATGTTGGCGTTTACAGTCCAACCTTGTTATTTTCCTCCCCACTGACCCATTTTGTTTGCTGTACAACACATCTCTTAGTCTGACAAACATCTAACCTGAAACCTCAGCCTTTACGCATTCATTCAGCATCTGACTTATGTACAGGCGAATTTTAAATTTTGAAAACAAGGCTGGCAGCAGTGACAAAAATAGTGTGCAGTAGTGTGTGTGAGGTGTCTAACACAATGACAAATAAGATAACAGTGAGTTGTTCAAAGATGTTTGAAAATATATTTCTCTTGTTTTTAACACAGAACTTACTTGAAGACTTGTCTGGAAGCTGACTTGAGAACTGACTTGAAAAATGAATACAAACAAACAATAAAGTATTAGGAATATGTTCAATGTTTCAATCGGTTGGAAATATTGTCATTTAATATCATGTAAACTTTCCAGTTATACTTGGACATTTGTTATGCAATTAATTCTGCAAACCAACAAAAAAAAAATCCATGTCAGTTTTTCCAAAAAAAGAAAATCTGTCTGCTCTCATTCAGTCTGCCTCAAAGCCAGCTGGAGCTGAAAGGAATGTGTTTAGTGCAACAAAAAACTGTCAAGAAAGGAAATATTCCAACTCCTGTTTTTCTTATTGAACAGAAAAATACAATGGTCCACCTTTTGAATTCAACCTTCTCTCTTTATTGTTTGTGTAGCTTCCTGATAGTGGTCATGAGGGAGAGAGCTCAATCAAAACATGATCTGCCACACTGACACAGTCTTAAGAAATATGCATTTGAAGCATTCAAAGCCACATTGGCAGAAGCTTTAATGCAAGTGTATTTCTGGTGATATGTTTAACAACTGCAACAACAGTAGTCGGTGCATATTTTGAAAAAAAAGTACATGGAAAGAGAGAATTGTTTTCTTGGGGCATTTCTGTTTGAGAGCTTGATGAGAGAGACAAACCACAAATTGATGCAGGGAGAGAGAAAGAAGAAAAACAGAGCGGGAGTAGCGTCTAGGTCAGGCTGTCCTGACTCTGTCAGTGCAGCTGATTTTCTGGCATGCTGTCTGGACAGATGCCATCCACACTCATAACCACTGCTTATGTGTGTGTTTCCCTGTGTGTGTGTGTGTGTGTGGATGTTTTTCTTGATTTCAGAGTTGTGTGTATTTGTTCTGGGTTTGTGGATATGTGTGCGGCTTAGACTTGACAATATTAGATAGAATATTAGATATTACTCAGATGAATTCAGATGAAAAGTTGAAAGGGCAGTGAAAAATTAACTGGCCAGGAAACATATCAGGTTAATGGTTACTGCAAACAAAAACAGTTTCCGAGAGTCCCAACATATGGTTACTGTGTTTTTGGCAGGACACCAATGGGGAACTCCTACGCGGGCCAGCTGCGGACCACGCGCTTTGAGGAGGTCCTCCATAACTCCATTGAGGCGTCCCTGAGGTCAAACACTGTAGTGCCTCGACCTGTCTTCTCACAGCTGTACCTCGAGACAGAGCAGCCATTGGCACATGATGGTGGGTTGCCCGGATGCAAAGGTGTGATAATGAGTTTGATTAAAGTGTCCATTTCCTCTCGTTTAAATCTGTGTCGCTCTTGTTCCCTATTAAGATTGTATGTTTTTTTGTGCATGTCCTTAACAGGGCGTACAGATAACGATGATGAGGATGACGAAGATGGCTCAGAGTCTAACAGCCCTCCAATACCCTATCAGATGAAGCCCCCACCTGAGGGGTGCTGCACCACAGATGGTTTGTACACAAGTTGTATTTCCACGACATTGTGCATGACATTCAGCTGGACTGTACTCAGCGTGCCTAATTTATTTTCCTATAGTACTTTGGATAGTACCCCCAGTGTAGGGAGAGCTGATCACCAGAGCGAGGACCAGGAAACCGCACTAAACCTTTCTGCGCTTCTTCACTCAAACTTCACTGCTTACCTTTTCCTCAGCTCACATCCACCATCACTCTCCTGCGCTTTCTCTTTTTCACCATTCACACACTAACTACGCCCACAAGAGCTGCTACTCATATAACAGGGTAGGGGAGGTCACGAAGGCACGGTGTTCCAGACACATCTGCACTTTGACAGTTGGCCATAGAAAATCGTGGTTGCTACTGACGTTATCTTGGTTACATAAAAATACAAGCTTTGTGCAGGATGTCCCTGGTTGTTGCACAACCAATCGGTTATTTGAATTGTTTCACTGCGTGCCATGTGGTTAAAAATCGGTTATTACACATCTAAAATCTAAAAATTCTTCAGTATATCACCAGGGCTGCAGTTATTAAGATTTTGCATTGCATGAGAGAAGTTGGCACCGGGAGATGAGCAATTTCAAAAAGGCACACTGACCATCCCGCGGATGAAAGTGATGAAAGGGAGATACTGTATGATATCTGTGTGCTATAGTTGGGAACTCACCATGATAACAGATAAAGGATGAATGAGCAGCAGAGAAATATCCACATACTGTGTATTGTTATCATTTATTCTACTTTAAGACAAAGCCATGTAAAAGTCAAAGCGAAGCTCCAGCTCATTTGGTGAAAATGGCTGTCCTGTCTTTTCCTTCCCACAGGCTTCTGTCAGGCGGGCAGGGACCTGCGTCTGTCCTCACTGGCATCAGATCCCTTGGATGTGCCCCCTGGGTTCATGTTGGTGGGGGTGAAGTCCCCCTCCATCCTTGAGAACCTGCTCGTGTGTGCCGTGGACCGCCGCTTCCTGCCGGATGAACGGGGTCACAATGCACTGCTGGGTAAGGATGGAGACTTACAGAGATGTGTCCGCCATTTTGGGACCTTTTATTTACATTTCACAGGAGTGACACAAAAAATGAATTAGCAGTTGTAATGTGCTGATCCTAGCTTAGCATTATGACTGGAGACAAAGCGAAAAAGAAAACACCAGTTCTCTCCAAATTAAACGACAATACATTTGTGAATTTTTCACCTGTCACCTGTGACTGTAGGGATACATAAAATTTCATAAAAAGCATTTCCTGTTTGTGTGCTTCCTCCAGGTTTCTCGGGGAACTGTATGGGCTGTGGAGAGAAAGGTTTTCGCTATTTCACTGAGTTCTCCAACCACATTAACCTGAAGCTCAGCACCCAGCCCAAGAAACAGAAGCACTTGAAGTACCATCTGTACCGAAACAACCAGGGCGTGCTGGTTAAAGGAGCTCCCATCTGCTGGAGGGGACACGGTAGTAGATGCATATATGTGCTGTATTTGGCAACTGAAGCGAATCTCTGATTTAAAATGTGGTAGAACAGTATTCCTGATAGATGATCAAGTATGATTTAGAAAAAGCTAAACATGCCCTTGTGTTTTTAAGGTTGTTTTTAGTTTAATGCTGGTAACCACTATATAGTATGTGCTATCAGACTTCCACTAGGCAAATGCAAATGAAAAACATTGCCAGGTTCAGATCGCTGTATGTATGGATAAGTTAATTAACTGAAAGGAAAGACTTTTATACCTAAAAGGCAGAGTCAGGTCTTCATCATACCCATAATTTGGACACTGGGGCTCTACACAGTTGATGTAGATGTTTTCGTTCTAAGAATGTATAATGAAAGTGAAACAAGCAAGCATACATATACAATGTGAGAGGTATGAGGTTGTACTTTCACCAGCTCACAAGCACAGTTCATGTATTCGGACTTATCTTCAATCTAGGCTGTGTATCTTTAGTCCTACAGTCACATATTTTGTTCAGGAATCTATGAGTGTACAGGTCTGACCAGATGGACAAGCAGTAAAGCCTTAAGGGACAGGTGAAAGGTGAGGCTGCAGAGTGTATATAGAGGCCACAGCCTGGAGGTAACTCATCAAATTAAAATGGTGTGAGAGGACAACCAAAGGCTTGTGAGAAGGGACATTAACCCTGTAGATGGACTGCTCTCTCAATGTTTCGAATCTTATCTCGTCGTTTCTGCCTGGTTCTTAATTCTTTATCTGGAGGAAAAGTGAGGCCTAAGAATAAGGCTTTAGTTTAAAACAAGTCAGCACTTGTGGTATATCTGTGGTTACAATAAATAGAGTTGCTGAGCGTAGGGGCAGCATCAGTAGCATAGTTTGGACAGCTTGTCTTGACTCATTCCTGGCAAAAAGATGATGTTTTGTTTTTCCTGCTTTCCTGCTTTAGGGTATGAGAGTGATATGAAATAGGGGAAAAGAGAGAAGCATACAATGTGGTTCCTGTAGGATGAAGCATCCCTCCATACCAGTCATTCACTCATTCCTCTGCTGCAGGGCCATCTGTTGTCTCACTCCAGAGCTGTGTAGTACTGTGTCAAGCCTGTTTCAAGATCCAGGTTTCCTGAGTTATGTGAATAACGTTGCTGAACGTGTCTGAATCTGAGTCCATTCCAGGCTTTACTCAGTTTGCTCATTTAAACTTACTGCTTGGGGTTTGCACATATGAATGCACATACACATCTACACACATAGACACACACTGAGTAACCTAGCTGTTGTGAAGTTTATTTTTCCTTGGATATCACATTACTAAGTTTGCACGTCTGTGTGTGTGTTTCAGATGGCAGGATGAGACAGATGGGGCCCAGCCTGTCAGAAGGCCATGTGACATCAGATGAACAGCCACCAAACATGGCACTGACTCACCCGTCACACACACCTGGCAGCTACACAGGTAACACACAGGAAATCTGCTCACACATGAATATCAAATCCAAGCATGCCACACTGAGTTCATCGAGCTGAAAGACCGCAGACGGTTGTTGGCCGACACCTGTAGCTCACTAAAACAAGCAGTACAAGAGAGAGAAGGCAATAAGTGACACATAGATATTCTTTCATGAAAAAATAAGTTATTCATTGTTTTTTTTTTTTTTCTGTCTGTAAACAGCAGGATCACATGTGGACCCAAGTGGTCTGCCACAAACAGTTGATGTCTCCCACCCGCTGACAAATGGCAACCATGCTGTTCCCTCTGTCACCCAGCCACCTTTGAACCAGTCAGGGCCTGGGAGACCCTCAGCTACAGGTACAGATTGTGCGCAGACTGATAAATTCAGCTGTATAGTCTAGTTAACATACAGAAGGATGTGTATATATGACATGTAATTTGAAAGATGGACACGTTTGTTACTCTGTTAAGTTGTGTTTGATTCCAATAACATCAATGTCAGTGAGAAACACTTAAGCTTAACTTGAGTTCAACATGAGTTTAACTGTCAAACGGCTTCACTTTCAAGATTAGATGAGTGAAACTCTAAATATTTAAAAAGTAAAGTCATGTTTCTGTCACTATCATACAAAAGTACACCCAAAACATGAATCTCCTTCGACCGAAGAGCGAGTGAGATTTGTGTGCATATGCAGTCATATTATTCCTGGCTTTGTGGAGCGTCCTGATTGAGATAAAAACTCCCTCGAACAAAAATCCTGGCAGTTTTACACACTGGAAGTATTGATTTGATTTTTTTTTTCCCATAAAAATTACCCTGGAAATATTAAGTTAGTGAGACATCTTGTTCCTTCTTCTCAGTACTACACTGTTTTTATCATTTTCACTCTTGCACACAAGGATATAACATCTATCTCATAAAATTTAAAGCTGTGAATGAGATCATTTTACAAAATAAGTCTTAATCACTATTAAGTTAAAGTCTTGTGAAATATACCAAAACTAATTTGTTGATAATTTAATGGTAATATGGTAAAGTAATCAGATAACCCACCAACTAACTGCATGCAAACTAAATGTTTAAAGTTATTAGAATCAGAGTAACTTTATTATTTTTTATTGACTTGAGTAACATGTAATGTACAATGTCAGTGAGAAAGCATCTAAATTGTGGAATAAATGTAAATGCTTATTTCTTATTTAAGCTAGTTTCTCACTTTAATCTGGCTCCGTGTGTGCATGTAAACGCGGTCAGTCTGTGTCTGTTGTCATTAAGCCCTTTCCCTGGGTTTCTTCACACCTCTGAAAGGGAGAGCTCCTACCACTGGCAGCCATAACAGCGTGTGTGTCTTATAACACCCCTGCTATACAGGAGCCAGCCAGCTGCATTGTGTGTTGGGGGGTTGTCCTTTGTCTTTCTGTCTCTCTCCCTCCCTCTCCCTCTGTCTGTCACCTCTATTAACCGGGGTTGTAAAATTCCTGCTCTGTCTCATCTTTTTTCCTGCTTTCTCGCTGAATGAAAAGCTTCCTTCCTGTCAATGTTGTTTTTTTTTTTCATGGCCCTTTTAACAAGTGGACCTTTTATGTGTCTCCCTATTACTGCATTTCAACAGAGAGGAAGAGGAAGAGACGGGTTAATGTATGACTAAAATACAATTGTTTTTTGATTTAATTGTTGTTTGATTACTGTATCAACAGCGGTCCACCCGGAAACATTATTTAGTGTATGTTCAGTTGATTTCGGTGTTATTTGAATTTGAGAAAAGTGACTCCGGCTATGTAGGAAATCATTACTGAATCACACTGAGTTGTAAAAGTGTGACACTGAAAAATTTAAATAAATAAATACATGAGCTCAACAAATAACAAATATTAACTTAGCAGCAACTTACGAGCATGGCAATGGTAAAATATGAATACAATAAAACATTTATGTACGCGTTAAAAGTGTAAACGAGTAAACTACAAACTTGCAATGTTATATGAATTTTCTTTTTTATGCTGCAGGGCCACATGCAAATGCTGGACCTCCAAAAAAGAGGCACAAGGGCTGGTCACCTGAGTCATCTGCCAACAGTCTGTCAGAGACCACTGTGAAGACACCACCCTCCTCGTCAGCCTTATCGACATCATCAGTGCCCTCTGTCATCACAAATGGAGCCAGATCAGGTAACAAAGAGAAGCGATGTATATAGACGGACAAGATAAAGTGAGAAACATGTGAAACGATGTGATTTGAGATATGTCTTCATTGCTATATGTTGTAAATAAGAAGGGTTTCTGTGTCTTTGTGTGTATGTTAATGTATTTTTGTGCTTTCTCCAGAGACTGCAGCCCCGCTGAATTCATCCCAGGGGTCCTTAACCCCACTTTCTCCCCCAGGCCTGTCCGTAACGATCCCTGATCAGCTGCTACACATCTGCAGATTGCAGCCGGTCATCTTTAAAGGTCAGATCATTTTTATTAGTGATTTATGACGATAGGATGCACTTTGTTTTTTCTTCAGCAGCCACGCACACCTACACCACCTACAACAGATTCGATTATTGGTACCAGTGACAGAGTTAACCAATCAGTCAAAATCATTATTGACTACTGTTATTTTCCACCCAGCTGCCACTACTAGACTTTCTCAAGCAGGTGAACAGGTGAACTTTGCAGTAGCCACCCAACAGATGGCCAGTTTAGCTCGCCTCTTCCCACAGGTTAGAGGTCAGCCAACACCCGAGGCTGTTTCTCAGGCCTTTTGCCCTCCCCTCATCCCCTCCTCTCCACGCTTTTCACCCGTTTGTATCACCTGTCAACTCCACCTCCCCTCTCCATCTTCTATACCCTCAACCAGTTCCCACATCTGGTGTATGTACCTTTTTATTGTCATTCTGTTCACCTATGTGGCCTTCACCTCACTAAGCACCCATACTATAGTTTCCTTTTTTTCTGACACTTGAGCTGCTCTTTGTACCTTCCATCACATATAGCTCTCCCTACTATTAACCCCCTCTGCCTTGGGAGTAGCCGCATTTTCCCACCGCTTGACTGGTGTCTGTTTGAGTTTATTGCAGTGTAAGACGTTCATATAACTGAAACACAATACACCTGTGAACAGCAAAATAAAACCTACATCCTTTTCTTATTATAGATTTTTTTTCTTTGTGCGGCCTACTTTTGCATTTCCATTTATTTCATTACAATCATTTGGCAGATTCTATTGTCCAGAAGCTTACCATCCACATACAATGGGAGCAATTTGTGGCAGCGTATATGAGCTACTGATACTTGACTATGTGGAAAGGATGAGAAGGGAACAGGGTGAATGAAACCCTACGGTTAATAGCTAAATCTACCACCTGAGGTACAAACCCAAATCCAAGTTATTCTCAGCCACCTCACTGCGTTCATCTCTCTTTGACATAGGTCACGGCCCACTCCCTCAGCTCACTGGCAATGTCAGTGAAGTGCTCGTCAGTTCTCTGCTGCAGAGTTGTTACCTGAGCTCCCAGACACTCCCCAGAGTCTACCAGCACTATGGACCATCACCCATTCAGCCACTGTCGACTGAGATGCAGATTCTACTCACAGTATACTACCTTGTTCAGCTAGGTGAGTATAAACGAAATAAAAGCCGTTATCATACACAGTTTAGTAAGACTGCAGAGTGGAGTCAAGTGATTGATCTTTCATGATATCATTGCTGTGCCTTATAATGGCCACTAGAGGGCAGACTGGTTAACAGTTAATGAATTAAGTTCAACTAAGCTATTCCATTATGTATTCTTCTTCACCTTACTTACTGTTTTCTCTTTCTCTGACCTATATTAATCCAAGGCCCTGACCAGGTGCCCCTGATAGAGGACTTGGAGCAGATATTCATGAGGTCATGGAGGGAGTCCCACCTCAGCGAGATCAGACAGTACCAGCAGCCTCAAACACCCGCCAGCCAAGGGAGGCACTATGGCATAGAGGTGAAACAGGGCATCTGATAAGCCATTAATAACATCTAGTTTAATAAATAAAAAAGAAACAAATTCTGATGACAAGACAGAATAAGACTAGATAAATGAACAAATTACTTATCCTTTTCTACTCTGTCATCAGACCCCATCCACCCTGCCTGGCCTCCCACAGCATCTCTCCTTACCTCCCCAGAGCCAGCAACCCCTGACCCCCAACCAGCTCCCCTGGCTCGCCCAGCTAGCTGCATCATCCTGTGGAGAAGGCGTGGTGGTGTTGGGGGAGCAGATCGGATCTTTGGCTCAAGGCATCCAGCAAACGTTCAGCAGGCTAATGGAAGGACGGCTCGGAAACACAAACTACGTGGTCATTATTGTCACTGCACCGGGACAGGAAACACAGTCATGTGTGGTAGTCACAGGTGGGAATTGTGTTCTTATATGTTTATATGTGCAGGTGAAAGTTGCCCTAAGATTGGAACTGATTTTGGTCACTACAACACTCACATTGCTAACTAATTTATGAAATACATTGCTGGAAAGTTAATAAACAATGACCCAATCATTTCTCCTTTTCTTTGCTAGTGATGTAGCTAGCCAGTGAGTACATTCAGTGTTTTAACAGAAGTACAAAGTCTCATTTTGACATACTTATGTTTGCCCTGTTAAAGTTTCTGAATTATGCTCTTAATACAAACACAACATTTTTAGTTGACAGAAACTATTCAAGGCATGGATTGTGAAACATTTGCAGGAATGTGTTGTGTGGCGGCAAGGTCACATGCAACACCTAGTAAGATTCAGTATTATCAGTCTGGTATGGTCTTTGGACTTATATCAAACTGCAGCATTTTAATTCAGGGAATATTTGTGTGCTTGTTGCAGGTAAACACCAGTGTCGTGCCTTGGCAGAGAGTATGTTCTCTCCCAAAGAGGGTCTGAAAGAAATCAACCACCAACTCTCCACCGGTGTTGCCCAGGAACTCATCCACTACTGCAATTCCCTTGGACAAGGTGTGCCCGACTGTCTGTCTGCTTTTTTGTGCTTGCACATTTGTGTGTGCACTACAGGCATATTAATGTGTGCCTTTCTGCTCCTTAGATGGTGATTTGGATTCCCTGCTGAATAGTGCCACTGTGGACAGCAATGAGTCATCACCCTTATCCAGTAGTCAGGAATCATCTGAGAGAGAGGCTCTGAAAACCACACAAAGTCCAAAGGATTCACAAACGCAGTCTACCAGCCCTAAAGAAAGAGCATCGAGTCCCAAAGACACCTGTTCAGGTGAGAAAGGGGCTGAAGCATTTACTGTATATGAAATACATTTCCCTGCCTCTCCACAATGGGAAAAGTACGTTACTAATGTATTTTTCAAATGTGCCTTTTGTCTGCTTGCTGATGTAACTCATCTCGGGAACCAAGTGATTTACTATAGAACTATAAAGAAAAATAAGCAGAGATTAAATTTCAATTTATTTCTTCCTTTTACCAGCACATGTGCATGGTAGGGACCAGGATGATCATTATACTTTAAAAGTCTTTGATATGAATCTTTGTTTGTATGTGTGCAGAATATTCTGTACAGTGGCGTGAGGTCCGGCCCATCCAGCTGGCAGTGGCCAGAAAGCTGCTGTCCCATGTTTGTGCCATAGCAGACTCCAGTACACAGAACCTGGACCTTGGCTCCTTCGACAGGGTCAGCTTCCTCATCCTGGTCCCGCCCTCTGAAGTCACATTTCAGCAGACTGTTCTCCACCTCTGGAGCTCTGGTTAGTTACGTGTCTCTTTCTTTGTCAGCATTATCTTGTTTTATGGGTGTGTCTATAAAATTATGTGTTTTTATGTTGACCTGTACCATCCTCTTTCTCTTTGTAAATCTCAGGTGTCCTTCAGGAACTTGGGGGTTTAGATCAGGAGTGTGTATCTCAACGGGAGGCTGAGCGTTATGTGGTCAAGATGGATCAGAGCGCTCAGGCACGAATTGACAGCCTCATCCAGGAAGCACACAGCAGCTCGTACACCCTCTACATCCTGGTCCATGACCACGCACACTGGGACATCAACAGGTGTGTGTGTGTGAGAGAAAAAAACAGTAATAAATAAATAATAATCTATGTGTTTGCTTGTTGTTATTCTATCAGTGCAACAGCCCAGTAACTCCGTCTCTTTCTCTTATTCAGTGCAACATGTAGTAGCTCAGACAGTGGTTTGGGTCTCGTGGACCAGCTCTTAAACTCCCGTCAAGTCAGAGATGCTCCAAACATCCTGATTCTCCACGTCACCTCCTTCCCCTTCGCCCTGCAGACACAATGTACCCGCATCAGCCCCTACAACGAGATCCACTGGCCTTCCGCATTCAGTAATGTAAGACACAAGTCGAAGTGTGACACACACTGTATTTAACATACATTAGTGTCACATATACGGATAATTACACAAATGAGTGAACAGGACTTTATACCTAAATGTGTGTAACCATAACAGTGTGTATTTGTGTGTATAGGATGTGGACCTGTATCACGAGAGAACGCGGTACTTTGGTGTGTCAGAGCTTTTAGAGTCGACCCGTTCAGGAAGCAGCTTGCCTCTGATGCGTTATGATTCCTCCTTTGAAAGCATGGCATGTGCCCTGGAAGAAAGGTAGCACAAACTCACACATGCTTGATCTACACAAACACCTTTCACTTCACAAACAAGTTTGAATGAACTATAGGCGGACACAAGAAAAACAGCAAGAAAAACAGCAAGAAAAACCTTTCAATCTCTTTCTCTCAGGTTCCCGAAGCTGCACAGCGCTGTGATCCGGACTACAGTTTTGATCCAACACTATTGCATAGCTTTGATGGCTGCCTCCGGCAGAATCAGCGGGTCTCACAGTCTTCACAAACACACTTCTGTGGAGACCCTGGAGATTGTTCAATCACTCCTTACTGCCGCCCGGCAATGTCCCGCCCACCACGGTCACATGGTCTTGCTGCGGATCCCCTCCTTGGCCCTGGCAGCATGGGCACACCGACGGCTGTCCAGGGTTAGGAGGCAGCTGGGTCTGGAGGAGAGTTTTGAAATCATTCTGGGGAATCCAAACCAGGCTTTGAATATTGGACAAAGCTTCACTGATCAGATCAAGGTGGAGATGTTTTTTTTTTTTTATTATTGAATAGATCACAAGTAGAAAAATATAAAGACACTGACTGACTGAAAATTGTTTGGTACTCAATACATGTGTTCATGTCCTGCAGACATGGCTGAAGATCCAAGATGCTGATTGGGTTCCTCGGACCTACCTGGAGTTGGAGGCCCTTCCCTGCATCCTGATCCTCTCAGGATCTGAGCCACTTGGAGAATCACTGCCCAGGTAGTTCAGATCCTAACTAACGACTTCTGACATAAACTCTTGACCCTCCGTGTACTGTCGTTTTATTAACGTCTTAACTTTGTATGACAGAAAATTGATTTGTTGTTTGGCAACAGCAAGTGATCTATAAATGAAGTAGTGTAACATCATAGTATACCTATATACGCTATCTTGCATGATAGCTATATACGCTGTAATAAATATAATAAAAGTTTAAATAGTGAATTACTTCTGCCCACAGGTCATTGAAGTATTGTGATCTTAGAGTGATTAGCTGCTCATACCTTCAGCGCACCACACTTGAACAAGAGCTAGGACTAGCTGCTTATCTAGTGAGGGCCGAGTCTCGACCCCCACACAATCCTGGACCAGGAAGTGACCTGCTGGAAAGTGATGCAGAGAAACTCAGCAGTACTGACAATGAGGAGGAGGAGGGACAGGAGAATGGTGAGATGAGATGCACACGAAGGATTTTAAAATGTGAAACTTGTAGGAATATTTCAACTGTTTGGCCATTAATTTATATTTGCTTATTACTCTTCTTTTCCTCCATCCATTTCCAGGGGACTCCCCTCTTTCATCCAGCCAGCTGCTCCAGTCATGCCCAGATAGTGGAGCTTTAGATCCCTTCCCTGCTCAAAGCACAACCTCTCCGAATGTTCAGAAAGGGACCATGGACACTCTACAATCTCCCTCACACTCACAGACTCAGTATCAACCCCAGCCCCCGTCTCAGTCTTTTCCATATTCTCAACCTACACTACACCACCAAACCCAACCACAAGTTCAGAGTTATTCCCAGGCCCAACCAAGCTCCCAGATGCAGCCACAACCCCAGATTCAGAGTCCAAATCAGCCTTTATCTCAAATCAGTTCCCAACCTCAGTCTCAACCACTTCCCACCACACAGTCTCGCCGCCAACACTCCAAATCCACCTCCTCTGGCTCCTTGTCCCCAAGAGCCGCCTCCCCTCACCTGAGCTGCTCCTGGGCAAGGGGAGTGAGTCGCCCGCCTTCTGTGCTCCTCCCTCATGCGCTCTACGATATTATCACAGCCAGTGACAGCAGTGGACTTCCGAGATGTACTTCATTCCTGCCACACATGTCTGTTGCATGGGCAAGCAGCTTCAGGTAAAGCAGACGCATGCAACACAATGCTCACACTATATAATATTTCAGTGGACTGGCAGTGGTATGCAAAATTAGCATTATTTGAACATGTATGTCTTTCATGTGTAGGCCTTTACTGAGTAAGATGATGACATGTACAGAACAGTCACTCTACTATCGTCAGTGGACAGTTCCCCGCTCCTACCACATGGACAGCAGCAATCGCACCGAAGGACGAAGTGACAACTTCCACCCTCGCAGGCTGCTGCTCAGTGGACCCCCGCAGGTACTTTCTGTCTTTTCTTTTTCTTCTTGTCTTTTCTTTTCTTTTTATTTGCCTTTTCTTTCTTTTTTCTTTTTTCTAAGCTGTCCGGTATCTTTGCGTTAATTTGTCTGCGTTCTCTCCATGGTCAGGTGGGTAAGACAGGAGCTTATCTCCACTTCCTGGGTATTCTGTCTCGGATGCTGATCAGGCTGATGGAGGTGGATATCTATGATGAAGAAGACATCAACTACAGTCAGTATCAGTAGCTGCCGTTTCTCACATAATATCTTAATTATGGAGTCTAGGCTTTTGAGCAGCTTACTCCCATGCATTTTCTGTCTGTTTGTTACCCCAACCTGATCCTTTTTTTCAGTGTATTTCTATTATTGCATCATTACACTGTGCTGTAAACTCGCGTGTAACGCATATACTTGTCTTTGTGTTGTGTATTCAGGTGCCCAGGCAGAGGGGGTGCAGTACCATCCACCCAATGCTTCCTGGCCAAACCCAGACATCATAAAGGCAATGCCCTTTGACTACACCATCCATGACCCCAAATATGATGACATCAGCTCTGTCTATAGCCCTGGATATAAACCCAGCACTGAGGGTAGGCACAGTCAGAACAAATCAATATATTAACACACAACCGCAACTATATTCACAGAACATTTATCTTCTCAAAATCTTTCTTGCTTGTAAACAAAAAAAATCCAGACATTTCCCCAGAAGTCACCTTTTTCTTTATCTTGTAGTCCTGTCCTAATCTGTCTTTGCCTCTGTTGTCCTTTCAAGGAAACCCTGTGCGTCAGGAGGATGTTTACCTACGCAGACGGACCTCTAGGATCAAGCTGTCTAAATATGCGGCCTACAACACCTATCACCACTGCGAACAGTGTCATCAGTACTTGGGCTTCAACCCCAGATACCAAGTGAGCAGAGCACAACAAACACACACTCACACTCTGTTTCTGTTTCTGTAAACGTAAAAGTTTGTAAAAGCTGTCTCATGTAAGTGTCAGAAGAGATGTTGAATGTGCTCTCTAATCTTTTTTACAGATGTATGAGTCAACACTGCATGCCTTCACATTCACCCATCTACTGCTTGGGGAAGAGATCCAGCTCTACTTCATCATCCCAAAGTCTAAAGAGCACTACTTTAGCTTCAGCCAACCAGGAGGCCAGCTGGAGAGCATGCGGCTGCCTCTCACCTCTGATTGGGTAAGTTTAATTGTGTAAGAAGCATTTCTGAGGGTCTGACTGTACCGAATAGTTCATTTTTTTCAATATATACGAGTGTGTGTATATATACGTGTATTTATTCTACAGCTTGCAGGGTGTGAGGTCCAGATTACTGTCTCATTGTCCAAGGGTAGGGCACAGGCTATGGTTGCATTTTATTCACACAAATTCTGGTGTTTTGTCAATTAATGCTGGCCAGTCTGATTCATCCTGCCATTATTTAACAAAAAAAGACATAACAAGCTCGTAGTAGCTCTTTATGCCAGTACAGAAAAATAATAAAGCATCAGGTCCCACGCTGTGCTTGAAAAGAACTGGCTGTTCAGAGCACCCAGAGACGTGTGAAAATCGAATTTGCAACTGGCTGTTGTACGGGTTCGTGTACATGAAAGTAACAGAAATAGCTGGAGCTGGAGAATGAACTTCCAACCCCATCTTATTTTCTCATCTCCACACGGCTGACTAAAAGCTGCCTGAAGTGGGTGTGAATGTCCCACTGTGAATGCTGGTTTTAGAAAGTTGCAGAAATGGTCAAACACATCCAATTCTGACATTGCAGAGGTGTGAGGGAGAGAGTTACAAAACACCTCAACTAGCCAACGAGCAGTTCTGGTGGACAACAACCATTAGTGAGGATATAAATAGTTTACACAATATAGAGAGCAGGGCTAGAAATGAGGTGAATAAAACAGGCTTCTTGTTATTGCAAAAGTGTTTAGAAATTATTATCAGAGTCAGTGGTTCAGTTAATCCCTCCTGAGTATAGACACATAACGCTTCACATTACCATTGAATTGTGGCGATTTAGGGATAGGGTCAAGCACAGTGCAACACCCTCAAGCTCCACTGGGTGGTGCTGCAGGCTGCCTTAAATGTTCCTAATGGGGGAAAAAAGGGTTATGGTAACTCAGTGGTTCCTCTTTATGTTCTTAAAAAATATTTACACAGAAGATTTCTGTTCAGAGTTTTTAGTTAGTTAAGCACTGTTCTGTCACTTCCCTAGAGCCCAGATTGTATCAAGAGTCCAATATTCACTCCAACCACTGGCCGACATGAACACGGTCTGTTTAACCTGTACCATGCTATGGATGGAGCCTCACATCTGCATATTCTGGTGGTCAAAGAGTATGAGATGGCTGTGTATAAGAAGTACTGGCCCAACCACATCATGCTGGTACTGCCCACTGTCTTCAATGGAGCTGGAATAGGTATGAAAAGATTCCTTCCTAGCATTTACACGGACACATGGAGTAGTAAAATGTTGATATCCAAATTAACCTTAATAAACAATCCCCATTGTCATGCAGGTGCTGCTCACTTCCTGATTAAAGAGCTTTCGTATCATAACTTGGAGCTGGAGCGCAGTCGCCGTTTGGAGGGAGGGGGCCCGGCAAGTGACGTCTGGCCCTTCATCATCCTGGCTGATGACTCCTGTGTTATGTGGAACGCAGTAGACCTGGACGCCCGCAAGTACATATACACGCTATTATTTCTATCAATGAATGTGTGGGACAAATGAACTGTTACTTGTAGTAGAAGTAAGAATATGTTTATACATTTTATGAGCTGGTCTTAACATGCCACTTAATGCTACTGTTTGTTTTTGCTGTTGTTAGTGGTCCAGTGGAGCATGCTGTGTCACTGAAGCAGGTCTTACAGCACATGGAGGCCTGTCCAGACCTGGCTCACTATGGACTCTGTGGCATTAGGAAGTGGAGCAGCCGTGGATTCACAGGTCAGAGGATCATGGTGTCAGAAGCCTCTTTAAATACTATACAAAGGAACAAAAAATATATTTTCCTTTGACAGGAGACAATATCATACTATATAACCTCAAGAATGACCATGGAGTGTAATATTTTACACACACACAGACACTAATGACTGTACCTGTTCATAAAGTTGCCTTGAAACAGGCAAATGCTTCTTGTTATGAATGCCTCAGATCTCACCTGCAGATATAGATTGTTATGTCTGCATAAGCCCCCCTTAGCCCCCATTAGCCAGTGTGCAGGAGCCTCAGATAACAGAATATAAAGCTTAGGCTGACAGAATCAGTTTTTTTCATGGTCATACATTTGAGTAATACCATCATGAAAATAAATGTGAAGTTGGGATTTCTTCTGTTGCCTCCAGGTAATAAACAAAGGGAGCCCTTTACTAGAGGTCACCTTCATGACTTCCTCCTCCTTAATGTCGACCGGAGTCAGAACGTCCAGTACGACCAGAACCGCTTCACGTGTCACGATGTGGACTTCACCCTGAGGCTGCACAGTGCCGGACTGCTTGTCTGCAGGTTTAACAGCTTCAGTGTCATGAAGAAGCAGATCGCCATAGGAGGATACAGGACATTTATCATCAAGACCAAGGTAGATGCTGATGACACGACATGTTACTCACAGAACATAAAAACAGTAATCTAAATTTCACTTGTGGTATGGTATGGTATGGTATGGTATGGTATGGTGCATACCATAGCAATATTTTTGGATTTTTGGTTTGGTAGCAGTTTATTTCTATTAAACAATATAATTATGAGTGATGTCTGCGTGTAACAGTTAATGAAAGATATTTTATTTATAAAGGTTTATGATAACCAGAGTTACTAAATAAAAGTTTGAAATTTGTCCAGATGACGGATGTTCCTACCTCAGTGGGGCCCTCACAGTACGTCTGTGCCCCAGACAGCAAGCACCTTTTCTTGGCTACACCAGCTCAACTCCTCCTGGAAAAATACCTCCAACACACCAGCCAGAAGCTTTTTCCACTCAGCACCAAGAACTACGCACACCCTGTACTCTCTGTGGATTGTTATCTCAACCTAGGACCTGAGGTATACAAGCACACGTGCGCACGCACAGGCACAGAATCACACCCTCTTTGTTTGTGGTACTTTATTGTCTTCTGAACAGAAGTACGTGTTGATATATCCAGAAGTTCTAGCATCCAGTATATAGAAGTCACACTCTTCTTGCCTCCTGTAGGTGACGGTGTGTTTTGTGAGTTCCAGACCTCACTCTGTCAACATTAGCACCACAGGGCTGCTGTTCAGTGGCCTTCTTCTCTGTTTCGCCGACTCCTTTGTGACTCCGGGGTTCCTCAAGAAGTTCTCTTTCCTCAAAGGTACAAAGGCAGACCAAATACAAAAAATGACTAAATGTACTGATGTCTGTGTTACAGGTGGGACATATGCAATGATGTACTGTGTTTTTGAGTGACAGTAGCGTATGGAACAACTTGTACATGACATGTTAGATCTCGTTCTTAATATTCATAACAAAACAAACCATATGGGAAGAAGAAGCATACTAAATAACTGCAATGGTGCGTCCTTTGTTGCAACGTTTTGATTTCCATGTCATAGTCAAGTCTCTATCCCTCTCCCTCCTGTCTGCCTCCCTGTAGGTGCGACTCTGTGTGTCATCAGTGCAGATCGTAGCTCCTTGAGGCAGACGGTGGGCAGGCTGGAGCTCGAGGAGGAGTGGAGGTTCAGGCTCAGCGACGAATTCCAGACTGCCAACGCCAAGGAAGACCGACCGCTCTTCTTCCTGACTGGAAAACACATATGACTGAAAAGCATGTATGCAGTGAGCTACAAAGAGTCACAGATGGGATTGAAATCACTTTAATGTGAGAGGACTCTGTCGTATGAATGGGCAATGCGAGATACACAAACGACAGTACACTATGCATATTACCCATATCTGTGAGGCCCACTTCTGGAGGGAATATGAAACATCATCATAACCTATCACTGCACACACACTTTCATAGATTTGGCTGTGGTCCTATCTCCCAGTATCAAGACGGACACGTTCATCTGTTTAAGGTTGTGATCTTTGAAAATATTAATGTGCTATCACCAAGGAAACAAAAGGAAATCATTTTGCAAAATATATATTTTATGTGGCATTTACTGAATCCTGTGAATTAGGAAAATATTGTTGAAGAAGCTTAAATGAGGATTATTCTAAATGGTATTGTTTACATTTAGCGTTACATTTATCACCACTACACACACTTCTAACTGTATAAGAGCATCCACAACAACTTTTTTACCTAACCAAAAATACTCATCGTAGTGTGGCGACAAAAGGTTTAATGTTTCATCTTGTAAAAACTCCTGTTGATAGATGAATACAGTCTTGATTTATAGTATATTTGAAGGTGAAAGATGAAATTAATGTATTTTTTCTCGGTAGACTCGGTAATCGCAGGTGCTGTTTTTGTATTTCTTCATAGGTTTTTTTGCATGCCTTTATTGCAATATCGCAGTGTTCTGCACACTTCCTTGCAGGTGCACACAAAATGGGAAGCTTTAAAAAAAAAAAAAAGGATAGACACAATCATTTGTGTGCAATGGTAGCCGATGTTTGGCAACAAACATTTTTTTTGTAGATTCTAGAGGAAGAGGTTTGTTTTGCATGTTTGTTTTTATATATGAAATACTTTGAATATATTTTGTCATGTCAGTATGTAAAAAAGTACTTATTAACTGTGTGTTTACTACTCTGTTTGTATGTAGAATATTTGCTATGCTTTATGCTCTGCACACCGTATGAGGATTTTATCTGTAACTATTGAAGAAACACAAATCCACTGTGTGTTGGCTGCATTTGACAATGTACACTTTTGTATGCCTTTAATTGTATAAATGTACAGACATTTTAAATTTTCTTTTGTTCGCGTGTTATTAAGTCCTCGTGCCTTTCAAACACAAAATTGAACAGAGCTTAAACTTAACTAATCACAATAGACAGATAAATAATAATTGTCATTGAAAATTACAAACGTGTCAGAATGTTAGTGCTCTATAGCTGCTGTGACCAGTCTTACTAAAATAGCACGTACTAATCTAATAAAACATGTCTGTGTGGTCTAAAACTAATTTTCATGTTCCCTGGATTACTCGAACTGCTTCAATCTGCACTAGACAAAGGTTGCCTGGCTAAAACAGATTTTATGTGCACAAAAAGGAAAATGTCCCCCGCCGGGTAGAGCTATGTCCTGTAGCACTTGTACCAGTGTTTGGGAGATATTTGAGACAGCAAATAGAGTCGCTAAAGTCCAAATGGCTGCTAGCTTAAGTATCACTAGCAGAGAGAATCGAATGGCAAACTTAACCCTTCAGTGACAGCGTGCCCTCAGGTGCTCCCTCTGTCCTCACATGGAGTTCACTGATGTCTTTTTCTTTTGGTTGACTCAGGCAAAATAACTCCTTCACATGCAATAAAATCACAAACAAGCATAGTTTATATTTTAATGTGTTGAATGCCAACAGAAAAACCCAATTCATGTGTAACTTATAATGTTGCCGTCATATGTCATCAGTTGGTACAAACCCCTGACGTATGTGTGTTTGCTGGACTCTGTGTTTGTGGAGACGGTGGCGTCAGGCAAGAAGTAGAGTCCAGCATCTCTGGACCCTCTCAGATTTCCTCCAAGTAGTCCATTCCCAGAACACACTTGTTGATAAATTTAGTCTAAAATGCTCACTGCATGTTACACAAGCCACAGCTACAAACTCAAACAGTCCCACAGATTTAAGAGTCGAGGAATCATCGAGACCCACCTAGAAGAGCTTGTGCACCACCGTGAAGAGCACTCAAACGGCACCTATGTTTGATGCGGCACTCAGCATCTGTCAAAGAGAAAGCAGGAAAGAGTCAATCAACATAATTTTTTTGACTTTTCCATTAGATGTATGTTTTGGAGCACTCCTTCAGATATCTTGCCGCGTTCTGAGACCGTCCGCAACTGAAGAGTCTGTACAGCAGCTCAGGACTGTGAATCACACGACATGGAGCGATGACCCACATGGAAGAGCAAGACTTCAGCAACTACAGTCAGGATAACAGCCCCAATGACAGCTGGTCCTCCTGGGTAATAAAACTAAAATCATAATATATATACTTTACAATTAAGGTAGGGAGAGTAATATAGGTAGAGAGAAAGCATGGACACAAACAATGTGCTTTACATCTAAATCAATGCTGGTAACTGCTTCAATCGATAAAAATCAAATTAATGATGAATTAATGTTAAAATTAGTTAATTTAAGTAATTATTTTCGAGGTAATCTCTTCAGGATGATTTTAGGATAATTTGAAAGAAATGATGTTGTCCTTTTTCATTGTTATTCTCTTTAATATATTATGTTAAAAGTCTCCAAGCACCATTACTTTATCTGCATGAAAAAGCTACTATAGAGCCTGCACTACACAACAACAACCTCCAGCAGCAGCAGCAGGGAAATAGGTCTGGAGTATCCATCTAAGACAAGAGGGTATGATGAAAAATACTGAACTAGTAGAGTTTTATAGAAAGGTGGACACATCTCTAAGGGCATTATTGTCTTCATAGAGGAGAATACATCAACTTCTTACTGAGAATAAGACTCTGCAGTCGTAAAACTTTGACTTGAGGAGAGATGGATGTGAGGAGGGATCGCCTTACCAGTCAGACGGTCATCTGTTGCTTTCCAAGAAAACTTCAGTGTCCTTAAAAACACTGTGCTCAGATGACGCTCTCTGTATTTGTGTGTGTGTTTGTATTTGGGAGATAGAGAAATGTGAGCATATTTCTATTTGTTTGTGTCCTTCTGTCGTCCCTGCTGTGCACATTCACAGCCAGTTCTCAGTGTGTATGTGCTCTGTGCTCGTTCAGCGCACAGAGCATGTGAGCTTTCGTCTCTGCTGGCGTCAGGATCACCATGTGCTGTATCAACAGCTCATATCGCCATGCATGACCTTAAGCCCACAAAGGTACTTATAAAGGCATCTTACACCGCGGTTAGCGACGCTGTTACATAATAGTCCGAGCATTGAGGGGCCTGTGAGTGGCTCTGTGGGCTCAGGCAACACAGGTCCCCCGCCTACTTTAGATTTTATCTGACTGTGGTTAATCTTTAACTGAAGTTATCCGTTGCCATTATTTTGCCCGTCTGGTTACTGTTGTTGCTCTTTGTCAAGATCAGTTGGTCTGTATGTAGTATTCAGAGTTTTGGATCATTTATAGTGTCATATGTTTAAAGACTGTTTTGGAGGTAAAGACAGTGTTCCACATCACATTTACTTTAGATTCCCCACGTCCATTTTGCCGGCTTGCCAGGAGCTTCACTACAGCCTGTTGTATATTGAGATAAAAATAACACAGTGTGCTCTGTATATATAAAATGAGGACACTTTTATGATGCTAACAACACCTGGAATGTTACAACTACTGCACATTATATAAGGCACTTTGTCCTCTAGTTAGTCAGCCAGTGGCCACACTGATAGCATGTGGTTATGTCTAAGAAATGTCATTTTTTAGGGTCAGTTTATAAAACTCAATCATATGCAGCGTTGTTATTCTTTTACTAATATGTCATAAGGCATAACGTCAGACAGTGTTGGTCAAAATGGGACTGCAGGCAGTAAAGACAGCTTTAACCGGACATGTCTGTCACTGGAAAACAAACTAATGAGATTTTTCTAAAGCCTTGGAGCATGTCTTGGAGGTGTGTTGTGTAGTTCAGCTGCGTGTGGCTCAGGCAGCCCTCCGATTGGCTCTTGCTGCCCATCCCCCAAAAAACACCCCCATCTCCATGGTGATGAAATGAATGCATTATTGACCTCCGAGAGAGTTCCTGGGAGAGCAGGCTACCCCTGTCGCAGCAAACCGCATTCCTCCTTCCTCTCTGTAACGCTCACATGTCCGACATGAGGTAACACAGGACGTATCGTATCAGTCAACACAAACACACACCCACCCGCACACACATGCACATGCACATGCACACACAAACACATACAGTTCAAGCATGCAGAGAGCAAATATTAACCCACCTACATAAACAAACAAAGTACATGCCCTCACGTGTGTATGAATGAAAGTTTCACAAGAAATTTCACCAAAGTCTGTGTACAGTTTCACTTCCTTCACACTAATCCATGAGGCCCCTGTTGAATTCAAAGACCTGCCCAAGAAGAAACTGGAACTCTCACTGACCAGAGAAAATGTTTAATGCAGCACACTGCATATTCTTTTAATTATGGCCCTAAGGGAATAATTTGACATTTACTTAAAAAATATACATTGTACATATTTTTCAACATAATTCCATATAAAATCTCTATTAATCTATTTAATGCGCAGTTAGCGCTTTGAATATCGATTTTACTTTTACTGCGAAACATTTGTGCACCAGGATCACCCTGCAGTGTGCAAAATAAACCAGTTCTTCTCTCTTTGTCACACCTCCACACAAACATTTACATTCTGCAAATTCTCTTTCAAGCCTACTCTCCTGTCTCTATAGGGTCGTCCCCTTTTCCCCTCCCTCTCCCTCATAGTTGGCAACTTGCTGCTCCCCGATGAATGACTTAGTTCTTGGAAACCCCAACACGTGTTTCCTTGTTGCCTCTGCTGCTGGCTGGGGCTGATAGTGTGTGCGTGTTTATGTGTCCATCAACGACTATGACGAGACGTGTTCAGTCTAGTTATCTTTCACACGTTGAGAAAGTTATTGTGTGTGTCTGTGTTGTATTACCTCTGTCTAAAAATGGTCTTGAATAACAAACAGGAGCTGGAACAGTTGGATCCGAGTGTAATTCAGGGAGGGGGGAGGGGCTGCTTCTAAGAATCAATGGGCAACAAAAAAGCCATGAGACTCCAGCCAGGAAAGACTCTGTGGGGAGAGAAAGTTACGTGTTTGTTTCTCTAAAGTGAGAACTCTGTGTCCAGACTTGACCTTACAAAACCTTACTATAATCTGATTATAGAAGTCAGGACCATACTGCATAATAACACTTAAGGAAACAGTAAAACATAAAAAATGTATCATTTTAATTGTATGCCAGAGTCTGGTGGAAGTAAAATGTTTGTGGTGTTTTGTGTAGTAGAACTGTTTATAATTCAGTAATCACCCAAAACATTAGGGGCACATATATTCCAATTGCTTCAACATTTGTATGTTAGTTTGAGCAGATCTAAACATGTCTGGAAGTGTTTAGCAGTTTGCCTGAAAAAAAAAACTGATGCCGTTAGTGATTTGTCATTTATTTGATTGGTCCCCTGTTACCGCCATACAATGCTACACCCTGTTTAATCACCTTATCTCTCTTTGGCTATATCTCTTTTACTGTCAGAGTGCCTGTATCTCTTTCAATCTGCAGCCTACTTTGATTTCTCTGATGGGCACATATAGATATAAACATATGACTGTTTGTGTCATTACGTAGACTACCAGTAAAATAACACGTCTGCTGTTTGAATATGTGATATTTCCCTCTCAAAGGAATGCATAGTTTAACAGTTTGAGCTTTCTTGCCAAGCGTTAGATGAGAGGATCAATACCAATTTCATATCAGTCATTTCAATCTGAAGCTGAAGCCAGCAGCCAGTCAACTTAAATTATTGCTTAGACATTAGAGTACTATACTTAAATGAATAATTTCTTTCCATCTGTGGGTTTAATGAGAAATGACGCCACTCTTATTTCAGTAGGCCAAATAAGAAACTGCACCTCATGTGGAAACAGATGAAACACTTGCATTGGCTTTGTCTGCTAACAATCTACCCTTTTTTAATGAATAAACAGACGCATAAAGAAATTGTTGTTTCATGGGGAATAATGTACCAGACTATGTCTTGGCCAGGAACAGTGACTTCCTGGAGTCTTTCCATCACTGTGCCAGGCAACCAACTGGAGACTCCTAGAAGTTACTATTCACGGCCAAGAAACACTCTGTTGAGATCGATTGTAACTTCCTGATCAGAGCTGAGGTACTATGTTGCAGTTGCAGAATAGGTTTCTACATCAGAACAATCAATAAGTCTCATTTTACATGTCTTACATTTTGTTTTAAACCTGTAAACTATAAGTGTAATCCACATTTGGAGATCAGAAAGTGCTGAGAATAATGAACACAACAATGTCTTGGTCTGCCTCAGTGTGTCATGGCAGGTGGATAGATTTACATTTTGAAAACTGAGACACAGTCAGTACATTGCACAACTACAGATGCCTTTGAGCCATCTGAATGTCACTGCTATTCTTGTCTGTCTTTGCGCCACATATTAGATTTGTGTTTCTTATGAATAAGAACAAGATCCTGTTTACTGCTGCTGTTCTCTCAGTCATACACAGGAAACAAAACGTGTGGCCAAGTATATCCTGTTCTGCATATGCTTTTTAAGATTTAGCCAACTCTGCTTGACCTTAGATTGTCATATTTGTCTTCTGAAGACTGCTACTTTGTGCAGTGTGTAGTATTCTGCTCGCAGTTTAAAAAAGGCAAAAAATAATAATACATAATAATAAAAAAAGTATCATATCAAAACATTTGCGGCCTCAGTCAGGGTACACTCTCTGTCTAAGCTGTTTACTTTCATTGTACCTACTCAAACCAAAAAAAAAAAGAATAAATTAGGTAACACATTCCAATAAGGCACTGTTTACAGTTTTAATAAGCAACGGTTAAAATGACAATAAATGACTGAAATTGCATAACAGATCAATTATAAGTCTTTAGTAAGAGGTAGGTTGTGTAAACTAATCTATCCAACTTTTGAGTAGCTTAAGTCTTAAGTCAGTATCCAAGTCATTAATAAGTTACGAGTCAAGAGTTTCCCACTTTCCAATAAATCAATAGCTAAAATTGATAAAATAATAAATGTCTAGAGTTAATAAATTGAAATTTGGTCCGATGTCCTTTCCCAGAGGTCAGAGGTCAAATGGTCAAATGGAGAGGTCTTCCTGATTAATTACAGCTAAACTACATGTAATAATAATAGTAAGAATAACATGGAAACCCCAAAATATGTATTTAAAAGTAGAAATCCTTTATAGGATAAAGATAAAGGAGAAGACTGGGGTGACATCACAATAATATTATCAGCAATAAAACTTTTAGAGGGAAATTTCAGTCAACATTGTGTGACGTCACGGCCGGCTCAGCCAATCGGCTCGCTCTTCATCTGCAGTCCTGCAGAGGTGGGAGGACTATTTTAACAGCGGTTTAAATACCGAAGCAGCCTCGAGCAGAAGAGCTAAGATCAGCTGTAAGGAAAGCGCCACCGACAATGTCTGACTTCAGGACTGACATGTGACGGAATAACGCTGCAGAGGACGTTTGCTGCGAAATTTGCATGGCGGAAAAAAATCCCGGAGCAAAGAGCGAGATAAATAAATAATGTGAGTAGGCTTGCCGGACTGTGCAGTAACATGTCGTCAGCGAAATGTGAAATACTATAGCAGCGTATTTATTCTATATAAAGGCTGCTCGGTGTGTGCTTCAGCCAGCGTCTGCCTTCACGCTGGTCTGTGGTGCTGTAATGTGCGGCTGTTTGAATGGAGGCTGAGCTGCGGTGCAGACTGCAGAGCCTCACCCCGTGTGCAGATGTTTACATGTCGCCTCACAGGCCACACACATGATACTACGATCCGATGATCAAGCTCGTGTTTTATTCTGCCTGAGCTGTTTTTCAGCCTCGACACAGAAGCAACAAAACTGCGTTTTCTTCCATTTATGTTGCCTGTTTATAGAGTGAGGTCATGCATAATTAACACATATACATATTGCAATACAGTTATCTTTGTCTGTCCTTGTTGGCATTTGTCTGTAACAGCAATCTGTCAGACTGCTCTTCCAGTCACATCCAATTGATTTAATTAGATAATCCGTCACATCAGCATCTGTCTGAATCCCTCACCCTCACTGTCTGCCTCTGTTTATGTTTCTTATCTCGCTGTCTGGGCTTCAGTGAGAGTGAGGTTTCATACTGACCAACTTTTAACAAAGCAGCGTCTGTGTGGTTTGATGATCCAGACTGTGAACCTGGATCAGGAATGACAGCCCTTACTTAGACAGAGGTCCAGTTAATGTCCTGATGTTTATTTAGCAAAACAATACAGCAGTTACATTGAATGACAGCAAATTATCCTATGAGTTGTCTCGTGATTGGCTATTACATAATGGGGGGAGCATTGTGATTGGCTGTTAAACCGAGATTTCCTGGAAGAGTGGGAAAGACTTTGCCTGTGTGTGTGTGTGTGTGTGTGAGAGAGAGAGAGAGAGAGAGAGAGAGAGAGAGAGAGAGAGAGAGAGCCTGTGTGTGTGTGTGTGTGTATGAATTGTCCCAACTGTTTGCACGTGGGTCTGTGTTGACAGTGATATCAGGCCTGTGGCATGTCCCCGAATGAGCGCATGTGCAGGTGTGAATAAAAGGACAAGCAAGAGAAAGGAGATACTTAAGCAATGATTATCAACAGTCCCACTCCCAGTGTGTTGAGCAATACAAGTTTAAAGGGTCGAGTGAGAGTCAAAATAACATGACTCCTGTCATGTGCTCACACAGATTTTTCTTTTACTTGCTCATATTTGTAGATATATATATAGCCTCTGTAGGTCTAATAGTTCTCCACCACTCCACATTATGGAGGCCAATGGCTTCGTTTGTCATTTTCAGACATTCAACAGTTCGATTCCACAAGCAGCGTCTTGTTTTACTTTGGAGAGTCCACTGTGGTCAGTTTGTAATGTGAAGCCAAACTAAAAAGAATTTTTGCTTAAGTTAGAAAATCTGTTTCTTGTCATTTGGATGAGCTAACCCATGAAGTCCAAAAAGTTATTTTTAAGCTTGTTTTTTTGTATTCATGGGCTTATTTTTATAAGTACATCCAAATTTAACCTGATGATATTTAAGTGGAGACACCACGAGGATCAATCTGCACACAGTGTATTCACCATTTAATGACGGTGTTGTTACGGTATTGTGTAGCTATAATGGTGACTGACGTGGTTCTGATGCACAACAGAATAATGCTCTGTCATTAGAGCAGCATAAGAGCCCCAATCTGAGATTCACAGTAATTGATGGTGTTAACAAATCATCCCTGTCATAAGAATGTTCTTACACGGCCTGCCAAAATATTGAGCCATCTGTCCTCTAGGCATGCTATAACAATGTGTGTGTCCGTGTGTGTCCGTGTGTTTGTGTGTGCACACGCGCATGCAGAGATAGAGGATGCCAGTATCTGAGTCAGCACAAGCAGGTGGCAGGTGGAGGGACGGTTCATTATACAGATAAGACAATGATCTCACATATTTTGTGTACGTGTGCATTTATCATTTTTGCGGTGAGAAATGTGTTGTAGTGTCATTTCTACAGAGTTCTCCATTTTATTGTAACTTTCTTTTTCCTTTTTTCTCTCACCCTCTTATTGAATTCTTACTATTGTTTTTTAATATGCATCTAGGATTTTTAAAGATAATTTGCCCTGATTAGGCTTTTAAGGGATAAAACCACATCACGACACTCTAACCCGACCATAGACACACAACTACAACAACAACTGAGAACAATTAAACTCTTTCATCCTCTCTCAGCCCCTCTCCTCATGTCCTCTTTCCTTCTCATTTTCCTTCTTTCTTTCTTTCTTTCTTTCTTTCTTTCTTTCTTTCTTTCTTTCTTTCTTTCTAGTCTTTTTAGTTTTTATACATTTAAATAATTGTAATAAATAATAAAATAACAACTTATCTATTTACAAGACTAAACAATAATGTTGCTTCCTCCTGGACATTGGATGTATTTCTAAACACTTTTCTCTCTATGCCACTACTTGAATCAACAACCAGCCATCTTGCGGCCCTGTGAATGCATTTCCCTGTTTGTGTTTCTCTCTCGGGCCATGTTTGGCATTCTAGACAGAGAGCATTTGAGGCCGTGGTTCAGAGACACTGGCACAGCATCACATGATTACTCTTCTCCCTGATGGGGTGTGTTTGCATTACAGAGAGGCACTTTTTCTATTGTGATTTTTGTTGGATGTTTTCACATCCACGCACCCACACGCCAAGCACAATCATAAACATAGCAGCTATGTCACAAGGGTAGAGAATGCGAAAGCTGTCACTGTTTACGGTTTCAGCAACCTGCCAAATGTCTGAGCTTACAAGCATGGCTGGGCTGTGCGGGCAGTAATTGGACTCATAAGTGGATCAATAATGTATTTTAATGTGGCAGGATGACAGGCCTGGTGGTTACACAACATCTCATCTGTCACGAGTTTGATCTTGACAGCCATTAGGTCCGTTAAAGGTCATTTGTCCTGCCAATGCAACACACTAATGCCTGAAATGTAAATGAAATCTTATTCAAAATTAAGGATAGAAAAGAAATCAATACAAAAAAGTCTCCCTCCTTCTCTCTTTCCCTGTCTGCCTCCAGTTACAGACAATGAACTATGTGGGTCAGTTGGCGGGCCAGGTGTTTGTGCAGGTCAAGGAGCTGTACAGAGGACTCAACCCTGCAACCCTGTCTGGATGTATAGATGTCATCGTAGTGCGGCAGCCCGATGGCTCCCTGCAGTGCTCCCCCTTTCACGTCCGCTTCGGCAAGATGGGTGTGCTGCGGTCCCGTGAGAAAGTGGTGAGATTATAGGGTGCTTTATCATCTGCATGCACACTGTAGTTTTGTGAACAGGTAGTTTGAAAGTTTATTGTCACTCGTATTCTGACAACAGTAAAGGCTTTAATAATCAGTGGGTGAAGAAGTATTTGGGTCTTTTACTTTCTTTATTCTGTTGTGCAGGTGGACATAGAGATTAATGGAGAGCCAGTGAGCTTACACATGAAGCTGGGAGAAAATGGAGAGGCCTTCTTCGTCAAAGAGACTGAGAACACCCTGGTGAGTAATGGTTGACAGAGTCATTACTCTGAGACACAAATATAGGACGGAACAAAACATCCCGGCACAAAGGTCGTACAGCCTGAACTAAAATGCAGTGCTTGAAATAGACTGCTCCTCATTCAGTTCTTGGCTTCTTGCACTGTGATCGCTCTAACTGATTTTGCCTCTTAGTGATATATGTGTAGATACAAGTCGTTGTCATTTTAATCATCAGGCTTAGGTTATAGAGGTTTTCCTGCCCAGACAAGCCCAGAGGAGGCAGACATTTGCTTCGCCTTCATATGAGAGAACACAGCTGTTGAAGGAGCTTTCAACAGCAGTCAACAGCCTGTCATCATACCATACAGAGCCAGTGTGAAGCTTATGCAAAACAAAACAAAAAATCAAACAGAATTATGTCAAGGAAAAAAGTTTTTTATATGAATTCAATGAGTCCAAAATCAGTGTCCCTGACGGCCACAAAATCAGAATTATGAATGCAATAACAAAATCATCCATAACATGTAAAAGATTTCATCATGAAAGTAATTTAAGTGGCAACTGTTTCTATGCTAAACCATGTTTTTTTTCAGAAACAACAGACCTTTAGTAAACCAAACAAGTATAAACTGCGAGGATCAGGGAGGAAGAGTATGGATGGATGAGACAGCAAGGGAAGAAAGAAAACAGAAAGAAACACACAAATATGAGATGAGCATATGGGGGAAAGAAATCCTGGCAAAAAAAAAGAAATATGACCTTACCATCAAACATGACACATGGACAAAGGCATTCTATTTTGAATGCAAAACAATCCGCATGTCGCTGAGATTATGTTTGTACAAAATCAGAAAAAGAACTGAGCCTATAAGTTGAAATACAAGATGAACAACAAGATGGAACAAGAGCTCCTTTCCCCTTGTGGCATCCTGTTGGCCAGCATGACTTTAGTTTCCTGGAAATAAACCATCAGGGCAGACAGACGCTCGACCGATTCACGCATTTTTTAACACATAATTGTGGAAAACAGCTACAGCTACACAGCTACGTTATCTTATCTATTTTATATCCAGTCTTTCTATCCAGTAGTAACAGATAGTAGATGTAGTCACAGATGCTCGGTGATCTTTCCATTCCCTGTTTTATTCATGTCCATGTGACCTACACTGTTGGTATCACCACTGGAGGTCAGGGTTCAGTTCTCAGAAGGCAGACGCAGGCTAAAAATGTATGCACTCAGCACCAGAAGACATTTTGAATAAGCATCCTCCACGTGAGTTGCTGCATGTGCCATGAGAAAAGGACAGAAAAAGGACAATGTGTATTACAACACAACAGTCGAGTGCCCGATATATCAAACTTAAATAATCAAGTGCAGTATAAAGCAGATAGCAACTTTAACAACTTTATCGCGGCCCGTGACAACATGAAAAAGTATGTTGTACGATTTGAAAAAGGAACTTGGCAAACATCCAATTCATGTCAGAGCCTTTGGCTACTGTTTCGCTCCGATCTGCTGAAGCTTGTTAAATGAGCATCGTATGGAATTCGAGTAATTATTCAAAATAACACAAAGGTCCCAGCTAAAAAGCTTCTATCTATCCACACTAGATCATCTTGCATGGAGGAATGTGCAGCACAAATCCAAATATATCCGAAAATAATCTGGTCTGGGAACATTTCCTGTTGTTTTGACAAATGATTCTGCAACGTAAAAGGCAAGGATTCGTGGGAAGCTGGGGGGTTGGTGGTGGGTGGTTTGAGGAGGAGCGCTCTTCTGAAGGAAAGAGGTTTGAGTAGTGAGTGTGATGAGAGTTGGCTTTGTCTCCAAGTCAGAAATTAAAAGTAATACGTTGTAATCTGAAAAGATCTAATTCCTAATCTGAGGGATTACACTGCTCTAGCTCTGCTTTCAGTACTTTGCCTCTGTTGTAAATCGTAAATACTGTCGGGCCACTGTCAGTGCCACAAGTGCTCTTTAGGAGTGGGTCCTGCAAGAACATTGTAATGGTTCGGTCCTTAATGGACGGGAAAATAAATGATGACTGTCACAATGTTTGGGCCTCGTGTCAAATCTTCTAGTTAGACATAACTCTCCCTCAGCAGAGTGGAAAACCACCAGAGGGCTATTTTTAGCTCGACCAAAGTGCGGGCTGTCACTGAGCCATGCATGGTGCGCCCCACTATTTGAGAAGCACTGGTCTAAACTGTCAGGGAGAGAGACAAGGCGGTCGGACAGAAGTACAGATGAAAGATGAGCGGGACAAACAAGACAGACATAGGCAGACATCACATACAACACAGTGTACAGTGGTAAACCCATATAAACATGCACGGGAACACTGTGAAATATGGCAGCTTGAGGATTGTTTCAAAAGATTTATTTTCCATTACTGTTTTGTTGAGTCTTTTAGTGACACTTAAGGTAAAGTTATCATCTCGCTGATCCAAATGGAAAAAAAAGATCAACAACATTTATTAAGAAACAATTTGGCACTGAGCCCAGTCTCCTGTGCCTCTCCTACCCAACCAACCGTTTTCTCTTTTCCTCTCTGTTCCTCAGGGTGTAAAGTTACATTTGAGGATATGTTGGGGCTTGTTCATTGGCAAATAGATACCGTGCATGAAACAATAACTGTGTGTTCTCCAGCAGAAATTAATCTTCAGGCTAGAACTAAATCAGAAATCTCTGAATACCAGCGGTAAAACTGTAACCCACATGGTGTAATTTATCTTGTTATGTTGGTGTAATTGTCTTCATTTGCTTTCAACTTGTGTGTGACACACTGTGACACATATCAGAGATTTAAAATGATGTGTGCAATGTCACCTCACCAATAAATTCAGTTATTGCAGTGTACAAACAAATTCTGTATTGCTGCTCTGCTGGTAGTCCACCTGAAAACAAATTTCATGTTTGTCTCATACTGGAGATTCAGGTTTGTGCAGAAAATTGTTTTAACTGAAATAACACCTCTAATTCTGAGATTTAAAAAATAGTTAATAGACTGCAAATGAATTATCAGGAACAGTGAAATGAATTAAAAGCGGTTTTGGGTTGGATGTTTCTAAAAGGCTCAAGCCCTGAGCGGATGAGCTGTGACCTGGCATCCTGACCACTGTCCCTTTTCCTCTCCCGACAAAGTGAATTGGGCCGCGTTGAACTGTGTTTGGACACGTGCACTGTTTGAGGCATGTGTTTGCGCTGTCCAGATCATATCTTTATCTTTCTCTCTCTGCCTTCGTGTCGCTCTGTTTCTCTTTCTGGCACGGCCGTTGTAGTGAATCCGCGTGATTTTGCTAATCTAAACTGAAATCCAAATTCCTATCAGATTATGTAGATCTGCATCTCGTCATTTTTTTGCTTTGTAAGTCTGTGATTTGGTGGTATAAGACATACACAACAGTATGCATATCAAATACTTATACTTAAATATAACAAATGGCTGCCAAGGTAGCTATTTGTTGGTCGGTCGACCACTTTGGTCCAGACTGAAATATCTCTATATTTTTAAATATTACATGGATTTGATATTTCATACATTCCTTGTCATAAATAAGTAGCATGCCAAGATGCTGAAGTAAAATGATGAATATGGTACAACATATACCTGCTTAGCATGTTAGCACATTAGCATTTAGCATACATTTGTTCGCCAGTTCGCCACTTTGAGACATTGATAATCCTCACTTGATATAGCCCAATGGATTGGATTGGATTTGTGATACCCTAACCTGTTGTCTAACAGGTCAAATATCATTGTGGATGGATACTTTATAACCAAATGCCTGGAAAACTAATGACATTCCCATCAGCCTCAGTTAATTAAGTGCTAGTTAGCAAATGCTATAGAAAGATGTTGAGCTAAGATGGTAAACATTAAGCTTGATAAGCATATTTTAGCATTCAATGACCTGATTGTGTCCTGTTCCTTTGTTCACAGGAAATTGTTCCATCTTACCTTGCGACATCACCCATCATGTCGACAGGGGAGGTGTTAATGGAGTCCCAGCTGGGCAGGGGCAGTTCTCGTCATCATGGTAGGCTCCGTGGAAAAACGACATTTTGGATTTTGTGAAAATGTGAGTGTGCTTTTCTAACAGAGTTTTTGTTACTCTCTCTCTCTCTCTCATCACATAGACACCATGCCCTGCAGCTCGCTTCCTATCCAGAGCCTCGGGCCACAGCAAAGTGATGGTGGGATGACCAAGAAGAGGAGGAAGAGGAGGAGGAAGGCACGGCCAGAAGCAGGAGGAGGAGGGGGAGGGAGGAGAGAAGAGAGTGGGGAAGAGTTCTCAGAGGATGAGGACATGTTTACAATTGACTTGAGCTCGGATGAGGAAAGAGAGGATGACGGCAGCAGGTGTGTGTGTGTGTGTATGATTTTTTGTGTTTAATATTTATGAGCTTGCACACAGCTTGTGGGTGTTTAAAAAGGCCTTCCCTTTATGTGTATATGTGTGTGTGTGTGTGTTAGAGAGAGAGAGAGAGAGAGAGATGAAGAGGGAAGATTAAATGCCATCCTAAGTCATCTAGTTCCTTTGCTCATGTAAACAGCATTCATCAGTTGTCACAATGTTGTTTGTGAGCAGAGGAACCGCCGCCCTTAGCTTCTCTAATTGTGCAAGACTGTCTTTGTGTTTCTCATGCATGCATGAGAGTGTAACTGGTTGTACACGCTGTCCATGACCAGAAGATCAGAAGATTACAAAAAAAAAAAAAAAAAAATCCTGTTCAGGTCATTCTGTTCAAATTGGCAGGGACTAGCAGTACAGCTCCATGAATGGCATATCATTCACTGAAATATTTGAACAGTTATTGGTTGGATGCCATTACATTTTGTAAAAACATGTATGTCCCCCCCTAGGATGAGTTGAAATGACTTTTGATCCCCTTACCCATCATCTCATATTATGATCAGACCCAAAACGTACATTACCTCAGTAACATCAGTACCTGCAAAACTATGACATTCACGCTAGCTTCAGGTGTACTTTGTGCTTTACCAAGTGTTAGTATGCTGACATTTTAAGCTGAATTGGTGATCATGGTTGTACTGTGGTTATATACATTATACCTGCTAAACAACAACATGTTAGCATTGTCTTTGTGAGGATGTTAGTAGCTGACGTTAACATTTAGACTAAACCCCCACCAAGTTGGTGTGGTGTCGTTGGACTCTTAGTCTTGTTAGGATGTGTGGTTTAATCCTCTGAGGTCAGAGCAATTTGCCTATGACTGCAAAAGCAATTGCTAGGACCACTGATGAGAATAGGGTTAATGAAGAGGTAAGGGTAGTCTTGTCAGTTTCAGGGAATGATTGTATAGCAATCATCAGATGTCAGCCCAACATCTGTGTCTCTTAAATCTTAAAACATTTCTCTGTATGACTAAAAAGCAACATTCAGAGTTAAAAGAAAGCATGTATTATTTATGAACAGTTTAACACTCAAAAACTCAGCCAAGGATGTGTGGGTTTGGTTTGTTAAAATTGACTGACAGCGACCAAACGACCCGCTAACTGTCAACAGATTATGATCAAATGTTGCTAAATCCTAAATGGTACAAGTGTGAGACATCACCTTTATCTACCTGAGCCCCAGGACAAAATGAAATCCAGGCGTCTCTCATGTGAAGTGAAAATTGTGTTTATGTAGGAAGTTCATTTAGTAAAACCATTTCATCAAATTAAACTCTTTGGAACGATTACGATTAACAGTCTGCATGTGTGCACATGTTGCTGTTTGCAACCTGTGTGTGTGAGTGCGCATGAAGCCCTTTGAAAACCGGCTCTGTTTGATGAATGATAGCCGAGAGTGCGTCTTTCCTGGAGGGATTACAACTGTTTGCCACATGGGCGAGGAAATTCCTGAAACTCTTAAAGACATGCTTTATTTGAGAGACGCTGTGCATTTATATAGGTGTGTGGACAAGTTGTGTAATACTGCGTGTGTGTATGTATATGACTGACATCTCCCTGTATCTTTGTGCTTGTGATCAGGCCTGTGTACGGTGATCAGGGCTCTACTGCCAACATGCACACACGCCTCAGCACAGATTGGACCCGTTCACAGAGGTATGCTTTGGACATAAAACACACAAACACACACATTTCACATGTCTTATTTAACTGTCTCTGTCCTGCTCATATTGTACTAAACATTTTAATACATTTTCTGTGCTCACAATGAGTTGATAATAATCATGATTCACTGTCTCTCTCTCTCTCTCTCTCTCTCTCTCTCTCTCTCTTTCCCACTCCTCGTCTGTTGTTCCTGTATTGTCTGTCTTTCTGTCTTTTTTTAATCTTCCTGTAGTAATGTGATTAAGGAGACTCTCTCCATCCCTCAGCCCCATGGTCTGTCCATCTCTTGTCCTCAGCAGACCACTCACTTCTCTTCCCTTGTTAGGTATCACCTTTAATTTTAGCCTCTCTGAATCTTGGAAATAAAATAAAGCACTAATCAAGGAAAAGCACAGATACACTATTTTGTAAATATAATATAGAAATGAATCTTAGTGAGGATGTTAAAGGTATTTTATTTGTGTGCAAACTGATCTACTATCGAATAGAATCAAGTCTCTGTTTCTTAATCAACTTTCACAGCAGTCTGGACGATTCAAGGTCATCAACGCCGAAGAGCGACTCAGAGCTAACCAATCAGAACAAAGACAATCCTGAGATGCTGTGGACCTGGGGTGAGCTGCCACAGGCTGCCCAGGTATTTACACACATGAATCCTCTCATCCAAAGAAACCCAACAAGCATATTTCCCAAAATGAAGATGAGGAACAGAAGGGTAGAAACATACCTGAGCACAAACGAAATGAGAGAAAAGTTTCATCTCTGTCCCTCTTTTTTCTCACAGCCGTCCTTCCTGACTTCCCACCAGAACCAGGACCCCGTCACAGCAGTCTCCATCCCATTGTCTGCCAGCACTCACTTCAGAGCCATCAGTGACACTGGACCCCCCTCCCTCACTATTTATGCTCCCCAGCCAGGGGAGGCAGCTGCTAAAGGTGGGGACAAGGAAGCTGAAGAAAGCAAAACCGGAGCCAGGGTCAAATTAACCACTGAGTCTGGGGACAGAGCTGGAGGACAGCAAGGTAGTTCTGTGAAGGAAAATAAGGCTTTAATAAAAGCTTTTACTGTTTCTTTAAGGGTGACTGCTGTGTCATCTGCAGTGCTGTTGAACTAGTCTCTTGAAAAATAAACACAGCTTAGAGTCACTCTAGGACAATGCCCTCTGAGCCACAGTTGAAATTGTTTGCAGGTTGTAAACAAACCGCAGGCTCTGCAACGCCTCTGTCAGACTCATGCCACTTAAACTCTGGTGACCTCTAGTGGTCATTTTTTGGAAATTCAGTGTTTTGCAAATGTGCCTCCTGGGTGATACTTAAATGACATTTTCTATTGATGAACCATAAATCAACAGGACAGTGCGATTTGAGTGGTAAATTTCAAAAATCATACAACTGCAGAACCCTAGCGGGAAACCGTCTATCAATATATCCTTCTGATCCATGACTTTATTTATGTTGCCTCTCAGGGAGAGAAGTGGAAAGTGTTGGGCCCTCATGTGCAGAGATGGAGGGCTTGACAGCGTGCTCAGTGTCTCCCAGGATTGTCCCTGATCACCTGGATGGATGCGCCAACAGAGGAAGTCCCGTCAAAAGAACCGATTCACCGTCCAAGAAGAAAGGTATCAGCGGTCCACCTCAAACACTGTGAAGAATTTTCTTAAACTCAAACAATCTAAATATTTAAATATCATCTTCTATGCCTGCCCCTGATGATGTGTGACATTGTGTCTTATTAGAAAAGAGAAGCCAACACCTGGGTGCTGATGGCATATACCTGGATGACATTACAGAGTTGGAGCCTGAAGTAGCTGCGCTCTACTTCCCTAAAAGGTTCAGTTTTAGCCTATAGATGTGTTGTGCATGCCTTTATATGAGTGCAACACATTCCCCACCCCAAGCACTTCCGTGTGGTGTATGCCACCCTCTGGTGGCCACCACAAGCAAGAGAAAAATACATTTAGAAGACTTTTGTTCATGTCCTTTTAAATTACTTTTTGACTAACATCGTGATTCATGGCTACAGCTAATCATTAGTGCCTTCTTATAAATACTTGATTGTAGTGAAATAATTGTAGCGTACATAGAACAGGAACATTGCTACTTTGCATTGCTGCTAAAAATCATTACATGATTAAACCGTCAAAACAATATATTTGAGAGATGTATGTGTGTTTTCTTTCTCCTCAGTGATGGAGGCAGTAGCTCCGTGAGGGCAGACTCAGAGATGATGATGATGGGAGTGCGGAGCGCTAATCAGTCCCCACAGTCAGTGGGCAGCAGTGGGGTGGACAGCGGCGTAGACAGTTTGTCTGATCAAATAGGGGACCTGCCTCATGTCGCCATCTCTTTGTGCGGAGGACTCACTGACAACAGGGAAATTACACGAGGTCGGCTATGAAATGCGCAAGGAGAGAACGACAAGGTTGGACAGGTTGCAGTTTTCAAACATCTCTCAGTCTCTGTGTGTTTCTTCATGCTACAGAGCAGTTCCAGGAGAGGGCAATTTCCTACAAGCAGTTCTCTGAAAACCCTTCTATTATCGATGACCCCAACCTGGTGGTCAAGATAGGAAACAAGTATGTATTACTATATTCAGTACCAAATGTGATATACGTTTAAACTTCAGTACAGAAACTATGACAACATACTGTATGTAAAAGGCATATTTACTCCTTTGACCACCCCAAAACCTTTGACAATAATTCTGTTGTAGATACTACAACTGGAGCACAGCAGCTCCTGTCATGCTGGCCATGCAGGTCTATCAGAAACCACTGCCACAGGTAAGACCATCACAGCGACACTCAAAGGAATACTTATTTGTTTCCTTGTTTCCAGTTATATATCTCATGTTGTCGGTGTATGGCATCAGCGGTGCATAAACTAAAGATTTATTGAAGTTAAAGTAGCTTGTGTTATCATAAAAAGTACTCATTAATAGTAATGAATAACAATGAAAAAGAATGGACCTGCTCAGTGTTATATTAATCTCTCCTAAGTATTAAGTATGGTGGCATAAGTTAAACACACTCAAGTAAACTACAAATGCTTCAGAGTCTCTAGCCCCGATTTTGTTTTTCATTCTGTAGATTCATTTTTTTAAAATTGTGGAATCAATTAATTATATAACTATATTATTGTGTTTTTATTATTATTATTTGATCGATGTTACCATTATATTTGTTAGGTGGTGTCTTTTAGTGCCCCCCACCCCCACCCCCGCATCACTTTCTCCTGCGCACTCCCAGCATTTTGCAATTAATTCTCCTTAATCTGTTTCACTTTGGTTGTTCAGTGTTGCCATCTACCAGCATTGTGAAATTTGAACCACATGCTACCAGATAATGTGTGTCAACGATTATTGCTGACCCAATATTCAGCCATTATTGTTATTATTGTTTATGAGCACACATGGGAAAGCTCACATCAGTTGTATGCCACAGTGAACTCCGGCTTTAAATCTGTTTTCCTAACACTTTAATAATGTCATGTCTTTATCCCCCTCCTTATTGTTTTCCTTTTTATTTGCTTATTTTCCTTTTCCCATCATCCATCTGATGTTCACGTGTACTAAGTGTTGGTGTTTGAGTTATGTGTTTTCCGCTTTTGGCCTCTTTTCGTACTGCCTCCCTGGTCTGTTTGGCTCCAGCGCATCCCAGCCTGTATGATATTTTCTCGCTTTGCTCGGGTGTTTATCAGGGCATGTCTGTTTACCACAATTTCACCACCGTGTCTGTTTGCCTCTCTCTGTCTTGCATGCATCTGTTTCTCCATGTAGTGTGTTTTGCTGTATTTTTTACCTTGCATTTCCCCACTGCTATCCCACCGCAGTCACAATATTCAGAAGTCTCTTTGCATCATTTGTTCGTGTGTTACTGAATCTTTACCTGTAACTGCTTTTACGTTTGGTGATTCAGTTGGAGTTTAGTGTGGTTTGAAATGTGCCATGTGTTATGTTTTACTTTGCATTTTAAGTTGTTCATTCCCGTTCATCTATTTATGGGTTTAAATGTGTTTCCTGCCTCATTATGTTTTGAGTTTTTCTGTCAGTTTTGAGTTGTATGTGCATGGTTGTCTCCAGGCCTCAGTGGAGAACATCATGAAGGAGAAGATGCCAAAGAAAGGAGGACGTTGGTGGTTCTCATGGAGGAGCAGAAACAGCGACTCCAAATCAGTAAGTAAACAGAAACACACATTATTTGCTGAGATTTGTTCTTAGCCTAGCCTTCATTATATACACTTCACACTAAAGAGCATCAGGGTGTCTTTGAAAGTCTGGAAGACGTATTTGGTCTTCAGCATCAGCCTTTGACATTTATGCAGGAATCCGTGACAGAGGCAGGAGGAGACAGAGGAGAGAACTCGCTCACCATGTCCTCAGAAAACAGGTGAGTTTTTCTCACATCATTTTTCTCCCATTTTTCTCATTAGTTTTCATAGTTTCATCTTATACCAAATTGGTTGTCGTTGATTTTTCAGGATGAAGGATGAGTCATCCTCCAGTGATGAGGACCACAGATCTTCCAATCAGGTGTCAGGATCTTGCCAGTCAGAACTCCTCATGAGTTCGGGCAACATCTGCTATAAGAAGACTCTTCGGCTCACATCAGAGCAACTGGTACGTATCCCTACAGCTGGATTAAAAAAAACATGCACTCCAATGTAAGTTTAAGGCAGCTCTGTAGTGACTTACTACACATTTGTTACATGAAAGCCTCATGAAACAAGAAATGTCTCTGCTTACATTATTCCCATTTGTAGGCCACAGGCTATAAATCTTAAAATGGACACCAAAAATGGAAACGTTATGGATTAAATTCTCTACCACTGCAAACACTGAAATAAAAAATAGTTAGTGTATCTTTAAATGAAAGATTTTATTCTCACATTCTGACAGTGAACCATGATATATTTCTTGTTGCCCCTCCCTGAAATCTGTGATTTTGTAGCAGATTTTAGTATTCCTAGCATTGTTTCAATCTTTGTGTGTCTGTGGTTGCCTTTGCATGTGTGTGTGTGTGTGTGTGTGTTTTCAGGCTAGCTTGCAGCTGAAGGAGGGACCTAATGATGTGGTGTTCAGTGTGACCACTCAGTATCAGGGCACCTGTCGCTGCCACGGCACAATCTATCTCTGGAGCTGGGACGACAAGATCATCATTTCTGATATCGATGGAACCATCACCAGGTAAAGTCTTGTATCGCTGTCATGGTGACGACAAATCAGCCTTTCCAGCTTTTTACCAGTAGATGTCAGGCTTTAGACAGATTTGGTGTGGCGGGTTTACTGTATGAGGTGCCTTTGTACTGAGTGTTTGATGTCTCCTCTGTATCACACTGTAGATCAGACACGCTGGGCCACATCCTCCCCACACTGGGCAAAGACTGGACCCACCAGGGTATTGCACGGCTCTACCACAAAGTCAGCCAGTGAGTGCTAACTTACAAACTAAGGCAATCTGGATAAATCTTCTTTCACATTGATTTGTTTGAGCCATTGTTCATGTGATTTAACTGAAATATATGTAAGGGCTACTCATCATTTTAACCCATGCATACAGCTAAATACAAGCTCTCCGTCTGTCTGTCACAGGAATGGATATAAATTCATGTACTGCTCTGCAAGGGCCATTGGCATGGCTGACATGACACGAGGCTACCTGCACTGGGTCAATGAGAGGGGAACCATGCTGCCGATGGGCCCCGTGCTGCTCAGCCCTAGCAGCCTCTTTTCTGCCTTGCACAGGTCAGACATACACCACCAGCAAACAAACAAGCTATATCGGAGTAATCAGAATCCAAAACTGAAACTACTCACGATGACTCATGATGATGCATCCATTATTTGCTAATAACCCCCCCCCCCTCGAAGCCCATTTGCATGGAAACATGCATCAGGGATAAGCCACAAAAAGAAAGGCTCAGTGTGTTTGCTGAATGTGTAACATGTGTTTGATGTTGTATCGTGTTGTGTCGTCTAGGGAGGTGATTGAGAAGAAACCAGAGAAGTTTAAGATTGAGTGTCTGACAGACATAAAGCACCTTTTCCATTCAAACACTGAACCTTTCTACGCTGCTTTTGGCAACAGAGCTACGGTGAGTCTACTGCACATGAACAGACACGGGCGAGGACTACATCATGCAGTGTCTTTAGATTTATTTCAGTGAATTGTGAGTGTAACATAGAATAGTAATAAGACTAGAAAAGGTGTCTATCGTATTATCTGTCTTGTTATATAAAGTGTATATTGTGTATAGTTAGTTATAGTATAGATGTGGTGTTGTGGCGTTGGTGCCTAACTTGTTTGTGTATGTCTGCTTTCAGGATGTATATTCCTATAAAGAGGTGGGGGTTCCTCTGAACAGGATTTTCACTGTCAATCCCAAGGGGGAGCTGATACAGGAGCAAGCCAAAACCAATATCTCCTCGTAAGCTATATCCTCTGTTTCACTGTTTCACTTTTCATCCATGCAATCTGACTCCGGACACATGTGACAGATATATAAATGCTGGTTTGTGTATCTCCCTCTTAGCTTTGGGCATCTGTGCGAGATGGTTGGCCATGTCTTCCCAGTCCTAGTTCGAGATGAGAGAGCAAACCTCCCTTGCTCAGACACCTTTGGCCAGTGCAACTATTGGACCAAACAACTTCCTGATGGCACCAATGAGGAGGGAGAAGACTCACAACCACTTGAGACAAGCTGAGGAAACCCCCATCAAACCCAGCACTAAAGACGCTCTGTTCAGTATCTCTCCACACCGCAGTCACTCACGACACTGCGGTCAGTGGTTTTGTGATTCAACATGAAGCCGGCAGCCCAGATTAGGAGCAAAGACGCTTGATGATTATTTTAGAATAATCATTTAAAAAAAAACATATTTAAGAACGGCACGGGGAGCAGCCTTCAAGGCTTTCCTTACACTATACCTGATAACTGAACAGCTCAAAGACTAACTGCAACTACTGATTCAAAGTAGATGAATGTCTTTCGAATTTATTACACAAACAAATCACCATGCCATCAATGAATGGTGAGAACACAAGGAGACCTAGGCATCCATTACAAAAAAGACTGTTAAGTTACAAAGAGAGCAAACAAAAAAAGAATCAATCTTTTTTAGGAGTGCTTGACACAAACTCACATATCTTACCATTGAAAGTGCACTGATTTACAGATACACACAAATAGACACGCACAGTACAGCATTAGGCATTCCACAGACAAAGCACAACACCGCAGAACACAGTATAACCTCTCTCTCACTGCGTGTAACTCCCTAAGAGATGCAGGCATGCCGTTTTAAAATCATCTAAAACCACTAAAACATAAAGACTTATTATTTTGCAGAAATTCTGCTGCCTAAGACAACTGGCTTCCACGATTGACAATAGAGTACAATTTAGCTTTTCAAATCACAAATTAGCCTGTTGCTGCATCTCTCATTTCTTTTAAGAAAGAAAACTGTCTCTTTTCTCGTCACACACAATATATTCACCAAATAGTAAGTACAGCCTCAGGACCATGACTTAAGTTTTTCTTGGTCCATGTGGCTGTAGTATTTTTTTTCCTGACCTCAAGTGCAGTGAACGCAACGCAGCACTTTGCACCAGAAACACCACATTAAATCACATTGCAGTAAAACCACCTAGAACATGCAAAAATAGCACAGATAGTGTATCCGCTCATCTTCTGTGCCAAACTCCTTTACAGGTCCAGGTAAATGTGTGTGGTCCTCAGACCGTGCTACTGTGAAAGATGTGACTTTGGCACATTTTCTAACTCATGTTCAGTGACAACACTCAAGATAAATGCAGGACAATGCAAATAACTTTAGTCTGTGTTTTTTTCTGTCTGTTTTTATACATGCAAATAAATTAACACCAGTGATATGCTAGAATGTAGTGTATAAATCACTCAGACTGTATGTTCTTCTAATGACTAATGCTCATCAATGCAATGACTGGATAAGCCCATACAGGTCATACATTTTCAGTTTTGTAATGTTACTGCACAGATCAGTGTACGTGTATGTACAGCACTAATCTTTCCTTTTAATGCAGTATTTTCAGAGGCTGTAAGGTTCTCTCCTTACAGACACATCTATTTTTGTCAATTGTACATTTTCATTTTGTATCAAATATTTGTTTTCGTCTGTTGATCAAATAACATTTACTGTACTACATTTATGTTAGATTAAATCTCACCTGTTTACCTTTACCACATGTATAATAACTTAAAATGGGGGAAAACCACTGTAAATGATGAATAACATACGTTTTTGTGAATATATGAAGTAAACTTTAAACATTTAAAGAAAAGATCTGCTAATCTTTTGAGGGCTGGTATATTGTCTGAAATACTTTTTCCTGGTGCTCATTCAAATGCACTTGCAGCAGTTTTATGCTTTACTATAAATGTCCTTTAAACCAGCTGCTTCCTGTTGCACTAAGAGGCAGTCTCACTATGTGACCGCTAAAGCAGTAGATCAGCATAACTTTAAAGGACCTTAGGAAAGCCAGTTGATGAATTAGATGCCTCCTGATGTAACATCAGCTGTTAAAAAGCTTCAGATACAGAACCATACTGTCAACCCACGTAAAACTGCCTCTGTTCAGATTAAAGCAAAACTGGACTGTTGAAAATAGCAGCGCATGCCTGACAGCTTTTTGAAAAAATTGTTTCTACTTCCCTCAACTACCTGAACTAATTCTCAAAGTAATTCACCAGATTTTAGTTTCAATTTAACAAGGATTCTTGTAGTCTGATATTAACTTCTACTCTATTTTTAAAAAAAAAATCAAAATCAAAATACTGTGAACAAGCCCTCTGACTGATTGTGACCGAGTCTGTTTTACTGTTATATACTCTTTGTGTGTAGGATAGATATGTCTGATGTTAAACTGTGATTGACTAAAGAAAAACTAATCAGAATTGAACCTTTAATTGGATCTTAAACTGTTATTAAGGCATCATTTGTGTAAGGACGCATGCTGTTGTAATATTAAGATGCATATTTACATGGATGTATTGATCACTGTCTTGTCACCTGATCTTAGTAAGGAAGTACAGAAAAGAAAAAAATGAAACAATTACTTCCTTATCTCTTACTTATATGATCATTTCCACAAAATTCTGTGATAAAACTGTCTTTATGAGGCTTAGCTATTGAGGCTTTGACATCAGTCATTGTAATCTGTCAAAAATGTGCAGATCTGTTCATTTGTAATTATTTGTAAACACCCAAAAGCACACTAATCTGCGTGAGATTATCAACACTTAATTGGCTGATCACATCAACATTCTCCTTTCACATTTTCCCTGATGTGACAGCTGTTTTTTTGTAATTATAGCACAAGGATCTCTTAATTAAAAGAACGTACATATGAAATATGGAAGTCAAAAGTAAGCAAAGATTTTTCTTTTTTTCTTTTTATTGAAAGTAATGCTCTCCCAAATTTTTAGAGTATATCATCTTTTTGATGATCTCAATCATCTAATTCTTTCTGTGAAAGAGCTCTTAAAACTCTTGACCAGTTATCCAGTTTGTCTCTGTGTTGACATGGATGTTGATCCAGTTTGTTGTCCCATGTAAAGATTATGTTTTGGCCGCTAAGCAATAGCCTACCAAGCAGTGTGCAGTGCAATTGTTAACAATGTAGTTTGAATGAATCTGCAGTGGACACATTTTTCAATAAACTCTAAGGTGATGATTGCTACATTGTGTTACAATCCTTTTGTTTTCTGTATTTCATTCATTCACCTCAGGCATAAGATTTAATAACAATCACACAGGTTTGCTAACATGCAGTACTACATATTACATATGTACATACAACTACATATTTGGTCAAAATGTAGTTAAAACCAGATATTGACCTTTTTACATTAGTTTTACCACATAACTGATAAAATTCAATGTACATTTTGCCCAAACTACAAAACAGATATGAAAACCAAACTGCCTTTGTCTACTTTTTACACTCTGGTTAGTTGAAGTTAGACAGAATGCAGTCAAAACTTGCCTAAACGTAAGCTAATTTACGAACTTACAAACCATTTCCTGTAATTGAAAAGTCTATTTTGATGATCTACCATTTTAATAGTTTTGCCAGGTAATACTAACTATCTAGCCTAGATCCCTTTGGACTGTGCAAACACAGAGGCAATATCTGATTTAATCAGTAAATTGCCATTTTTCTCCTTTTCCCTCCTTACCCCTCTCCGGTGGTCTAATACTTATTTCTATTTAAATACTGTTTTGAGGTTCCTGCACTTTATTTTTAGTTTATTTTATGTTACTTCTTAAAATATCACCACACCAAATGTTTCCATGGCTACATATATTTATAGTACAATTAGTTAGTCAAATTTAACACATAAGATACGATCAGTTTCTGAAGTGCATTGTTACAAATGAATGCACTCAACGGTAGCAGTTTTGTATAGTTTCATAGTTTTTAGAATTAATAATAATGATCTGGTCACATAACATTGAGAAATGCTGAGTCTACATTATGAGCATATATTAGGGGTATGAGTAGTTTTATTATTTTTTGATTTTACTTTATTACGTGCATGAAATAAAGAACTAAAGCACTATGGGTTGGGATATAAGACAAGGCTCTAAATGACATGAGGGAGATAAGGAAACATTTAATCTTTCTTTTTGAATATAGAGAAAAATGTATGTATGTAACAGCTGTTTCATATTTTAAGTGAAGCCCCACCCCTTGCCTTCTGTCTTTGCTGTTTCTCCTCCCCCACATTATCCCTCTTGTTCTTGCAGTCTTTATATTTTCTATCATCCCTTTCATCTCAATTAAATGATGTGAATGGAACAACACAAAAACTCAAATGTCAGTTTTAGAAAAACAGGAAACCACATCTTCCTATTTCAAGCACTATTTCATCACATTCCTTCTACTTCTCCATTTCAGCTCTGCTCCCTGGTAAGTCCAAGGGGACACACACGCACGCACACCCACTTACAACTTGTCCTTCCGCTTCTCCAGCAATGTGTTTTTGCTGGGCTGAAGGAAAGTTTGACTCCTTTTTAGGAGTCGACCATTTTGGGCTGCCAAAGTAAGAATTGCTCCTGTTGTTGGTTCTTAGTTTCAGTCAAACTTGACTTGAAGCCAAATTCATAGTAGTCAAGCAATTAAACCAATAATTAACAGAGCTTCTTGTGATGCCTGAGATACCAGCCCTAATCCACAGAGATGCCCAAATGTCAAATTACCCAAGAATAACGTGTTTAAGATAAAGTGACAAAGACCTCTGACAGCCATAGAACGTTTGACACTTTGTCTGCTAATCTGTTCACTTGCACAATAATCTGTGTTATACCTGTAATTATGCAAGCTGAGTTTCAGAGAGAAAACAATGAGGCATCACTAAGGCAATAACAAATGCATTTTAAACTGAGCTGTATAGGAGTGTCTGATAAGGAAACACTACAATTACAACGTTGTGGCAGCTAGGCCATAGAGAGAACAAAATGTATATAACCGTGTCATGTATTGTACTTTACTTACATATTTAGTTCTGTTTATCCTTCTGTGTCATGCTGTTACACAATTAGTGCTCTTAATGCTGAGCTGACCAGTTCCTTCATTGTATGGCTGACCCTGTGTTTACCAATACCTGAAACTTGAAACTTCAACTTATACATAGATTAACCATTAAATGCATATCAATATGCAACTATACAGTACGTTTTATAGTACCCACCATGTGTCAAGCTGCATGCAACTCATTTGACTACACTGCTATTAGTGACACTAGTTTGCAATGATACACTGCCAGTTAATCATGCTCATGCATGGAACTTGGGCCTTTATTCAACTAATTACATATTTTAACAAGACCTAACATATGATCAAGCCAGACACTTGGTATAAACTATGTCTGTCAAGTCAGAAAACTGTTTTAGTTTTTTTCTCACCTATTAGCATGCTCAAGTTTTCTCCACTGGAAGAGCAATTTCTTATATTTTCCAACAATAGATGGCTCCATCTGTCTACCATAAGGTCATTCAATTATGTCCTTTGTGACAATAGACAAAAAAGAAAGAAAGAATAATTTATAATATCACCTCCAAAACTGAACAAATACTCATCCCAGTGACTGCGATCAATCATGAGTTAACAAGCACACATGAGATTTGGTTGTGTTCAAACGGAACCGATCGTTCACAAACCGCCCACTCCGCTGCTCCAGATGTGAAGCCGTTGGACGAACAAACACTGAACCACCGCACAGGACAAGGTCTGCTGCTTCTTTTGTTTTCTAACATCTGGGTTGTTTGGGATTCGACAGATAAATTACTCTTATCCCGGTTTGTTTACATGTGGTAAACAGACAGCCGTATGAAATTCGTTTTCTTTACACGCCAATAACACTCTGTAGCTGTAGTCGTAAGTAATGTCTGTTTTTTCTCGCATCTGCCACACCGCGTGCCTTTCTGAAAAACTTTTTGTCCTCGTTATAGGATGCATGGAAACCTACTATGCAGTTGCAATTGTACACCGCATTGTTCTAAAGTGATTTATCTAATCTTCAAGACGACGAATGTTTTGATAGCCTTTAACGACTTTAACATATCCCATGAGTCTCAGGCATTGGCCTGCAGGGCTTTTTCGGACCCGCAGTTAATGAACACTCTTTACATGAGTGATTTACATGTTGTGATTCTTGTAGTGTGAAATGTTTTACACAAACAAGTCAGTGTTCACTTTTTACTGCAATTTCTGTTTATCTATACAGGGATAGAAATATAATATAAGCTTAGTTTACCAAACTGAGTAATAACTGGTTTTACTACTTTCTTTTTCTGTTAATTAATAGAAACAAATGAAATGTATTTTGCAATGACGTATCAGTAGCAAACAGCACTGTCATCTACATTTTAGATGATGTGGATGACAGTACTATTTGCTGAGATAGAATACAGTCGGTTTTGTCGAGTCTTTTTCTATTTTATGTATCCAATCACAGTCACGATGGTCCAGAAAAAGACACAAAATGGAAACTCCAACCCAATTTGTAAATAAGAGTAAATAACTTAGTTATTTTAATAAATAACTAACATACAAAACATCAAAATGTAGCCTATAGCCCAGTCAAATAATGTGACAAGAATCCAATCCAAGAGTCGATAAAAACCAGAATTGACTGGCAGAATCACGACATCAAGACATCAGACATATTCTGTAAAATCAAAGTGAGACTTGACTTGACTACCTTTAATCTGACATGAATGCAGCCCATTCATATAAATATTTTCAATCTATGTCATGTCCTGTCTGTGTTTCTGTAAGATGTCTGCTGAGCTCTACACTGCAAGTGGGAATAATGCAAGTCTTCAAGGCACCACAGTGGGAGGCACCAAACCTTTACACCGCTTCTTTAAGGGGCAACCCAAGATTACCGGCGTGAGATACACACACCCACGCTCAAATGGCTATTTATCAAATATCTATTGGCTGTGGTGTATCACAATTTAAATGTTAAGTTGGTTTTGGATCTTCTCTTAGATCGTCGTGCTGGTCATGGGCTCATCTTTCTTCATCGTTTCCATCGCAATCATGCCAAATGTGATTGAACACGTGTGGGCAGTTATCCCGCCTGGCATCTTACTGGGACTACTGGTTGGTATAGCATGACACCAGAGTTTATTCATCAGTGGATCATAATGGCTAATACACTCAGAACTTTACACCCAGATTAAATTAAACACAGTTCAATAGTTAAGCACCAGTAATAGGCAGTTTCTATTGTCCTGTTTACTAAAACAAACTTATGCAGTATTGTTATTATGGTATCCCAAAACGATGAGGGATACATAAAAAATTGCTTTTTTTTCTGCTTCCTCTTGTAGTTTATCATATGTGGGATCCTGTATATCCTGACAGAGCACAACCCAAGCAAGAAAACAGTAAGATCTATTGTGATGTTTTTTTTTTTCATGTAAAATACAATCAAGACTTGGAAAAATAATCTGACACGCTAATTACAAATCATACTACTTCTTTAGTTATTGATCAGTCACTGATTTTTTGGCAAATTGAACGTAATAGAATTTTTCAATTTTAGGCATCTTTATGTTGTCCATATACTGTATGAACTATTACAAACGTTTGTAAGTTTCTGCCTGTTTCTGTCTGTTCCCTTCATCTCTCTCTGCTGGTGTCTAAATATAGGTCACCATATCGCTGGCTCTGAGTATTGTGACTGTACTGGTGGCATGTTGGACTATACTACACATCATACCTAACATTATCCACGCGCACTACTACTCACAGTATGAGTTTATGGATGACAACGTCACTGAAGAAACAGTACAGTCGTGGTCCTATATGGTGATTCATGTTTTTATTGATATTTTTTTGCTTTTGTTGGTGGCGGTGCCCATTGTTATACTGATCACAAATCTAAAGCAAGTTTAAATTCCTATAAATTGTATTGTTAAATTAAAGCTTAATCGTCGTGCTGGTCATGGGCTCATCTTTCTTCAAACATGGCTTGATAAAATGTTTAATGTATTAAATGAAAATGGGTCAGCTTTTTAGGATTTATGGAGACTGCTAGATGTTGCACGATACATTTTAAACATTTTATTTACTGTTGGGTCGTAGCACTTATTCAACATGTAAAAGAGCAAACTGATATTTAGAAGGATAAATTTAGAACTTAGAACTTTAGACTATAAGTCACAAAAACTTTGAAATGTTATGTGAAAAGTTATTGGCGCCATTAGAAGCAGGAAGTTTTAGTTCATATTCATTTCTTTTTTTAAATGACCTGCTTCAGAAAATACCATACTAAAAGTTTAATTTGTTGGAAGAACTCTGCAGCTGTTGGCTCGTGGTCTTGTGGTTAAACCTTGACCTGTCCTCTCTTTAATTTTCTCTGTCACACAGGTGTTTGCTCTATAACTCCAGACTGTGAAACATAAGTGTTTTCCATTAATTAATTAATTATGGAACTGTATGGAACTTGACCTGTCTTGAAGTAAAATCCAGAGTTCTCTTTGTCCAAGACTGAGTAAAAATGCAATCGATTCCAAGACGAGACTGAGAATTTCAAAAAATTGTCTCGGCCGCGCACTACAACACTGACAACGTGTATGCAAAATTCTGTGGATATCAGTTATGAGTTTGTTGTGTGATTCTGACATGTGTATCTGTGTGTTTGTCCAGACCATGGCGACATGTGTGGAGGCACTCTACGTGTTCTACAGTTTTGTGGGTACAATTATTCTGATTGTAATGTCAGCTCTGGCTGGTGCTGCCCTGCGTTCCACAAAGAGTCAGGTAAAAAGACAAAACATGCTTCTACACACATTACAGACTGCTGAGCGCTGTGCATGTCTTACTCACTAAGAGAATGTCTTCCAATATTTGCTTAGCTTCAACAGATGCAACATAACTCAAGACCAGTGAAATCAAGCGTTAGAGTGCTCTTCTTCCTCTTTTCTTTAGGCCATTATAGTGATGACTACGACGGCGACTGAATTACCAGTTGAATAAAGAGCACAAGAGGAAGTGTGAGAAGAATTGAGAAGAAATGTGAAGCATTCCCCAGGTTTATCCACTGTGGCTACGTAATTGTAGCCTGGTATTGGCTGACCTATCTCCACATTATGTTTGTACTACTACACCACAGGACAAAGGTCTTGGTGATACCAATGTCCCTTTTGAGATAGTTGGAAAAAAAAGCTTGTCTGGGTTGTTTTAACTTCTCAAAAACACAAAATCATATTAGACAAGGGCATACTTAAACTGTGATGTGCTGTTGTTACAGTAAATAGGCACCACCTTTTGAGAAGGCACCCTGTATATATTCTGAGTGTATATATATATATATATATATATATATATATATATATATATATATATATATATATATATATATATATATATATATATATATATATATATCTGTATATATATATATATATATATATATATATATATATATATATATATATATATATATATATATATATATATATATATATATATATATATATCTGTCACTAAAAACATGGGTTGAGAGGCTGTTATTCTCCACCAGCATGACATAATTTGCTAGGAAGACCGCTCCGATGGGCCTTGGTTACAGACCTCTGAATATCTGCCCACATATTCAATTTTATTCAAGCATTCTATTAAAAAAAAAGCAGCTACTCTTTTACCTCTTTTGAAAAAGTGTTGCACACGATCTGAACTAGAATTCAACACTGAACAACTTTAATACAACTCTAAATTTAACGTTTGTTAAACCCCTACTAATACTTATTATTCATTAATGATCAAAGAGTTACAAATGTGTGCTTACGCTGGCTTACAAGATCATTTTTTATTAATCCTCAATTATTTTAAGAATCACAGACATGATGACTCATTAGAGAGTGAGTATTTCTTAATATTTCTCATCTAGAGCTGCATTATTACTGAAACATTGTCATGTTAATTCTAATTCATTTTTGTTGGTGTTTTTTTTTATTGTGAAAACATCCCAATATGAAAATGTAATGTGAATAAATTTAATCATAAACATTTAAACTCTGGTAAACCGTTATCTGATGTGATCAGTTTTCACCTTTCTGCCCCAGAATACGTTTGGCATTGACAAGACAGAACATGCACACATCTCATGGCTGCCCTTGATACCTTTTTTTTTCTTCCTACCATGTCAGCTCATGTTTCAGCAGTGGCACCATTAAGTACCAACACTCTGACACCCAAACTGTTCTAGGACAGTATGTGAGACCCATCACTAATACATTTCTTTGTTAACAGAGAACACAGGGTGCATTCACCAGTCGCCATGACATCAGAAAAATAAAATTTCATATTTTCACTACAGAATCGCCACAGAGCACATGATATCTATATCTATATATATACATATATATACACACATGATATAACACAAATCACACAACAACCAAACACATATGACTGAAATGGGTTCAGCATTAATAGCTTTGTAGTTTTTTTTTTTTTTTTTTGCAATACCAAACATCATACTCAAATTTGTATTATTTAAAAGGATTGTCAGGAAAATCTGAAAACTGCAAAAACACAAATTGATTTAATATCCATCATATAAACATTAAGAATCAGACATACAAAACAATATATTAAGCTCAGTTTCTCTATCACTCTTACAAAATAAGCAAGTGTAATTAATCCGTAATTTATCTCTTCTTGATAACACATACTATAGCATCCCATAAACAAAAGGAAACAATGGCATGCGTGAATAAAGGAATGGATTTTTTTTTAAATAAGGTTTTTATCATATGATTCATAATGTGCCATTAATTACACATGAAAACGAAAAAACAGTTAACAGTAGCAGGAATATGAGTCACATTGATAACACGACAGGAAACTGTTTTACAAAATCTCTGTAACCGTTGCTGCAGCCTATAGACCAACGAGAACTGTGTGGTTAATTATAATGAAATGCCTGATGAACACACCACGCATTGCAGAGCACTGAAAGGAATGGAGTCAGAGTATCAGGCTTACAAATTAAATATGAATCTGCTACCAATGTTGAGAAAACAAGCAGTGAACACAATAGTCAAACAGTCATATCACCGTTTATGTTTACATATGGCTCAGTAATTGTACTTTTACATCATCCAGCAGCTATTTAAAACTACAGTAAGTGATTTGATGAGTTGATATGAAACTGTTATGCAGACTGTGGTTTACTTACGCAGAGCAGACACAAAGAAACAGGACTGCAAGTGACAAAGTTGTTCACAGGTAGTTAGAGAGAAGCGTTTAATCATCTGTGGTTTCATCACTATGAGTGACTCATTTCAAAAGTGTTCCATTGCTAACAAAGAAATATTGATTGAGATATTTATTTTTTAACTGTTTTATTATTTTCTTAACTTCCTACTTTCTTCTACCTATTCTTTTTCCATTGCATTGCAGTGCTATATGGGTTAACTCCTATTGTTGGCCCCTGGAGGCCAGGACTTCATGTCAAAAGTTTCCATATCTTTGCCAAATATGGAAATACATTCTCATAATCCTGAACCAAAAATATTGAATGAGACAGGACAGTCACTTTTGTGGCCTCTGCTCCATTTCTCACACTGAAGAAGCAGGTTTTTTCTGAAAGTCACTCCCAAGGACAGACCGCTGGTGAACACGCATGTGCTCTGAGACACGGTACTGGCGTGAAAAGGTCATAGGGCAGCGAGGGCATGGGAAGGGCCGTACGCCAAGATGGCTTCGCACATGTCTATTCAGAGAGCCTCGCTGGCTAAAGGAGCGATCGCACAGAGAGCACTGGAAAGGGTGGTGAACAGTAGTTGACAGATGAGCTGATATATTTGTTGGCATGCTGGCTGAAAGGGTAGAAGGTATGCTGACAGACAAGGTAGTTGACACGCGGGCCTGTACAGAATCTGGCACACTAGGAGATGAACAGCAAGTCAAGGTAGCGGTCTGATTCTCATTGTCCACATGCCCAGCTTTATGTATAACCTCAGCTCTTGGCCTGCTCTGCTCTTCAGTGACAATTCTTCTTTCTTCAGCATTTGTTTCTCCAACCCAAAGTTTAGTCTCAGCCTCATCAGCTCCAAATTTTGTGCTGGCATTAACTTTACTCTTGTTTACTCTGGTTGCTTCGTGTTGTTGCTCTCTATCATTTTCCCCAAACCTATTTCCAAATCTGTCCTTTTGACTGAATGCAACCCATTTCTCTCCTTCATCGGTTCTCTGTCTGTAGGATACAAGCAACTCTGCAGGTTTAGTACTAATGTCCAGCAGTACAACCTGGTCTGTAGCAGCAAAGTGCTGCCTCAGAGGACTGAGACCTACTTCCTCTCCATTGGACTGGTCTGAATAATCGAGGTGCGAATAATCTGTGTGACCATAATTTCCATGTGATAAGTGTGTGTCCTCTTGGGGTAGGCAGTGATAGTTCAGATGGCCACGGTATGACTGCCCCACAACATTATATGAAGGGTCAGACATGTTGATAGGCACTGGAAAGGTTAGGTGTTGCTCTGAGAACTCAGTGCTCGAGATATTCTCATGTTCCAGAGTAGAATTATTCATAGCTTCGTCTCTGTCATCACGTTCATGCTGGCTAGAGACAGCATCTTTTGCAGTCATCTCAGCTCCATGCAAGATTGTGTATGAATCAATCTTAGGTCCATAGAGGTCACAGTGGCTGTCCTGTTGACACCTGCTTGAGTAACTATGTTCCTCTTTCGCTTCTCTCTCGAGACACAGATCTTCATAGTGAGAGTCACTTCCTGTTTCCTGTAGAGGAAGTGGAACTACAGCTCTCTGACCTGCTACAGCTGCTATTGAGACATTGGTGCAATCAGACCAATCCAGGCGCTCATGTTTGGGGGGCAAATCATCAAAAATGAAATCAGCTTTATTCTTTAATCCTCTGGTGAAACTGCTGGCATCCTTATACGGTGGCACCGATTCCTCCATAAGATGTTTTGTGTAATTCTTACTCTGAAATGAATCACAATGAGCATGGTGATCATTATCATCTGCCTTGTGTGGTAATCCATTGTCCATATGTTCATTGTGTTCTGTATTGTTGCTGTTGCTGGATTTGTGATAGAAATCCTGCACTGCACATTGATATGTGTGCACTGAACTATCCTTGTAATCCAAACTCTGCGCTTCAGTGTGGTCTTTATTGTTTCTGCAATCCTCATTCTGTGGCTCATAATGATTTTTGTGTTTAGTAGTGATACCTTCAGTAATTCTGTCATTGTCTGTGCTTCCTGATGGTGGGTCAGAAGCCCTGCTAGAGGTGATTGAGGCCTGGGACACTGGATGGTAAGGAGGCACCGTAGAGACTTCTGCCAAAGCAGCTGTACTGCTGTGACGAATAACAGGCACCGCCTCATAGCATGGCTGCGGTGATGAGGGCGAACACTGTGAGAGAGAAACATTTTCCTTAAGATGGGAGGTCAAGAGGCAGCGCGGGGGAGAGCGGCGGATCTTGCCTTCCTTTTTTCCGTTATTTTGTCTACTTTTCATTGTTAAACACTGCCGCTCTGCCGCTTGGACCTCAGCGGCGTAGAGTAAATACAAACTCCTCCTGCTCTCAGTTGTCCCTACTAGCTCCCCCTTTGTGCTCACCTGGCAGCTCTCATATTTTACAATGCCAGATGAATGAAACTGATCCTTTTGCACCTCTTTGTCCGCTCTTGACACCCTGCGCACTTCAGCGGTGCAAGGGATATTTTGAATCATATCTTGAGGTGTCAGATAAATGACTTGTCTGCAGTTGAGTATATTTACATCACTTGCATCATTTCTACTACAGTGGTTTGCACAATCATGTGCATCTGTTTCATCACAATAATAATCCTCTCTATCCAGTGAATTTACACCACAAGTGTCTGGTAACGGCAGATGCTCGCTAAAAGCGTTCACAGGTTGACTAAGCATATTGTTAATGTATTTACATGACCGATTCTCATTCACCTCAGTTTGCAGAGACTCCTGCAGTTCATCCATCTGCAGGTAGCAGGCAGCAGAGAGCAGTCTGTAATACTGTTGCTGGCTTCGAGGCAAAGCCCCTGTATAAATGTAGTCCAAAACAAGTGCCAGCACAGTGCCAGACAGACATGGAGCCTGCAGTTCCACCAAGGCACCAGTAGAGGACAAGATAGATGCCAACACTGGACTTGAAGCTGCAAGAACACACCTGGGAGAGCAAAGAATAACGAGATATGTGATGCCGCATTAGGATTACTGCACAAATAACAAAAATGTATAATTCTTTGTCTATATGTTCTTGTTGTCACCTGTGTGCAGAGTACAGTTGACCTGGGTCCTGTCTGTGTTTGACCACACAGTCGCAGAACTGAGCTTGTTGTCTTTGAAGATTCAAACGTGCCAGCAGTGATGCTGCATGACTACCAGCTTTCTGGACACAGGGTGCCACCTGGAGAGTACAGAGCATGGTCAATAGCAGATATTGCTGCTCAGGTTATAAGATTAAAAAGAACACTTAAAAACTCCAATAATCTTTCTCTAGATGGTCTTTAGTGTTTTGTTTTTCTTTTCTTTTTGAGAAAGGTAAAATTTTGGGCAACTGTAAAAACAGCAAACACCTGTTTAAGCTTTGAGTGGCAGCCCTGAAGTACTAAAGACAAAGAAGTCTCTGACATCTTTCTTTGAGAAGGGTTAAATCGGAGGCAACTGGACTTAGTTGTAGATCCGTGTAGACGTTTTACTTTTTATCCAAGAAGCTTCTTCAGTTTACGGGAGGTGAGACATCTTTACCGATGTACAATGAATGCCTCAAACGTAACCCTTATCAAATAAATATGACTGAATTTACAGTCTCTGTCTTCACATGCATAACAGGTTCCCATTTAGTTGAAACAGGTGTTTTGACTTTGTAAGGCAGTGTATGCTACTACTTGATTATGTCCTCATTTTTGCCAAATGAGCATAACTGGTCTACACCTTTCAGTTACAGCCGTGAACAAGCAAGAAGTCTTTGCTTTCTTGCTGCAAAATTAAGGTTTACTATAAAAAATGAAGGTTTTCTATAACTACTATGTAGTTTAAGTACAAAGTTTAAACAAACTGCTACTTGATTTTTTAAACTTATCAGTGAAAGTAAAGTCACAGAAGTCATTATAATAGTACAGACTGGTACATCAGGTAGAATTAAATATTATCTTACCTCCATGTTATGTTGGGAGAAGGGCAACAAATTCCCACTATCCTGTGGCGTCTAGAGTGAAGTTCCCAATGTGCACTCTCCTGCTATGTCTTGCTTGCGGCCGAATGAAGAAAAGAACCTCCATAGAAGCTATATAGTCCCAGCACTGTCATATGGAAAACAATCACACGCTTTTCATATTGGGAACTTGGCGTGACGCGGAAGGACAGGTGCTTATATGGAGTGCTGGCGTCTCGTGTCAGAATTTCCATAGCCTGTTATGGAGGGGGACTGAGACCAGCCCACAGAGAACCAAGAGGAGACCACAGAACTGTAGCTAATAGAGACAACATTTTTATTCATGTCAAAAAAAAAAGAAAAAACAAAAGTATCAGGGAAGTCACTTTTTGCAACATACAAATATGCATTAAATACCAAGTTGTCATGAATTAGCACAGACAGGACAATGCCTGTCATTGGCACTTATTAGCTTGTTATTCATAGAATAACAACTTTATAAGAAAGCTTGCCCTTTCTTGCCTTTCTTCTGCAGGGAGCTCAGTTAAAGGATAGCCTGTAGTATGCAGTGATCTTGAACTAGAGAGTTCAAGAATGAACGTGAAAACCCTGGATGACAGAGATTAAATGAGTCTCTGTAGTATTAACTGGCTTCATTTGTCTAAGACTCTCTACTAGTCTTTTACTGCATTATTAGTTATACACATTACACACACACATATACACAATCATAGATTCACTCAAGAAGATATCTGTGATGTGTCTAAACATTTCTATCTGCATTAATTCTACAATGGGAAGCTTTTCCAGTGCCAGGATTGAGACGGCCCCCCGGCTGACGCTTTGTTGACAACTCCATACTAAGCCATTTCTCCACCCTTCCACACCATGTGCTTGTCACGCCTCTTAATCTCCACTCTAATGTTACACTACTAGCTGTCCACAACCAAGTAGTACATTTTACCCTGGAAACAGTGCAATGGAAACTGTACTATGGCACACACTATCACATTGTGAACCATTTTAAATGAGTCTTGTAGCACGCAAGTAAAAAATATTTTATTATGCAACTAATTTTGTTGCTAAATAAAATCTCAATATGATATAGAAAACACATTTATTAAAATTATATCATTTTGGAAACACACGTAACAAAATGTTTTTTTAGGTGAACTATGTATTCAAACACTAACAGTGCAGACTTAACCGTCATTTTCTTTTTCTGTAAAACTAACAGACTCAACCAACTTCAGTTGTAATAGCAGATATAGAATATAGTTGTATTTGCTCCATGATAAAGTGTTATCATTTTTATTTGTACAATAGTCCTTTCAGTATTTGAATGTGTCATGTGGGTACAAGGTGCCGGAATGCAATTTAAGTCAAATACGTAAACAATAACACAAAATTGTCACTAATACTATGTGACTGCAACATTTGGCTAGATACAGCTGGCAAATTCAGATTCACCGCCCTATATGGAAATAATGAATAATAAAATGAATTATGCTATCAGTGTGTATGATTTAGTAGCATCTAGTGCTGGAGATAGAGACTGTAACCCCCTCCACTTACCCTCCCTTTTCAAGCATGAAGGAGAAACTATGTCGGCTGTGAAAAATGCCCAACGCCCCAATTACAACCAGTGTTTGGTGTGTCCATTCTGGGCTATGGCGGACACCCTGGAAGAGGACCCACAGTATCTGAAGATCTGTAGATGTTAAAGATTCATTCAAAAACATATCAAGTCTTATGTTTAGGTGATTCTACGCTGATTTATATACGGTTATGTATATTATATTCCATTCCTGCCATATTCTGTAAATAGAGGCCCCTAAATCTGACACAATAGAGCGGGTGACATAGCTTATGTAGGCCTACTGTACTTGTTGTACGCAAAGGATGTCCCCTGGCACGCACACAGCTGCAACATTTGGAAACATATCACGTTCTGGGACTATATTTATATTTATTTTTAACACCTTACATGTAATAACTCGTACACTTTTAGTCAATAAGTTAGTAGCTCACGGAGCAATTTAGTACTACTACTATGTTCCTGAATCAATTAAAAAAAAACAAAAAAACATAGTTCTAACCCAAATGGGCTAATTTCCCAGTGCATGACTAACCACCAACTGACACTGGTGGTTATATTTACTGTTTTTATTATTGAAGCCACCGGAGCCAGACTTCTCTGGCAAACACACCACCAAATATCAAAACCAGAGTCTTATGTTCTCCCATTGCTAATGTTCCGTACTACTGTATCAGAACAAGGTACAAGGTCTTTATACCCAAACATACATAGCTAAGATGGAGTCAACATGATGTCTGTATTTGTATAAATATAATTGGAGATTGTTGAAGTGCCCAACTTTTTGGCAACATTAACTAGAGAGTCTACAGTCATAGTAGTGGCTCTGTGAGGCTGCAGGTAACATTATAAAGAAGACATGAACTAGAGGAAAGGTCAAGAGTTCCTCAAAGTCTTTAAGATTCATCCTCTATGCAGGGCTGTAGTAAAATCTTTCAATCCATCATGTAGATGAGATAAAAAGTCAAGTGATCACTAAAGTCATTAGGATACATTTTCTAGAGGAACATGAATGACTGACAGACATCCAGATGGACGCTGTCACCCTTAGAGGAATGCTGCTAATGACTAACCTTGCAAGGTGGCAAGAACCCGTCTTGGTAAGCTTCTAGTTACACGTTTCTATCCAAACACAACTGTTACAGACAAATCAGTATCCTGTGAGGAACTATTTGCCAATACGGCATGAACTAGAGACATGATTTAATGTTAGTATAGCATTGGTCTGACTGGTTGAAGTTTCTCCACGTTAGTCACTGATAGACAGATTGGTCCATCCAGTCACCTGACCTGTATTTTTCAAAGGGACAGTCCTTTTCCAAACAGTTTTCAATGGCGCCTTCCCACATGGTTTGCCACACAAACCACTGTGTGGTTCTGTTAGCTAGAGGCATGCCTGGAAAAGTTCTAAGAGCCTTTACCTGATAATTCAACCGGCTTTCAGGCTCCGTACTTTAAGTAAATGGCATGTGTCATGACAAAATAGTTTTCACGTTTACCTTCGGGGTACTCCGCCGTCTAAAGCTCCAATGCTAAAAATGTACACGTGGCACAAAAGCAACAACCAGCCAAGGAGGCTGCTGAAACATCCACGTAGACATGTCATGCCATACCCAGCTGACTACATACCAACCTTGCATCTGCAACACATACAGTACCAAGCTCCAGCTGTGTACTTGTTGTCCCAGTTCCATTTTTACACATGTAACATCATCTTCATCTTGCTCTCCCTCTCTCTCTTTTACTCACACACCCAGAACATTGCAATCATGATATTTAGTGGCCGCTATTCTTAGCTTCTTGGCATCGCAGTGTACACACCGGTCTGCGCATTAACACCACTGCAAAAACACACACAGTAGCAGTAGAACAGTGTTCTGGGACTCTGCTGCCAGCAGACGTACCAGGGAGTGATTCAAATTAGACTGGTGAGCATTCAAGAGTGTCAGAGGCTCTTGTTTACCTCAGAGTTATGATGCCTACCACATTGAAATGTCCAGCTGGGGACCTTTTGTTCTGAATCATACTTCAGTTCTGTATTTCTTGTCCATCTCATTTATCCGCCAATAAAGGCTGAAATCAAATGCAATAATAATAATACACACGTCAATTTTAATGTTTTAGAGCATTTTATCTTAGATGTAGCAGCAGCAAATCATTCATCAGATACCTACCCAATCATAAATATATTATCACTTTTACAGTCACTTCACTTTAAAAGCATTCTGAAAGTTGGAGTCATAGGAGCCAAAGGACAGCAGACAAGGGTGGGTAAATTATTCCAGCAATGACGATGAGGGGGCAGCAGTGCAAAGCCTTCAGAACACAGAGTTACTAATAATAATTACTAAGTGTCATGGGTGTTCTACCACAGTGTAGTATGTGTCCATGACGTGTAATTACTGCACAGTGTAGCCCAAATAATTCAGACAAGATACAAAAGACACACATGACTGTTCAAAAGTTCATCTGATCAAAAGGTTACTTAAAGGTTTCTTTAAAAAGTATTTAGAAGTGCAGGAGATTATGCACATCCTCACATTGGGGCCATATGTGACTTCTTTTTAAAACTCTTTCCAAACCTATAGGTGGTAAGAAGAGTTGTCCCACATTTGCTGCTGCTGTATTCACCCTTCTGAAAAGGTTGAAGTCAAGTTGGTTCTCAGATCTTTACTACATCTCATTCTACTACGAATGTTTGTCAGTGAAGACTGCGTGGTTGTATTCTTGATTTGAAGCAGCTGAAATGGTTACATGTGAAAAGAGCAGAAGACCATGGTGCCTTGCCATAGCATGTCCTATCTTTAGTGTTTAAAGTACAGTATGTGCTTGATTCTTAAATTGCTCAGCACAGAGTACAAACACTAGTAGCAGCAGCAATAGTAGTACCACTCCTTTAACACAAAGTATGTTTATCACAACTTGGGCTTCCTTAAAAATCTTTGCGACAATGTGTAAAGTCCATTTGCAACAGAACCTTTCACACCGAGTCAGAGAACAGATCTCTGGACCAATCACATGCCTCATTCTCGTCGTCAATGAAGTGGCAATTAGACCTGTCCAGGCTGCTGTCACCAACAGTCTCACTGTCAGCCTTTCCTGTTTGTACCAGAACCTTCTGTGACGATGTGACAGTCTGATCCAACAGAGTTCTTTTACATTTAATTCCATCTCCCTGCCGTCCTTCCCGAATACAACCCAAACGACTGCTGCTGTCATCGGCCTGATGCCTTCTTCTGAGCTTCGCACTCTGTCGTGTATTAGCAACAGGAGTGGGAGGAACAATGATTGCTCCGATGTCCTTAAAGTCACACACAGTCACACCAGAATGACTTGAGTCATGGTTGATACTTCCCGCTGAGCGTGTGTTTAGAGCCCCCCTTTGGACCCTTAGGTGCTGCTGAGCTAGAAGATAGTTTTTATGCCTGTCTGGTTTCCCGAATCTTCTTTTGGGGGTAAATCTGTGGCTGTGTCTGCTGGATGTCACACCCCACGCTGAGTTTTCTTTTGTGCATTCTCTGCCACACTGGCCCAAATGGTTAGCACCGACAAAGTTTAATGTGCAAAGAGAAGAGGTGATTTCGCCTGGCTTTTTATTGTCCACTTCAGACAAATGTCTGATAGCGCAAGAGTCTTGACTGTCTGGTTGTGAAATGGATTCACCTGATGTCAAGGTTCTGTATGAATAGGTAGGTGACCCAGGTACAACAGCTAGTTTTACAATGGGGGTGGACTGAGAGGGAGGGATAAAGTCAAGATCTTGTGTGCCTGGCAGAATTAAACTGTCTCTGCGAATGCATTTATTACTTTTCTGTTTCTGTTTGTCTGGTGTTGAATTTGGGTCATAAGCCTTTTCACTCCTTAGGTGACAACTGTCTGGCTTGGAAAGCACTGGGCAAGCTCCTGTGGCCGTCCTGATGGTTTCTGCATGCATGTCCGGGGTGTTTGGATTCACATCAATCATGAATGAGCTACCAAACAGGTCTGCTGAACAATTGTAGGTATCCTCTTCAAGCTGCTCTTCTTCATTTTCAAAGGGCAAAACAATAGCTTTGTTGTTCTCCTGATGACACTTAAAGGAACACGAGTGTCTGTCTTGACTCTTGTTTTTACATTCAGCAGGGTTCTTACAGGTCTCTTCAGATAAATCATGTCTGTCGTTCAGTGCAGGTGTATTAGTGATATCTAGTAATATCTGTGACTCGCCGTCTGTTATCTGTGTGTTGTTTTGACAATCAGAGGTTGATTCAATTGATAAGTCCTTGTCCTGTGATCTCATTTTCAGGTTGTTTCTTGTTGTTTCTTTCTGATTTTGCACATTCAGATGTGGCTCTACTTCACTGACAATGTCAAAATTTCTGTTTTCTTCACACAAAAACTCTGTAAGACTCTCAGAGAAAGGCAAATCATCCCAAGCCAAGGAGCATGGCAAGAATGATTCAGTGAGTTGTCTGGTAGATAACCGCCTTGAGATATTGTGGCGAGGTGGGGAGGGACTGAAACGAGTGTTCAGGATGGGAGTGTTTCCAACAGCTTTCTCAACAGGCGAGTGTGGGTATCTGGAAAACGACGGATTACTGTAAGACCTGCACTCTAAAGAAAGAAGCGGTGACAGCACCGTCTCCTCTGAGACTTTGTGGTCTTCCGGACAGCCTTTCTGTGCATGACGTGGTGTTCTGAAGTTGTCTGTCTGTGTGTTGTTCTCATCTCCACTGTCCTGGGTACTGCAGCCTTCCTCCTGCTCTGCTGATGAAGTAACTAGTCCTAGTGATCGTCGCCATGGAGGAGTGGGTGTAAGGGTGCGGTCCTGGTGCTGTGATCTTGAATAAAAACAAAAGAGATGTCATAATAGTGAACAATTCATTAAGTGACAACACTGACAAAAGAGATGTACATGAAAAAATACATTGGTTCAAACTAATTAAATGATGGAACAAAATAAAGGAACACAAAATTAAAGGCATGTGTGAAGTGTAAAGATAAAAAGCATGTAAGTGCTATAGAACATAATCACTGCACTGTTGCACCCTCAGAATCATCTTACCTTTGCAGTGACCGGGAAAGAAAACCGGCGGCACAAAGTGAGATATTATTAAAGCTTCTGCCTGGAGAATTACAAGCAATCAGCAGCAGGTCTGTAACTGGTGGCCTGGACGTTTTGCTGGGATCAGTGGATCCCAGCTCAGAGTCTGCAGCTTTCTGAAGAAGGACGCGATAATAACTGACCACAGTGCAGCCTCCCAGGCCGGCAGCTTTAGGGAGAATCATCTGACTGGCAATAAAGTGAACAGCGTCTTTACTGCTGGAGTTATTCGCAGCAGGCCCCCCAAACAAAGGTCCACTTTCTGTCACCTGAAGGAGACAAATAAGACCAGAGATGGTTAGGAGCAAGCAGCCTAAATACAAATTACACACACAACTGCCCACACGCAGTAAACTGACACCTCTCCATGTACCAGTCTACAACCCATACTGTGGTCTGTGGTGGACTTGAACCAGCCACTTCCCCAGCTATAAATACAGTATATACCATGTATATAGCAGTCTCACACAATAGTCTTGCATAATCCAATGCTGCATATGTACCTTCAGACCAAAGATGAAACGTCTGCCAATGAAACAGTCCTCAACAGCCTTCCGCAACAGCGCGGCTCTGGTTGATGCTCCAACCGGTCCATCCGGGGCCTCCACCAACCTACAGATTACAGACACAACAGAAATCCACACTGCTTTCCACTAAACTGACAAAGAGACAAGATAACAACACAAATGCTGCACACTAAGCAAAGGTAAAATGAGACGTTCCTCTGACCAAAGGTTAGTCCACTCATACGCGCAGAGTCATGGGGATCGTTTTACGTGCTCACCTCTGCAAACCACTCGCGTGAATGCCAAAGAATGAGTTCAAGCAGGTTCCAAATACTGTTACTCCAAATATGGATGCATCCCGGGACACCCTCAGCGAGAGACGGTATCTGTAATCAAGCTGTCCCCTCGGACAGCTGTAACCACACTTTGAACATCTGCATCTGTGGTGAGCAGGCAGACAGAGACTGAGTTATGAAGAGTTAGTATGCATTGTACGTTAAGGTTATACTTATTTCGGGTAGCAACATCAAGGTACGGATCGATTCATATATGTTATGGGCTGTGAAAATACGATCCATGTCTTCCCATTAAGAAAAAAAGTCTTTTTCGTTGGTTGTTTGCGTTTTTACCTCGCCGTGTCCTGCTGTTCAACATCGACCCTAGAGAAGCAGCCTTCACAGCACGGATAATACACACGGGCATCTCGGAGAGACAACACGACGCCGTCCACCAGAGCCCGTCTGACAGACATTAAATCCGCCCGGAGATCACTCGGAGACACGGACACTGAGCTGCGGCTAGCAGGCTAACTGGAGGCTAACTGAAACTTGTCACAACACGCGCGAGCGTCATCTTAACGCAACTGTAACGGCGGCAACTTCAGTAACAACACTATTTTAATAAAGACGGGATCACATGTGTCTCAAAAACACAAACATGTGCTCATTTCTAACTCTTAACTCCAGCTGTTTGAAATCACTCGCTGCACACTGCGCACTTCTTCTCCTTGTTTTGATTCTCCCGCGGTTGGTGTGCTAGCTCACAGGCGCGTTACCGCCACCTAGTGGTCCAATCGGAATCAGGTTTATTGCCTGATTCTGATGAATTTGTCCTGGTGTTTTCGGTGAATAACAAACCTAAAAGTAAAAATATAAGGAACATAACAATCAAGTATAAAATAAATATAAACAATATAACAATATGTTTTTATGTGACGGATCACAGCTATCTGTGAGATGCAGCTTCAGACTACTGTTGTTTCTACAGGCTACAGACGACCACCAGGTGGATTATGGGGGTTTTATTACAGCTCTTTCCTGCAACACATCATAAATCACCACAGTGGTGAGGGAAAGCTCAAGCATCACAGTCTCGGGATAATAACACCTGACACGAGGGAAAATATTTAAACTACTACAACGTTAACAAGTCTCTAACATCATTTTACGGTCTAAGATGTCACAGGTATTGCTCAAAACTGTTAACATAGGTCACAGTAAGTACTTGACATGGTAAAATATAGAGTATAAACATACTCTGTTACATTTAAATGGAAATGGGGAGTGAGTCAAAGAGTCACTTGTGCCTGGAGCGTGAGGGCAGGGTCAGGCACAATCTTTCCTGCATGCCTTCTTCTTCTTGACCAAGGCACTGGTGTCCAGCTCCCACCTGAGGTCATGGGAGATGATGGTTCTCAAGGAGTGCAAAGACTCCACAGTCTCAACATCTCTGAGACGCCTGTATGTTCTTATGTATATTTTATTTTATTTTATCTATCTATCTATCTATCTATCTATCTATCTATCTATCTATCTATCTATCTATCTATCTATCTATCTATCTATCTATCAACTGGGAAGTCACACAAGGTGATGGGCATAGGGTTAGCTAAGTTTGTTCTAAAATCCACAACCATCGCCACTGTCTTTAGAGCACTGAGCTCCAAGTTTTTTCTGGCTGCACCAGGTCAACAGTATTCTTTGTTTTATGTGTTTAAATTAAATCATTTAAATCAGCATCAGGTACACCGCTTTTTCGCAATAAATCACACAGAGCAACACGATGCAAAATGCTGATTATTCATAAGTGTCTGAAATCTAAATGTAGTGTTCATTATAAACAGAGCGGTGAATAAGTGAATGAGAGAGTGATTTCATGTCACCACCAACAGTGTCTCTGTCCCATGTTATTAGGGATAGTAAACCTTTTAAGGAAACATGAGTGGCAGCTCCATCTGACTCTGTAGAGATCCAAGATAATAAACTTTAAACGTTGAGGCCTGACCTTTATTTCACTTATTTGTTGGTAACACACAACATGAGGTTACATCACAGGTTACAGGTCATTTGATCATCATCCACCCGTCAATTCCTAGGTTGGGGTTAATTCTAGTAGGGCTCAACACAAACAAATTGTTTCATCTTCTCAATACATTTCCGGTCTGAATAAAACTATATAAACATTCTGCTTTCCAGCAGTTGTGGTACTGATAATACTGTATATGTATAGCTGTAACAAAACCATTTCTGGCACACATGGGTCTATTAAAATAAAGTGTAAAGAATAATTCATCCTCAGTTAGTGTTGTGATACAATCTGCAGTCAGTGATGAGTGTGACAGAGGGTTTGTGTCTTCTATGACAGCCTTGGATTTAGGTGTTGGTTTACCACAGAGGGGCTCTGGTCAGCACCCCGTTCCAGCTGCGAGAATCTGCCACCTGCAACAGAACAACAGTGTAAGCAAAGTAACGACAGGCAGTAAGAAACATACAGACTGCAGAAATGCTTTGGCCCTTTGGTTAAATGTCATCCCAGGGTTTGTGAATTAGATTATAAGTCCAAACTGCAGTCTGGGAGATCTTTATTGTCAAGCAGATAATATATGCAACAGACAGGGGCCACACAAAAAGCTTTGAACTTTGAAATGACTAAAACTGAAAGGAGAGAAGTTGGATGTCTATTATGTTCGATCAGAATGACTCACCTGCATTCTCTTATAAAGAAACCGCAGCTTCTGGTTGAGACATTCGATCTCCTGAGACACGACAGAAGAGGAGAGCCCACGGTCAGGTGGATGTAGAGATGCATATAAATGAAATATATCTCACTACACAACCTGTTTCTGTTGTATTGTCATAGTTCACCAAACATCTAATAACATTTACCATTAATAAGTGGGTTACACACACAAGCATAGCTGTGGTTAACTCTGTGTTCACTGTTGAAGGCTTAGAGAAAACTTTAAATACCTGGCTTAGTTTTTCAGTGCGTCTGAGTTTGATCTGAGGCAGGAGCTCCTCCAGTCTTTGAATCTGTAATTAAACATGGAATCTAAATTCACTTCAGGTCAGTGATTATTATATAAAATTAAAATGACATGACAGAAAAATTGCTCAAGTAGAAACTAATGTATTTACAGTAAAAATAGGCACACTGTGCTGGATAAATGATGCACTATTCAAATTTGGATGAAGATAAATTATCAATCACTAGCACAAAATGACTACATTACTGCAACATTTTTTTTCACTTGACTGAAGAAAAAAATGGACAGACTTCCAGTTTACCACAAGAAACATATTTCTGTTTTAGACCATCTTCTCATGAATAAATGTACAACGCTGTGAACCATTCATATCGTACCATTACCAAACCACTAGTTATCATATTACCACTGTGTAGTTATTGTGTCTTACCCTCTTATCAATAGTCTGCAGCCTTGTCTTCATGCTCTTGTTAATCACAGTCATAGGAAGGTTTCTGGGCTTGGGATGCACTGTGCATGAAAAAGTCACAACAGATGTCAGAGAGGTCATAATGTGTACTGCTGGGGGGTGATTGTTTCTAATCACTGAATAAGCAAAAGTGAATAAGCATACTTCCCAAAATATCAGACTATTCTATTAACAGTGTTGTGCAATGACAGACCCCTGTTCAGATGACCCACAGTTTAAGAAAACAATGTCAAAGAGAGCAAAAGCTTAGTTAGCGCTTACCATGCTGAAAGATCTTGGCTACCTCAAGCACATAAGGGCTGTGGTGAAAAATGCACATCAATAAGTGCTTAATAATAAACTGAGTACATGCTGAAAAGTATAAAAACATAGAAGTAAATGTCTATAGTCAAGACTCCTCACATGTGCTTGCTGTTAGCAGGGATCGAGCTGTTCAGAGGGATCAGACAGCCACGGTGATTCCTTATCTGCAAACAGAAACACTGTGTTTTGAAGAATTCTAACAACCAAAAACGGATTTCTGCAGACCTACAGATTTACTTCAAACTTTCAGAAATAGGTTTGCATCTTACAAGAGGCCAAATGAGTCTCCGTACCTTCAATATGACATCAGAAGTGTTCAGCCCAAAGGTGGTTTTGATGATCTGAAATAAGAGTGTTCTCTTCGTTAATATTTTAACATTTTAATAAGTAAACAAGTGCAAGCGTGTCCAGAGTTTCATGTTGTGTGTGAGGAATATAATGACTCTCTGATTTGCAGTACTCGATATTGTTCTTGGTCTCTTTTTGAAGGTCTTTATCCGATTTGCCTGGTAACATCATTAGTGAGTAATAGTGAGTCCCTACGTTCAATAAAACCAACAACTTTCTAATTTGAAAGTTGAAATAAAAGATCATTTGCAAAACAGCATTCAAAAGAAAACACCCAACAATATATAAATCCTGCAATGCAGTGCTTACTGAGATGGCTTGAACCTCACCCAAAGGGATTTGGCTAAATTCTATGTTTGCCATGACTAGATGTGAGAATAGATGCAGACACAGTCAATGATAAAAGCAACACACCTGTATGACCATGTTGACCTCAGCTGCTGGAGGAATGGACACTTCTCGAAGAGCCACCACTCTGTCATCTGCAACAGACACAACACGATGCTACTAATTTCTAACATGTCATCCTTTCTGTGTTCACAAATTGTAACCAATAGCTTTATTAATTAAATAATAATTATACACAGGTCAGTTGGACAAGTCCCTGACTTTGTGGGGCTGAAGGGCATCTTGGCAAAACAGCCTATTTATGTATGCACTGATTTAAAAAGTGTATTTTTCATGCTGTGAATTTCTGAGCGTGACTCTAGATGGTGGTTTTGAAATGTATTATCTGGAACTGACAGGAATCATCGTGTTTGGGCCTGATCCCATATTCAGATTAATCAGGGATTTCTCTTTGAAGTACGCTGTCTGTCATGTGGGCGGTGATTCAGAGAGAGGCGAACACTCATCGGTCAAATACAGCTGTCGTTTTCCTTTTAAACCATTTGTGGATACAAGCTTCACTAACTACACTGAGGCATCTGCTGAAGTAAAAAAAAAAATAATAAAGACGAAAAAGACATGCCAGAATAAAGAGTGTGTGTTGGATTTGTATTATGGTCTAAGAAAAATATGAGCGCTTGTTCTCCATTTAGACCTCATTGGTTAAAGAGGCTGGTTGCCATGGATACAGACGCACACGCCGAGTTCATGAGTGGCCGACAAACATCATTCATCATTGATCTAAAGTCGAAAATAACTCAAAGAAATCTACAAACCGTTTTTATCAAGTCGTCTCAGGGCGATCCAGGTCTTTGATGCGAGGGGTGCTTTATCAAAACGGAGGTAAGACATTTTAATGTCACAGCAGCGACGGCCAGGCGTCAGGGTACCTGCGACATCCGGTCAGGGACTTTCAGAATAAGTGTTTCTAATTCTGCTCTCCATCCTGCCTCCAGTCCCACACCGTGCAGAGGGACATACAGTAACACATAATGTGCAGCCGAAGCAAGTCACGACGAACACAATACATTTATTCAACTCGTCGGTCCACTTCACTTGTGGTATTTCTATTCTGTGTTGCTTAATAGTTTAGTTGCTGCAATACTCTCGGGGGGGCGTGTTGTAACTTTCTAAGTGTACTTTTTAAGTGCACGTTTAAATATGGATTCTTCCACCACTTGTATTGCCAGTGGCTGTATTATAGCTGTGGTACATGTTTTCGTTCGCACTATTTTACTGAAGTCTGCTGAAGTGCGTATAATCCTCCCCCGAAGAAGTGTCGTCACATTTCCAGTAAAAAAAAAAAAAAAAAAAAAAAAAAAAAAAAAAGCTTTCCATATTAAGACAGTAGACTGTGAGCAGACCTCACTTTACTTCCCTACTGGACGGCCGTAGCTGAGTTTGATCGTTGTTTTCGAGGGAAATAATGGAATAAATCGTTCCAGGATGGAGCTAAAGAGGTAAATAGATTATTAAGAACTATCTATGATACTTAAATCACACATTTAGTCGCTTTAAAGTCAGATACAGATCTACTATCGTGTTTTCTTCCAGGGGTGTTGTCGATATGAAATCTTTGGCCCTGTTCATATTACTAAATATTCCAATGGTAATAGCTCTCCCTGGTACGTATATTTAACAATGGCAGCTTTTAACCAGTCTATACGCAACAACTCATTCTCATAATCAGTCTCATCGTACAATATTCGGTTAACAGGACTTAAGGATGAAGTGGGTCAAAATCTTGAATGTACCAACGACCTGGATGAACTCATGTTTTGCGAATTTGAAGCTCAAAACTGCACCGAATATAATTTGACTCTGCGGATTGAGAGCAGATATGAGTGAGTTTTTCACCACAGATCCAGTTAAAATTGTACACTGATTCAGTTCACTGAAATAGTGTTGATTAGACTGTTGCTGATTAAATTGTGAATGTTTTATATTATCTTGTATTCCACAGGGAGCAGCAATGTAATCTCCAGCAGTGTGACAAGGGAAGCTGCTGTTGCTCTTTCCAAATGACACTTGTTCTCGGTGAGACTCATACTGCAACAGTTTTTAAAGGAGGTGTGAGGATGGGGTCCAAAGTCATCAACATCAGCGAAAGCAGTAAGTTGACTTATTTAACGTACATAAACTGACTGGATGTAAAACAGGATAAGAGTGAGAAACATTTCCTCACTTTTCTCATCTCTCTTCTTCTACAGTAAAGCCCAGAGTCCCAACAATCGTCTCAGTGAAAGAATCAAACGGGAACTTTCAGGTTATGTGGAATACAAACATGCAGGGCATTGTCGCAGATGAGTTAACTGCCAATGTTACTTATCGTAAAAAAGGACACACAGAAAAGGTAGGAGCACTGAGATCATGGCGATGTAGACATGTAACATTGTCATTAAGAAAACTAGAATCTGTTGCCAATTCCTCTTTTGGATAATTCTTGTTTCTTCATAGCAGGTATCTAAACGTGTCACACCAACTAAAATTAATGGACAGAATATCTATGAATTACTTGGTCGAGACCTGAAGCCAAGTACCACATATATGGTCAGCGTGAAGAGCTACACAGAGTGGAGTCACCGCTTCAGTGACAGTAGTGAAGAGGTGGAGTTCACAACCCGTAGGTCTTCAAAGTCCCTTTATCACTTTTTGTGCAGTATATTATAGACTTATATATAATTTGGAATATCAAACAAATGTTACTTATACCACATCCCCAATAATGGTTATTTGAACCATGACATGACAGGATTTACTCCAGCAAAGAGAAGTACTGCCAAACAGCTGTATAATGTTTTGGTGTCGAATAAGCTTTTAAACACATGAATCTGAGATCCAAAGTGAATTTCCACTGTTACGGGCACAACTATTGCCGCTCCCCCGGGACTTTTCTGCCCAGCCACAATTATTTTCTACAGTCAGCGAGGAAGCTAAATGCTCTGCCTGACTGTTTGCTACTCATCACAAGTTACTGTGAAGTCCAGCTGAAACCTGCCACCTTTATGCTTCCAGAGAACACATGATGTAGAAACCTGATCTATATTTGCATCCAATTTACCTCTTAAATTCAGTTTGTCACTCTATTATCTGTCATGTCGTTTCTAAACTTCATACGTGTTACTTCACAGTTGCGTCCACTGATGCCACACTCTTGGCTATCATCATCAGCCTCAGTCTTGTTGCAATCATCGTCAGTGGTGCTATATATGGCTGTTATGTAATGTAAGTCATGCAGGTTAAAGCATTTTTATTCTATCTTTGCCTTGTTTCTCTCTTATTGAATTAGATGAAAGGCATAAATACATTCATTCCTGTGTTGTGTATCATGTGTGTAATGGTGTTGATTTGTTTGTGCTTTTGATTTTAGGTTCAAAACAAAGTGGTGGGACACAGTGGCCAAATATCCAAATCCAAAACTTCATGACATGCGCCCACAAGAGCAAGCGGTGAGGCACCTGTTGATGTAAACTTGATGTTGGCCAAAAATGTAAAACTTGCAGGTTCCAGAGTTATTTATGATCATTCTATTTAACAAGATAAATATATTAATAATAATCTAATAAGTATAATAGATAAACTCTGCCGTGTGCAGCGTGAAATCAGATTGCAGCTGCAACTATTACTGACTTGCTCTTTCATTAGATTAACGTGAATTTGTTACTCTTTTGATGTATTTCTAAAGTAGCTGTTCAACAGGCATTAGCTGTACGTGCACTTTCTTTTACCACTAGTAACCATATGTGTCACCAAACCAACCAGGACTGACATCTGTTATAACTTTATACCTTTTTAGATGCTTTCAGAAGCATTTTTTTAAATGTATATATCAGAAACTGTTGGAAAAGGACATTTCTAAATTGATAACATTAACTAAAATGTTTCAGATCTGTTGTTCTTATCATTGCAGATCTTCAAGCCTGTGCTACCTGTCATATCTTCTGTTTGTCTTGAGCCCCTTGTTCCCGACGACAACCAACCAGGGTCAGTATGTCTGCACTAATGCAAGAACAAGACAGCACATTTTCTTAAGGATTTCTACATGACTTTATTGGCGGTTTAAGTAACCCGTTCTTTTGTATTCAGGTTGAGGTCACCGACAGACACCAGCAGTGGGAGTCCTCAGCAAAGCACTGAAATCCGCACTGGCTCATCTTGTTATGCTGAAAAAGAACCGGTTAACATTATAGCTGGTGTTCAGGATGCTCTTCGTGAAGCCTTTGCCAATATAAGCCCAATATCACCTTTGACCACAAACGCACATGCAGAATCAAACAAAGACAGTGGTTTATTCTCTGCTCCCAATAACCATTGTGGCACAAGACCTGATCACATGAGACCATTTGTCTTTGACAACAAGACTTATTTCACCTCTCTTTCCAGCTTCCCACATCAGATTACAACAGACAACTCAGAGGGTGAGACACAGGCAGAAATGCTTTGTGACTCTGCGTATCAACCTAATGAGGGTGCCTGTTTTGAACAACAGGCACAAGCTCACCTACCTGTGGTTTCATCATTTATTAAAGTAGACATGTCCTATCAGCAGTGCAATGAGAGTGTTGAGGAGAGTTGAGGCTGGTTGTTCTGGAAAATGGGAAAACCAAGAAGGCCACTATATGTGGACAAAACACAGAGCTTTCATGCAGCCGGCGATGACTGCCAGTCATTTCAAAATCTAGTGGAGCAGTCTGATATGTTGTCGTTGGAGAAGAGTCATGGCAGTGAATAGAAGAATCTGCTATGTAGCATTATTTATTGACCTATTGAAAGCTTTTGATAATGTTGATCATTTTATTCTAGGTCTTAGTGTTGGCACTTTGCTGGACTCACCTCCAGTTAGCTATATTTCTAATGGTGTACCCCAGGGTTCTGTCTTAGATCTCCTGTTATTTTTTGTTCATATTATTAGTTCAGCTCTAAATGGGGATTGCACTTTTTGTGCTTTTATACAGAAATGTATTGTGCTTGTACCTCTACCACAGATTAAAAAAAAAGCTGTAAGATGTTTTTTATATTACACAGATTTAGCTTGTGCAGCAAAGCTCGTTTTAAATGCTGAAAAAAATAAGGTAATTAAAAAGTTTGTTTCTTATAGAAAGAAGTTAGAAGTTCTTCTCTTGTTATAAATATCTGTTTGTAAGAGGCAGATTGGCCTCTGCTGCACTCTTACTGGTTCTTGAATATGGTAATCTGCTGTACATGAATTCATCTGCATGTTGTTTAGGCATGTTAGATATTGCATATCATAGTGCACTGAGATTTGTTACAAGCCATTACAGTCCTCACTCATTGTACTCTTTACTCCAAAGCTCCTATATGCACAATGGTGAATTAAGTGTTTGGCACTTGTCATATTAAATTCATTATTTAATTATTTTAATATGTATAGCTTAGATTTCTTTTGTGATTGTTGTTGTTTGTAACCATTTTATGCTATTGTGTTGTTGAAATTGTAGATCTGAACAAATTTCACCTAGTTGAACAATTAGTCAAAGGTTGTGTTGTACACAAATGACTTCAGGAATGTACAATAATTACTAATTATTGTAATACATATTGTAATATGTAATAAAATTTGATTTTAAAGATTCTCTAAAAAAGACATGGATCCTTTTGTGTACCACAATAATATAGACACCTTCAAGAGACTGCAGCAGAGACTCTACTTCTCAGCTCTACCGTGCTGATGTTCCTTTAGGCAATCATTCAGAGCATCATTTGATACTGAATTACAGCATACAAGTCCATACAGAGCCTGTATGAGCTGGCAGTCATAAAACAACCAATTGCACAACATGCCTCTTCTTTAAATATAAACCTCTGTCATCAGGAAGAGGACAAAGTCCTCCAAAAATCTTGATGCACTGGATGTTATCAATATACTGCCATTCATTTTCACTGGTGCGCCTTTCAACACTCATCACTGTACTCTTTGGTCAGCTGATCATCACTCTATACCAGGTGACAGATCTACTCGTAACATCCTCTGGCCGTTACTCACTCCAGTTTGCCGCCCCTAGTGACTAGAACAAGTTGCAAAAGTTGTTCAAACTCAACACAAAACTATTGTTACAGTCATTAAAGCGATGATCCTCTGAGCCCTGCCCTTCCTTTTGAATTTGCTTCACTGGAACACCGGTATTAATTTAACAATTATCATTTATTTTAATGTCTTGTATCAGCTTGCCTTCAGTTGCTGCCGCTTGGCCAGGTTATCATTATAAATGAGAATCTTTGGCTGTGTCTAAGTCAGTCAGCTCTCATGCAGAGCTGTTGAAGGTTGTGTGTTGTGTAACAACTTTGTGAAAGTGAACACTTATCTGGAAGTCTTGAGCCACTTCCACCAAAACCCACATCGACTTTAAATGTCTCTGCAAACACCAGAGTGACATGCATTGCTCTCAAACTAACTTTGCAGCAAAAAGCAACCATGGCATTCCAGGAAAAGGCATCTCTTTCTTGCATCTAAAATGAAAATTGTCCACAATGAGGTTTGTGAATTAGTCTGAGTAACCAGGACATTTACCTGCAAAAACGTGCACTACTTTGAGCACCAATAAAATCATTGTTGTCATGACACCAGAAAACATTTCAAAACAAAATCTGCAAAACAAAGAAGTATCTGCATGACATGCAATAGCAGAAGTGAGTGTAGTAACCCTACAGTAAGGGACGCAAGATTTTTACCAATTAGGGAACAAATAAGAAATGGATGAGTGAACTAAGTGAGCAACTTATCGATTAGAAAATAATAATAATAAAACAGAAGTAACTTTTTGCTATTGAACTGCATGGTTATTTTTTTGTTGTCGTAGTTATTCGTAAAGCTACTGTTTGACTTTTGACAACTAATTACTAAACCCACCCATCACATGATGTTCCACCCACCACAACAAGTAAATTCTCAACCTCTCAACACTGATTCAAATGTATGATTGACTTCTCTTTTTCATTTTCTAGCACAGTAGTGATGTATCACAAGGATGAGCTTTGGACTGATCTGAACATGAAGTAATGATGATTACTACACTTTGTGGGTAAAATGGTAACTAATGAAACAATTAAGTATCATTAAGTATTGATAACTAACTAGTTATCTGTCTGTCAGGGTGATGCAGCGCTTCACTTAGGGGGAGGAAAGGGAGACTTGGGAATGAATGGGACATGTAGTCATGATTCAGTACTGCAGTATCATCCCACTCTTCACTTTAGGGACCATAAAAACAGTAATGTCAGGAAGTAATGAATGAGTCGTTACTGGTTTTGTCCCTTCATCGACTGACTGAGTTCATCAGGAAAAACCAGTGAAGAAAGCAGTCAGTATGATTCATTTGCACATGAACTGGTGATCCACACCATAATACATGCAGCGTGGCTTTTTGTGTTTTTCCGATAAAAGGATATTGTTATGGAATTTTCTATCCTTAGGTTACACGAGGTCGCGTGTGGGCCTCGAAGTCCTCAGGTTTATTAGCCGCTTGGCTTTGCCTGAGAACAGAAAGTGGCAGTCTATCTCAACACTGTGGTGGCCAAGGTCAAAGGGACCTATTGCTGCTTTTCTAGACATAATAGATAAAACAGACTTCTGTGTCTCCAGACTAGAATATGCTAACAATAACACCTGCATGGGTAAGAACATTCTCTTTAACTAATTCTGGGTGTATAGTATTTCTAGTATAGCACTTCTGATGCACCATGAGAGTGTCTCTAATTCTCCTTGATCAAGCGTCAACAAATAATACAGCATAATACTTTACATTTGTCATGCAGTTACCATGAACGTAGCATATGAATGATATATAAAACAAAGATTTTGTCTGGAAATATGATGGTGTTTTACTGAGAAATTAACAATCTATCACATAAAATACAACTATACCATATAAGTTCCCTTAAATTTCTGTGCTAATAAAGGTATCGCCATGAAAGCTTTTTTTTTTAATTTAGTATTTACTGTGAACCTGAATTGAGAAACAGTCAAACGTAATGATTCCACGTAATCATCATCATCTTCATCTTCATGAGAAATGATGATACATCAATATGAAGACTTCACTTCCTGTTTTTCCATTCTCATCACATCTTGCAGCGTAGAGAGGTCGCTCGTACAGGACACGCTTGCGCACGTTGACAGAAGTGTGATGTAGCTCTGCTTCCACAATACCCGGGTGGAGTCCATCAAATAAATTCAGCTTTGCACGCGTCCACAAGAACACACAACACAAGTCAAGCAAAAGAGAAAAAAAGCAATGCTGTTAAGAAAAATGGCGTATCTTTTGACGTCTACATATTAACGTATACAGAAACAAAGTGTATATCTAAGTATAAGGAAAATTATAAGGGTTCATACAAAAACTTCCCAAATATTGATGAATATGACATTTTATTCCAAGCATGTTGGCTATTTTTAACTATACATGTATTTGATGAACGAGTATTTGTCAAATCTGACGTTAGACATTTTCATTAGTATCATCAGCAGCGATTTTTAAACTCCGTCTATGTGTCACACATTTACTGACGAAAGCCTCCACGGACACGAGCAGAGCCTCGATAATATACCGCAACATCAAAAGCAAACGGAATGCAAGTGCTGTATAAAATGTAAGTTCATTGTGCACGATACAATACTGCAAACCCCCCCCTCTCTCTCTCTCCCCATCACCATTACCACCACTGTCTGTGAACATACATGTCTCATTATTGCATGTTAATGCATGTGACAAACTAAATTTCAAAACGTGTTTTGTGACTTTGGGCTATACAAATAAAATTAGATTCAATTTGATTTGAATATGGATTCATTCACGATCTTTAGTCCTATGGCCTATTTCCAGGTTTATCCACAAATTCATCCTATTTGTGTATTTGTGTCACAGGACGCAATTTCCCCAAATTAGTGTCGCAACATTTCCAGTAATAGCTTTCCATATCAGATAGACTGTGGACTGTGGGCAAACTGAGTCAGTGTAGACACTTTAGGCACGTTTGATCATTGTTTGGGAGGGAAATAAATCGTTCCAGGATGGAGCTAAAGAGGTAAATAGATTATTAAGAACTATCTGTGTTACTTAAGTCATCCACTTTGTCGCTTTAAAGTCAGATACAGATCTACTATCGTGTTTTCTTCCAGGGGTGTTGTCGATATGAAATCTTTGGCCCTGTTCATATTACTAAATATTCCAATGGTAATAGCTCTCCCTGGTACGTATATTTAACAATGGCAGCTTTTAACCAGTCTATACGCAACAACTCATTCTCATAATCAGTCTCATCGTACAATGTTCGGTTAACAGGACTTAAGGATGAAGTGGGTCAAAATCTCGAATGTACCAACGACCTGGATGAACTCATGTTTTGCGAATTTGAAGCTCAAAACTGCGCCGAATATAATTTGACTCTGCGGAGTGACAGTGGATATGGGTGAGTTTTTCACTACAGATCCAGTTAAAATTGTACACTGATTCAGTTCACTGAAATAGTGTTGATTAGACTGTTGCTGATTAAATTGTGAATGTTTTATATTATCTTGTATTCCACAGGGAGCTGCAATGTAATCTCCAGCAGTGTGACAAGGGAAGCTGCTGTTGCTCTTTCCAAATGACACTTGTTCTCGGCGAGACTCATACTGCAATAGTTTTTAAAGGAGGTGTGAGGATGGGGTCCAAAGTCATCAACATCAGCGAAAGCAGTAAGTTGACTTATTTAACATACATAAACTGACTGGATGTAAAACAGGATAAGAGTGAGAAACATTTCCTCACTTTTCTCATCTCTCTTCTTCCACAGTAAAGCCCAGAGTCCCAACAATCGTCTCAGTGAAAGAATCAAACGGGAACTTTCAGGTTATGTGGAATACAAACATGCAGGGCATTGTCGCAGATGAGTTAACTGCCAATGTTACTTATCGTAAAAAAGGACACACAGAAAAGGTAGGAGCACTGAGATCATGGCGATGTAGACATGTCATTAAGAAAACTAGAATCTGTTGCCAATTCCTCTTTTGGATAATTCTTGTTTCTTCATACCAGGTATCTAAACGTGTCACACCAACTAAAATTAATGGACAGAATATCTATGAATTACTTGGTCAAGACCTGGAGCCAAGTACCACATATATGGTCAGCGTGAAGAGCTACACAGAGTGGAGTCACCGCTTCAGTGACAGTAGTGAAGAGGTGGAGTTCACAACCCGTAAGTGTTGTACATCTCAGCTGTCCTGTATCATAATGTTAGTGCTCATACTGGACCTCAGACAACATGGTGAGAGTTAGTGTGAATCCTGTATGGTGTGTAATCAGAAAGTAGTCACCAGAGAAAAGTGTAGGATCGCAGCTTATCGATATAAGAAGGAGACGTTAAAGCTGAACCAGAGGATAGACCTAGACGAGTAACTACTTATTTTAATTGAAATGTCAATAATAACCTGCAGCCAGTCGTGCGGCTCTTAATTAGACAATTAACAGTGAATATCAGAACACAGAGTTAACGCCATAAATTCACACTTATAATCTTATAATCAGCTGTGCAATACCATGCACACGCCAACTGTACTCTCTGCCGTCTAACTAACTCGGAAGCATTAATACATCCAACCAGTAGGTGGCGCATAATCCCTGAACTAGACACACAATTCTACAGTTATTCTGCAGCACAAGTCCAGGCTTTT